>JAGFMF010012021.1:13144019-13218990 GCA_019455555.1 Galemys pyrenaicus
AAGAACAATAATAATAATAACAATAACAGCAATAAAGACACAAAAACCAAAAATGAGGAGACAAGGACAGACTGGGGACACTTGGTGGGGAGGGGAGGGAGAGGGCTGAGGGGAGATGGGAGCACGAGGGACTGAGGTGATGGTGCACTGGTGAGATGGTGATGGGGAATACATGAGGATTACAATTTATGGCAAATATATGTAAATTTTAAAAAATTATATTAATAAAAAAATAAAATAGAGAGAAACAAAAGATATAAAAAAGAATCTAGCACACTCACAGAAAGAACTGGGGCAAAAATACTACATATCCTCTATGTGTTCATGTAAAGCAATATCATGAACACTATGTTATTAAAAATCTTCACAAACATGATTTTATAACTACACAATATGTCATCCTCTGGATGCACCATACTCTCCTTTTGTATATAGTACTGTGTGTGTGTTTATAAAATAAGCTATAGAAATATTTATTCATTTACTCATTTTATCTATTATTTCTTTAAGATGGATTCAGACAGCAGTAAATTCTTCCTTATGCACGAGAATATGTAGATCTATACAGGCCTGATGAAGTCCACAACTTTTCTGATTTTGCTTTATTTTATCATATGCATTCACAAGAAATCCTAATAATTTCCTTCAATAATGTTATTCTCCACAAGTTCAAAATGTCAGATCTTGTTCTGTTGCAATCTATTCTATTATTAACACTGCTATCTTTAAATTTCATAATTCATTTACAACCCTGACTCATAAAACCATTGAAATCCCTCTTGAACCTGTATGTAGTGGCAATAAACCTAATCAGTAAAGCAAATACAAACATTTAGAAATAAACAAAAAAATAAAACAAACCAGATAAAACAAAACGAGACAATGTTTTCTATTTAGATTACAATTAGAAATCTACTTGAACATGGAAAATGTCAGCTCCATTATAATTATCAGTAGGGAACAATTTAGAAGAAACTAGGTAGATTCTAAGATAAAATAAAACTACTATTCAAAGAATTAAAGCATGTTAAATGGATTTTAATATACTTCTGAAGTTATTCAGGAAGGAAATGAAGGGCAAAGGCCGTCAATCAATTTCCACAAAGTCAAGATAAGCACCCCAGAGACAATGCTGGCTGCCTTTAGATAGGTTGTTTACCTCCAGAAAAAAAGCACATTCTCTACTTACAAGGGGAGAAATGAATCAACATGTCAAAGTCAGGAACTTCCCAATGGTCTACAAGCATACTGATTGATATGCCAAAAATATCAATTGAGAGTACTGGGGAAAAATTAACAACTTTCAAGTCTGTATGTATTTTAAAATTTGAGATTATTTTAACTTTTTAGAATGATAAAATATAAAATATAAATATATATAAAATATATAATATAACGTTATATAAATATAACGTAATTATTCAGATAGCCATTCATGAATCATAAATAAAATAAGTAGTCTCTATATTCCAGCTCCCTGTTTAGGTTTGAACTTCAGTTTTTACTTCCTCTGATTATAGAAATTGTTTAGAGTTGGTTTTGGTGGAGGTTTCTTTAAGGTTTCTCATGTATTTTATTCACATCATCTACAAATAGTGATAGCTTTTCTTCTTCTTTTCCAATTTTGATTCCTTTTACATTTCTTTTTGTTTATTTAATTGCTCTGTCTAGGACTTCCAAATTATATTGACCACTGAGTGATGTTATTTATGGGTTTGTCACACGTGGTCTTTATTACGCTGTGGTATGTTCTTTCTATTCCAAATTTACAAAGATTTTTTAATCATAAATTTGTGTTGAATCTTGTCAAATACTTTTTCAGTATCTATTGATATGTTTATGTTTCTGTGTTGATGAAGTGTGTTATATTTATTGATTTGTGTATGTTGAACCAGCCTTACATCCCTAGGACGAATGCCACTTGGCTCGGTGAATGATTCTATTAGAGCATTGTTGGATTTTATTTGCTGGGATTTTGTTGAGGATTTTTGAATCTGTTTATCAGGTATATCAGTCTATAGTTTTCTATTTTTGTACTATCCATGTCTGATTTTGGAATCAGAGTAATAATATTGGCCCTATAAATGGGTTTGGGAGTAGTCCCCCTTTATGGCTTTTTGGAAGAGCTTCAGAAGGATTGATTTCATTAAAGAGCATGATTTAAACCAAGGGATATTAAAGTACTTCACACAATATATTTATTAATATTTTAAATATTATAGCTTCTTAGTGTAGTAAACAAAGTGAGATTTTTCTGCATACAAGATCTCACTTTCACTTTTTTTCAGTGGATGTATGTCAAAGATTATTTCCATCCTTGCTATACCTTCATGGGTAACCCATAGCTCAATGGTGCAAGATAGTAGAAAGGGAGTCAGTAAGAGCTGCATCATAGGTAGGATAGGTTGTGGGTAACAGGCAATTCCCGGGGCTCTGGCTATCAACTCTATACTTTTCTCTCCAAAAACATGAATGCATATGAAATACAATGGACCACAAATAATATTAATTATATAAATAACATTGTGTTGGTTTTGTTATTAATAAAAAAGCAAACCAATCACAAACTTGTATTTTATTATTAGTAACTAATGACTTACCACATACCCTACACCTGGAAGCAAACCTTTTTTTAAATAATTCATTTCAGAGTTACACTTAACCAAGAAAACTCAAGTTAACCAACACTTTCATATGAACTTGGCCAACAATGTAGTACATTTAACTGAGTTAAAGTTACTGATGAGAGAAGAATTAAACTATTTTTAGGTGATTTATTTTCACTTCAAAATTTATGATACACTTCATATTTCTGCTACTAAGTGACCTATACTTTCAAAGTTACTTGTCCTACCTTTTATATACCCTTCTAAGACTAAATTACAGTTTTGTAGTAATTGCTATTCAAAAGGAAGAAAATGTCTTATAAGTTTTTATTATCATTATTGTAACTAAAAAAAAATAGCAGTCTCTTAGTTTTCTTCCATTCATCACAACACTTAACTAACACAGTTGTTACTGTACTTTTATACAAACATGAGTCAAGGAAGAAGCTACTCTAGTGAGAGAGTGGTGTCTCATAACCTGGGGAGCAAACTGTTTGAAAGAGATCCCCAACATTTAAACAAAATTATGCTTCTATATATACTTTGCAAACTTATATGAAAGTGCTCAACATTAATAAAAACATGCATTTTATGTCTAGTTTTAGAAGAGTTTATGGGACAAGATGCAAGTTTTTAAACAAACATTAGTAACTAGAAATCAGATACTATTTCTATTGAATAAAAGATTCTTCATTTTAGTGATTCATTGTAGGGATTTATAAGTAGGAAATTTCTGTGTAAATTCAAAATGAAAAAATTTATATCAGTTTAACATATTTTAAAGAATATAAACATGCCACAAGGAGAATCTGGGTTTCTGTCATAAATTAAACAATGACAAAATGTTACGTGCCAAGGTGATTTCCATTATACTTGTAATTTATACAAATGATTTAGAAAAATGATGTCTTTAGGTCTTTTACACAATATGTGTGTCAAACATTAACTTAAAACATAAAAATACAAAGAATTTGTGGCAACAAAACAGACCTCCCTACAGGGATGACTCAATCAGCTAAAGGCATTTTTGCATTTTATTGACGAGTCTATGCTTTTTTATGAAACACACACTCACACAAACATAACAACTTATATTATCTATGATATCCAAAAGAACATTTCCAAATATAAACTACTCCACAACAGAATTTATGATCAGTTTTGCATGGATTATTTGATATACCTTTGCTTCTACTTTTGAAATTTAATCATATCAGCAATAAAGTGACTTACCGGCCCAAAAGAATTACTGTCAAAACTGTGTCCATGATGATCACCTTCCACCCAGATGTGGCCCCGGGGAACTTTTACATACCGGTTTTTGTGCCCAATGGTTCTAGAAATAAACATCATAATCATAAAAATAAGAGTAGAAAGGAGATCAAAAAATTAAAAGCAGGATGGTCAAAAATGCTGTTACAAAGAATGCAATGTGAACCAGGAGGCTATTTCATAACTTCATTTTTAGTAAGATATGTTTAGGACTGTGTAACACTATCAATGGTATTTTATTTTTATATTTTGGTAGGTAGGAATTTTCTGCTTAAATAAAATGTTCTGGCACCAAATATAATATGTTATTAACTTAAATTCACAATATTCTTTGTTTTTATTAAACTTAATAATTACTAACAAACTACAATCTATTTTTTTTTTGTAATTTGCTTTCACATAACTATCAAACTCTTGGTTAGCTGTATCCTTATTTTTAAGTCAAATAAACTTCTAAACCAACAACTCTTTTCACTATCTCTTAGTATTTTAAGACAGCATAATAAAAGAAAATAACCTAGGTTCTCTCTTGTCATATATAAACTATCAATGTTAGCTCAAAATCTTTCATAAGTACTCTTGATTTCATATTCTTCAAATGAAAAAGTTTTGAGCAATTACGAAAACTAAAGATCAACAATACTCATTTAGCAGAACATTTTATATTCATTTTTAATTGAGACAACATTGGTTTACAACATTGCATGTTTTTTAGTAGAACATTCTATATTTTTGAACTTACAAGGAAATGGAGTATGGAAAGGCTCCCATACGGTATTGGTTGCAAGGTAAGATAATATAATCTTTTTTCTTCCTTTGTCATTTGTGGTTGACTTTTGTCAAATTTAACAATAAACTAAAATGTTCATGTCCTTTGGCCTTTGTAGCATTGTTGACACTATGAACTGGTGGAATATATATTTCAAAGAAATAGTGAAAATTTGTACGAATATTTATTGCCAGGTTGTTCAATACAGTCTTTTATAGAAAAAAAACATAACTATTTCCCTAAATACCCCCAACACAGAGTTGATTAAATAAATCATGATCTTTTTTTAAAAAGGAATGGATTTAGAATAAAATATCATCCCAGGGGCCTGCCTCCCTGGTGGTGCAGCGGGTTAAGCAACGCACTATGAAGCAAACCACAGCTGCTGCAGCCCGAGTTTGATCCCTGCTGCCGGCCAGGGAGGGCAACCACATAGCATAGCAGACTCTCCTGCTCGCCCACTGCTGCCCTTGGTAGTGTGTTTCAGTCAGTCTGCCTGTTCTGCTCCCCACTCTGTCTGGTGAATCCTCTCACCTCCCATGACTCTGGCCTGTACCCCAGTTCTTATAATAAAGAAATCTTTTTTAAAAATCATCCCAATCCTTAATAACAAATTCTTTGGGAGACAGCGATGTCCCTTCTTTTTTTATTCTGCAAAGCATTTGGGAAAATGCCTCAGCTAAGGCAGTCTCTCAATAAATGTTGGTTGAGTGAGTGAGTGAAAGAAAAAGTCATTCCCAAAAGTTGGTGTTAGTCTCAAAAACTAAACTTGGCCAGTTTTCTTTGAGGTAGAGTCCCTATCTGACCATTTTCCTTTGTTAGTTATCAAGTTGTATATGTACAGAGAATACTTAAAAAGGAAAAGCTACACATAAATTGATTCTATAGAAATAGAAACTATTCATTATCTAGAATGTTTTTTAATTTTCAAGATAATTTCAGTGTTGAATTACTTTGCTTTAGTTCAGTAAATCATTCATGTTGTGGCCATTAGAAGCTCACAGTAAGTTAATGACTGCTGTTTATTTTTAATTACTACTGGGAAGAAGACTTTCAGCATTTCAAAGAAAGTAAAAACAAGTTGAATACATCTTACCCTCACATACTTTGTAATATAAGTGTTCTCCAATTAAAATCAGTCAATTAGTTCTTGACATCACTACTACTTCTAACATGAAATTGCTTCTAAGAACTAATATCCTACATCAAGTGTTAATAACAGGGAGAAGACCCTTTTACTTAATTGCTGGCAAGGCACACTCTACTAATAACTCCAAACATTTGTTCACCTTATTAAGCTGGCTATTTTGGATACTTAGAAAGAAAACAATTACTCATTTTTGTCTCTTCAGATAATCATTCAAGCAAATTATGGAATAAAACAAGCATAAAATAATTTCTTCAATGAAATGGTAGGTTAAGTCTGAAGGTTTATTGTTCTGAAGAATGATATAAAACTTAGATTAAACATCAATGTCATATACGCCAAGGACTCAAAATACTTCTGATAGAAAATTACAGTATCATAAAATTACCACTGGCAGTTGCACATTTCCTTTCACTGTCTTATCTAAAAATATTTACATATACTCTATTTCTATCTTTCCTAGCCCCTTAAAATGTCTTACTTTTCTTTATTGCACCTAATACTTGACAATCACTTACTGATTTATTTGTTCATTGCCTATGTCTCCCAACTAGAACATAAAGGGACTTTGTCTTTCTTTTTGCTTGAGCATGCACAGAATTCTAAACATGCACAGTAAAAGTATTCAACTAATATGTTAATTGCATGACAACGTGAGTAAATAAATGAAGAATAAAAGATACTGCCACAAAAACAGAATAATATATTGGAAAGAGGACAGAATTCTGAGACAGACTAGCCCAACTTTAACCTAACAGTATTAATCAGAAGTAATTTTGTATACAATACTTAGTTTCTACCTCTATTTGCCCATCAGTAAAATGAGATGAATAAAACTGGGTTGAGATGAAAGATAGTAGTTTGATGATTATATAACTGAGAGATCTTTATAGAGCATAATTTCTACAGTCAGACTCTATTTTCTGTCAGTTTCTATACTTGACTTACTTCCAAGTTTATATAATCTCAAGAAATTAGATGAAATGCTGTATTCATTTCAAAACTGTACAAATAATACTACCTAACTCAAAAAGTTGGTCTATGGATAAATGTTATATACATTACAAATTTGATAAATGATTTTGTTATATTGAGACTGTTTTTAAGTAATGTTCTCAAGGTAGCGCTGATGTTTAGTCAGAACCAATAAGAGGTAGCTAATATTATTGCTGTTGTCTTCCTTTTTCTACTATTTTATTTCATTTCATAATTCAGAATGTGCTCAACCTTTACAATCTGTTAGCAGCAATCTTTTAAAGTTACCTGAACTGTGCTTCAATATTTCCCCATAGTTGCACTGTGACTAAAAACTAGTTTTAATGGAATAATAAATGGTCTTTTTCTTCCTTTTTGTTATGCCTTTGTGGGATGCTCTAAAACTTACATGTGAAAATACTATTTGCTTGTGCATACTCAATTATGCAGAAAGTAGTAGGTGAGAGAACAATATATTTGGGTTTCCATCTAGTAACCACTTGTGTATTGGAATATTGCTTGCTTAGACTGATTTGCCTGGATCCCAGAAAGATGTGAAGAACTCTGAGCTATAGCTATATGTTTTAGATAGATAGATAGATAGATAGATAGATAGATAGATAGATAGATAGATAGATAGATAGGTAGGTAGGTAGGTAGGTAGGTAGGTAGGTAGGTAGGTAGGTAGGTAGGTAGGTAGATATTGCACATTCTATTTCTCAGGTTTCAATCTACACCCCCCCTGAAAAAAAGATGGGGGGGGCAAAAATGGTAGATGAACAGTATCAAAAAAAGGGAAGAAAAGCTAAATAGACACTTTTCCAAAGAAAACATACACATGGTCAACAGGAAAATGAACAAATACCCATCATCATTTATCATCAAGGAAATGCAGGTCAAAACCACAATATGGTATCACTTCACACCTATGACAATGGCCAATATAAAAAAGACAAGACAATTCAATTGTTGGAAAGGATTTGGAGAAGAAAGTCACCTCTTACACTGTTGGTGGGAAAGTAGACAGGCCAAGCCCAGATGGAAAACAAGGCGGTGGTTACATAAAATATTCATAGATCTACTATATATTCTAGCAATTCCATCTCTAGGTATCTACTCCCAAAATAAAAATTCGAAGAGATATATACATGCCTATGTTCACGGCAGCTCTATTTACAATAGTCAAACTATAGACCCAATCTAAGTACCCAAGGATGGCAGACTAGATTAGAAAAATGTGTTGCATATATACATGCAACTATATATGCATATATACTACTCAACTTTAAAATAAGAGATGTACTCTTGCTATTTGCAACAAGATTGGAACTGAAGAGAACAATGCTAAGCAAAATAAGTCAGATGGAGAAAGACACAATATAGAATAGTTTCAATTATATGTGGGATATAGATAAAACCAAACCTATAACAAACCCTAGACAACCGAATATGGAATTGAGACTCAAGGGGGAAAATGCAGCTGGGGGAGGGGCAGACACATGTACTATGATGGAGGACTGTCAGTGCCTTGTTTGGGGGTGTGCTGTGAGAACATACATCTGAGGTGGTGTGACCCCAGGTCTCCCAGTCACAAACAATGCTACAAACCAATGTACCTCCATAATAATAATAAAAAAAATACTACCAAAAACTCTCCAAATCTGTCATAAAAGGAATGCAATAAAGTCAAACAAAAGTTCTGACTGTTTAATATAATTGTTTTTATGCCTATCTATAAACTACTCAGGACTTCAAGTAAAACTTTGAGTGACCAGGCCACCCTGGTGGTGCAGCAAATTAAGCACCACACTGTGAAGCATTGCAGCACAGCAGTGTGAGTTCGATCCCTGGCCAGGGAGGGGACCCACATAGCACAGCAGACCCCTCCTGCCTTGCCCACTGATCCCCTCAGCAATGTATTCAGTTGATCTGCCTGTTCTGCTCCCCACTCTGTCTCTGGTGAATCCTCTCACTTCACGCTACTCTGGCCTGTACCCCAGCTTGTATACATAAATAAATCTTTAAAAAAATTTTTTTTGAGTGACCAAACAGAAATAACCCCTAGTAACTTTAAAAAATATGATATTAAAAAGTATTGAAATGGTTCTTTTTAGGACTGCCAAAGAAATATAGTACTGCTAATAGAATTTCTCTAGAGATGGAATTTTAAATAGCTTTGTGCTCCTGAATTCGCATAAAAGAAAGAAAAGATAATCTTTTAGGTGATATAACAGTGAAGAGTGGTTTCAGCCTATAAGGCTGCAGGTATCTTTGGTTTGCAAATAAATTTGGTTTTGACATCCAAAATGAGTTCTGTATGGTATTCTATGTACCTATCTGAGGCATTTTTTGGTACTAGCGTTACAAGTAGTACAGGTTTATAAATTGAATGAAGAATGATTGCCTTCAATTGGTTTGAAAATAATGTTTTATTTTTTAAATCTCTGGGTCCTTGAGTGGTATCAGTTGAATCCAAAGTTGCTGATATAATCCTTGATAACAGAAGAAGGAAACAAATTTATAATTCAAGTATTTCACAGATAGACACATACATTCTTAACTGAGGGAACTCATAATTGAGGTGTTTTTATTTTCAGAATACTATTATTTTGTCTCATTGTCCAAAGTAGCGACCACCCTGAGGGTGTGTACTGCTCTCTGGATCCTACATTTTCATTAGTGTAAAGGGAACAAGAGTCTTGTGCTCAGGACTCAGCCAAATCAGGACTTGGAACTATATCTCTTTTATCATCACTGTTAGATTACACTAGAAAAATGTAACCTGCCATCAGAAAAAATGAAGACGCTGGCTTATAGGGTAGGTGTCTGGAAGAGACATGACAACACACACTCTGATGTCAGCTGAGATTGAGATTTGAATTCACACTGCTTGCATACTCTGTGATAGTTAAAAATTAATATTTATTTGTTTATCCTCTTCAGATAATCTCTGAAATCAGAGTTTTCAGATGTTCTATAGCTAAGCCCTTGCCAACAGATACTAACCATCCAAAATTAACAGAATTCACAAAGGGATAGCCAGGATTAATGTGACAGTTCAAACAAACAGCAGAATTAGACCCCCCAAGGACTTCAAATACTAAATTGATTAAATGTAGGATATAAATTATATATTCAAATATGCCTATAACTAAAAAAAGAACTAAAAACATGAGTAGGATCAATACCACACTTGTAAAAGACAGACATTTGAAAAAGAACATAGTAGAATTAAAACCTGATATATAATTAAATAGGGAGATTAAACAGTAGATCAATATAAGCCAGAAAAAGAAGTTATAAACTATAATATGTATCTAAAATATTACTTAAGGGTCTCCCTATGGGTTAAATCTCAGCACTATCACCTCTATCGCCTGAGTTAAATCCCGGGCCAGGGAGGTAAGTCACATATGGCTCAGCAGACCTCTCCTGTGTCATCCATGCTCCCCTCTGCAGTGTATTTCAGTAGATCTACTGTTTAGTTCCCCCACACTATCTCTGATAAATCCTCTCACCTCCCCAAACCTCTGGCCTTTACCCCAGTTCTTCTACACATAAATAAATAAACAAACAAACAAACAAATAAATAAATAAATAAATAAATAAATAAATCTTAAAAGAATATATTACTTAAAATTTGATACAGAAACTTAAGGTGAGGGAAAATAGGTGCGATATTTAAGAAACATAACAAACAGTACTAGAAAATGTACCAAAAGTATAACTAGAATCCTCAAAGAAGATTAAATAAGAAACAGGTAACAGTTGAAGAGAGTATGCAAGCCATGTATAATTTCTAGTCATTCCATATCTCAGCAACACTAAATAATTATCTACTTTTAAATATTACTCATTTTAGGAACACTCATAGTTTTAATGTACATTTCCCCAGTGACTAAAATTTTTAAGTACTTATTTTTCATTTGCTTTCTTCTTTCATAAAGTACCTACTAAAATGTTTAAAAATCGAGTTCAGTCGTTTATGTACTTATTATTGAGTCGTATGAGTTCTTTTTATAAGTCTGTAAATAACTCATCAGATACATGTTTGCCAATATTTTCTCCTAATCTGTGGCATTATTTACCATTGTCTTAACTTTTTTTCTCAAAGAACAAATATTTTTAATTTTTATGAATTCCATTTAACTCTTGTTTTATTTATGACACATGCTCTTTTATACCTCAAGAAATCTTTGCATAATACAAAGCCACAAGGATTTTCTAATTTTTTCTTCTACTTTTTTTTTTAGTTTTAGGACTTTTAATTTGGTTAAAAAAGAAAGTTCATTGTTCATTTTTCTTTTGTATAGTGAAAGCTAAGCTTTCCAGCACTATTTTTTGAAAAGATTATTATTTCTTCATGATAGGAAATTGAACTATATACTCTCAATATTCATGTTGATATCATTTTCTCCAGTGTGCTGGTATTTGTAGGTGGGCCTTTAGGAGAGGATTAGGTTTAGATGAGTCAGAAGGATGGAGACCTCAGGTCAGAGCACTAATCTTTTTCTAAATTTCTCCCTCTATTTCTCTTTCTCTCTGCCACATGAGGTGTCACATTAATAACACATAGAAAAATATGAAAGTGATTGAAAATAAATTTTTCTAAGGTCTTCAAATTTTTCTAATGAAGAATAGCAATATTAATTATCTTTAGACTTCATTCAGCATGCATTTAAAACATTTTGAGGGTAATAATAAAAGGCATAGACTCTATATTCCTTACCAGTAGAGAGAAAATCAAAATTAAAAATCTCAGTTACTGGAGAAAAATTCATGAAAATATTTTTAAAAGATGGCAGGAATAATAGAATGCAAAAAGAATAAGATGGCATCCAAACATGTCAGTAAGCACAATAAATGTAATGAATTGATATATATAGTTGAAAAAATGGTTGAACAACTATGGAAAATTTTTAGTTATTTGCAGTTTATAAACAGATGCATAAAAATTCAGAAAATTGATAATGATGGTGACAATAAATAAGGGAAATAAGAGCTATATTAATATCAGAAAAAATAAAAATGACATCATGTCTTAGATGAGTCTGAACTTTCAATGCAACCTGTTCTTGAAACATCATTAATACCTATTTATCCTATAGAAAGATGCTAATTTAAAATTTTTAATGAATGAAGTTAAGTTTTATTTCCTAAAGCCTATGGTCAGGGTTAGCATTCTAAAAATTCTACAGCTCTCTTTGCTCTCACATGGTAAACATTTTTTTTTTACTGCTTCATATAGCCATTCTCTCATCTAAAACAAATGCTGTCAATTGTTGTGTTTGCTTAGTAATTATATGTTGAAGTATGGAGTTGGAATTGAATGAAAAAAATGAAATATAGTAGTTAATCGAAGGTGAATGCAAGCACATTAATTTAAAACATTTCAAGGAAGATTAATCACCTGTAGCTAATGATAAGAGGTTACATGGTTTAGGATCGCTTTTGGAAATACCCCAGCGATAACCTCATATTTTGACAAAATAGAGGCAAAAACAATTTAGGTGAACCTATAAAGTAAAAGGGTAAACCTTCACATAGTTATCTTTCTTCAGGGTAAACATCAGTAGATTCCATGATTTTCCTTCTATCGTACCTTGGATCCAAACTACTTGAAATACCAAATAATAAGTCAGAATAAGCCTTAATATCTTTTCATTATAAACCAATGAAATCTTATTTCTATATTGTAGACTATGAGTCAGTTCATCAGAGCAAATAGATGCAATTCATTTAAATTATAAGTTAGATTTAAACATCTCTAAGTTGCAAAACTAATCTTATAAATTTAATATGAATGCTCTTAGTATAACTAAGAATGTTCTTAGTGATGAAGATTCCAAATGTATTTTTTTTCCTAAATTTGTTTTATAGGAGCATAAGTGTGACAATTAGCTTAACCTATAGAACATTCTTGCCTATCAAACATACATTTTTATGGTTGTCCATAAAAATCAGTGCAATTGCTACGAGATATTAAGAACGATACCAATATTTACCAAAATCAGATTCCGTCCATGCTCAATTAGGCCATTTATTTGATGCAATGTAGGCCCTGCTGAGCAACATAGCAATGGAATAGCAGTTTATGCTGTGTTACCGTGTATATTGTAGCTAGTGTCTGAAAGCTAGAATTAGAGACACTGCTTTTTCTGTTTTGGTGTAGACATTCATGCAATAACTAGCAAGTGAAACAGTTAAAGAAACAAAGAAAGTATAAGAGCCTGCTCCTTCTGTTAAGATTATAACTTACATCATGACTCAAAACACAAGAAATAAATGTAACCTGTGGAATCTATTACTGTCTCAAATACTATAGATAATATTAAATATATTGGAAATATATATAAGAAAATAATTGCTGACTAGGGTAATAAATGAAGGAATGGCAGACATTGTCAACTGCCTAAGTGTTTAAAGGATGTTATTACTTCAGATAGTAAAGGCATAAAGTATATAAAAATACATATTTTCTTTTTACTAAGTGCTTTATTTCTCAGAGATTTAACCATCATAAGGGAAATATTTTACAAATAACTTTCTAATAAGGACATCTGATTATTATAATTATACAGAAAAATTAAATATATTTAAATTGTTTAGTTCTGAAGACGTGGTTTTCTCTTAAATAGACTATATGCTATTATAGTATAACCAAAATTAACTTATCTTAGATCATCTTGAATCAAAAATTTTAAGTAATTATAACTATTGACAAAATTATAAACTAAATATACACAAGATAAGTTCACATAGTTAATAAAAGAATGCAACTGATTCTCAAGTATTTAAAATTAGGTTTTGATAAAATGATAATCAACTACAAAAAGGTTAAAAATATAAATACCACAACCAGCTTACCACTGTTAAAATGCATCCTATCCTGAATAGGAGTAGGTTTGCTAGAAAAACATGCATGGTTTACTAGAAAAACAATTTAAATAAATTAGTGAACTTGTAATACACAGTTTTATTTTTTAAAAAATAAATATTTATGTTAAATGGTATTGTT
Organism: Galemys pyrenaicus; assembly: GCA_019455555.1. NCBI lineage: Eukaryota > Metazoa > Chordata > Mammalia > Eulipotyphla > Talpidae > Galemys > Galemys pyrenaicus. The sequence continues at coordinate 13,157,807 of JAGFMF010012021.1, forward strand.
GCACTTGTTTACAAAGTTCTCTCTAAAAATGATTTCCTGGAATTTTACATCATTCATCATTTAGTTTCTTAAGTTTTTCTCACATGCTAGTTTTACAGGGGTGGGAGGAAATCACTTCATTATGTTTTAATCAATGGTTTAACAATGTTTAATATTTGAGTATCTATGAACAATTTTCCAACTGTTTGTTCTGATTGTAGTTTTATAAACAACTTTCTAGTATTAAAAGAAATGTATATTATTTCATTTGCCATGAAGACAACTAGTGAGCTTTTGAATTTAGTACTAGCAAATCAAAAACAAATGCCTTAGATAAACAAATACCAGTGATTCTTCTTTAATAATACCTTCTTAGAGATAGGAACAACAGTTAACTTTGAGGCAGGAATGCAGTGTGGCAAAGCAAAAATTTGTGTGAGCTTCATGCTAGATAAAAATGTACTGAATCAATTTCTTCTTAGTTGTATGGCCTTGGACCTTGAGACCTCAGCTTCATCAATTATAATATAGGGTAACAGTAGTCATTTGCTCCAGAGAGGTGTGATGAAATGTGAGATAATACATGTATCATTTTTAGGATACTGTCTGGCAGAAGAAACTTAATAAATGCTAGACATTATTATCAGAACTAGTGAAAAAGCTTAGTTGTTTTTATATACTAAGCCATCTAGGAAAAAAACTTTACTTTGAATTATTCCCACAAATACTAAGTACTCACTAGAATGAAGAATTGTGAGGCATTAGAGACAAACATAAACAAGATACAGTCCTGCCCTGGTAGAATTTATAGTTTAATTAGGCAAACAGATGATTTCAAACAGGCAATTTCAACTCAGAGTGGTAAATTCAACGCTACAGGTGCAGACAGGGCCAGTAAGAAATCAAAGAGATCTCCAAATGGGCTAGGATTATAGGGACAGTTTTCAGGAAAAGGGACAGACACCTCTGATGCCTAATACCTGCAATTCTGAAATTATCAACAGTTATGGGTTGCATAATAATTGGTAGGAATAGCATCACCGAACCATCGAATTTAACCCAAAGAAAAGGTACATAATTTGACAAGTAAAAGCACCATTCGTTTAGTTGAACAAAACATAGAGAGATTAACTGCAGAAGTTGTCTATGCACAAACTTATATAAGTTGTGTGTCACATGAGAGTCCTCATAAGAAAGGAAAACCAAAGAAATGTCAAGACACACGTGTTTTATAGAAGGTTGGATAAAGAGAGGCAGCCGTTCAAAAGCAATTGTGGAATTATGTTGGGAGGTGAAAGGAAGAATTATTTGAGGACTGTTTGTATAGACTTCTCTCCATCTCAATGTTCTCTGCTTGACAGAATGTAACTTTTCTTCTAGGACACAGTGGCCATCTTTCTTTTGAGAATTTCATCTGTTTTTAAGAAAAAGGAAACAGCATGTGCTGTGTTCCGAGTCTCTTTAAATCAAAATAATCCTTCTGCCAAGGTGACATATTTTGGGGTGGCATATTCTGACACCCTTCAAAGGCAAAAGCAATCCAAACAAACAAACCCCACAAAAAATAACAACAAAAACAAGGAAGAAGAATGAAAATCAAAGCAGAACATGTTTGTTTGTTTTTTTTATTTCTGGAGAGCCTGCTCCCCATCTGTGATAAAAATGAAGAGAGAAAGATGTTGTAGTGGGGGTACTACTGATGGGTTGAGGCTGTTCTCATCCTTTCTCACATGTCAACCTTAAAGAAGCAGAAGATACTCCATACTCTCCAGCTGCAAAATCACTTCCTTTCTTCCTAGGTTTTCTTTAATCAGAGGACTTATTAGCCACTATTCTACATAGTCATTAGAATGAAATTTGTTATCCCCTTAGGGGTGGAAATCTCTGGAATCTATGTACTTATTTCAGAGTTAGTGATTTAATATTTTGAAAAACGGTGTAGGTTTTCTAGGAACCATAGACAACTCTCTAATCAAGGAATATGAACTGACTGATACGCTTTCTTTATTTCTGTTTTTTATAGAGGCCTGCAATTTTATTTTTTTAGCATTCCTTTCACTAATCTGCTTTTTATTTAACACCTACCATGGTTATGAAACCATTTGATCTTCAAAGTGTAGTACGATGCAGTACATTTTGAATATAAATTTTCATTTAGCTTTTTTAAATCACTGTTTTTTAAAGCTTTAATTACCTATCAATAGCATTTCTACACATAACTACATCACAAGAATCAACTGGAATTCAGTTGAATTCAAACTGAGAGCCTTCTTTCTTCATGATCAATATTGTAAAACAGTAGAGCTACGTAATCAAAGTCAACAGTGATTAGCTTAATTATCAATCATTTTCCAACTGAATTTTCCATAACATGTCTTATTTAACAGTTTCATTCAAACAGTGTTACAGAGAGATATTATACAAACTCCTTAAGAGTTACCAAACTAGATTTAACATCTGACAGCTATAGATTAATCTTCATAAAATATAAATATAGATAAAATATGTTTTACTTTTAACAAAGCACCAAATAAGAATCTTTCTGATTCAAGCACAAATTGCTTTGGCCTACATGAGCCTGATTTATAAACTCATTTATAAGGTCAGAATAGTAGCATTCAGATGTAAATAGGTAAGTAAATTGCGTAAAGTGAGAAAAGTTGTCTTCCCTTTCCTGCACATAGGACCATTATTACATGGTGATAGGCTCTTTCTGGCATACAAGTGGCTTTGATTAAACATAAAATTTATTTACATATCCCAAGGATATGCTGTTTCATACTTATCTCTGCATATTTGGTATCAATGACTTAAGTCTCAATTAAGTAGAGAGCAACTCTCTCAGAGAGAGATGTGCCCTTGAGTTTAAGTTTGACTTTTCCACTATGGAAGAGAAAGTTCAGGGAGTGTCAATTCAGGTAAAAGGACCAGAAATAACTTTTAACGTGGCTTTATTAAACTCTCAATGTAATTTACAATAATATTAAAGAGCATAAAATTGACTTCTATATTCACTGAGTTCCCTTGGTGAATGAAAGAAGTTAGATTCAAGTAGATAAAGTGAATCTTGAAAAGGTATAATTTCTCACATTGCTGTGAAGATTTAAACTGAAGAATCAGACTCTTCCTCTTGGTATTCTTCCATGTGAAACAACATGTCTGTCCTGCCAACATACCTGACCTCCTACGGTAAACTTTCAAATGATATAAATCACCTTCTAAAACTTTGAAATCAAACAGAAAAGCCATAGCTAAAAAGGCAAAAAAAAAAAAAAATCCAGGATGCACATTTATTTATACTCAGAATCCAACTGCAACTTCCTTCTCCCTCAGTTCCCACACTGGCCCAGGTCACTAGCACCTCTTTCTTGGCCTTCTGCAGTCATGTCCTCCATGTCTTCACTGGCTTTCCTGTCTCCACTCACCTCCATTTTGATTTATTCTCCACACAACCAGTCAAATCATGGCATAGTGATGCCCTGTTAACAAATTTTCCAATAGCTCCCTGTCCCACTTACAACAAAATAAGAGTTTCTTACTGTGACTTATAAGCTTTTATATCCTGATTCCCAGCTCTGGCACTGCAGACATTTTGAGTTAGATAATTCTTTGACATAAGGGGCTGTCCTGTACAGTTTGGGATGTTTAATAGCATATCTTGCTCTATCCACAAGATGCTGTAGTTTCCCCTTCACATTTATGACAACTGAAAATGTTGCTGGGCCTCACCAAGTGGCATTTTGGGGTGATGGTTTGGGAGGAGGATGCAAGCACAGTCAACACCTCTGATTTTGTGTGATCTGGCCCCTCATTGCACCTCCAGCCTCATCCCCTCTGCACACCACAATTCCACTGCACTGGCCCCTTCTCCAACACACTGAAAGTTCACTGGACTCTGGTCCACTACAGAACTTGCTGTTCTCTACCTGGGTTACTCTTCCTTCCTCTTCATGTCATACTCTACAGCTTAGCATTTTTTAAAAAATATATATAACTTGTCTGTTCCTTGGCTTTATCTATCATTAGTCACTTGATTTTTGTCTTTGGCCATTTATGACTGCAAGTTTCACAGAAAATTTGCTTTGTTCAACACTATTTTCATGATACCTAAAACAATGCTTAACTGTATTTTTGATGGTTTTTCAATAATGTACATTGACTAAATGGATGAATTAATATGAAAAATAGATTTGTTTGTATGAATAATAGACTTATTTTTGATACTTTGAGAAATCTCCACACTATTTTCCACAGGGGTTGGATCAGTCTACATTTCACCAACAGTGTAGAGTGTTCCTTTTCTCCACATCTTTGACAATACATGGGCCATTCTCAGAGATGTGAAAAAGCATATCTTTGTGGTTTTGATTTGCATTTCCTTGATGATAAGTGATGAACATTTTTTAATATGCCTATTATTAGCCTCTTATATTTTTAAATAAGAAATTCACTCAGAAATATACTAGACAAGAGTAATCATTCAAAAAAATGATGCCTTCAAATTTAAAGATATGGCACTGTTATTATAAACTAAAATAATTCACAATATAAAAAGTATAGAATTAGTTACCTGATACCAGCACTATCTGAAAAGATTAATTTTATAGACTTTAAAAACTGATTTTCATCAGAGTTGCAATACTAAATGAGGAACATATATTACTAAAGCATACAGTATTTTGATTCACTATAGTTTATGGTAATTTGTAATATGATCAGTGAAGTACCTTACTATCAATTCTACTCAATTCATATTTATCAAAATTAACATCAAAAACATACATGATTTTGGAGGCTTCATGAAGATTAAAAAGCTAAGTATGGTAAAACCTCTGTAAGAATCTTACAGTTCAAAAGATGAAGTACCTAGAAACTACAACACAAAGAATGTAACAAATGCTTGTTCTGAAATAATTATGATGATAATAACCTACTCTCTATTGCATACTTATTGTGGATCATGTAGTATGCTAAATGGCAGTAATTTAGGTTTTGTCAAGCAAATAAAATGGCAAAAAATTTGAATTCAGATACAAAAAAACCTATGCCATTAACTACTATTCTATATTCCCTTAAGAAAAAGATCAATTTTCACTGGTTTGATCTGGAATTGGGAAATTAGAAAAAATAAATATATTCATGAGTGGTACAAATATGACAAAAGATCTGTAGATGGCCCAAGTGTATCACGTGCTCATGTTAGAAAAATCCTGAAATCTTTGGTTTGCCTGGAATGTGGTTACTATATTGAAAATGGAGGTTGGAACTGAACAGATTGTAGAGAAAGTCAAATATCAATCTAAGAAGGTTATTTTGCAGACAATGAGGAACAGCTGAAGGATGTTGATTCCAAAAAAAAAAAAAAAAAGACAAGATTATTCATCATTACCTTAGCACAAAATATACTAGGCTGAGTCTCAAACTGCCAATGGAAATGTTCCTTCAGATCTAACAGACACATGTCTGTGAAAGGGAGCAGCAAGTCATCGAATTGATGTCATTCCCCCACTCCCACTTACAAGCATTAGCTTTGAATTACAAGTCACAGCAAGCCACGAACCAGACTTGCAGAATAGAAGCTGGAAGGAAATGAGGGAGATGAAAGGAAGTATAATGAAGAAGGAAAGAGGGCCTCCCTGTTGGCACAATGGATTAAGACATGCACTATGACACAAACCGTGGCCACCGCACCATGAGTTCGATCCCTGCTGCTGGCCGGGGAGGTGACCCACATAGCACAGCAGACTTCTACCTTGCTTGCTGTTCCCCTCTGCAGTGTATTTCAGTTGATCTGCCTGTTCTGTTCCCCACTCTGTCTCTAGCAGATTCTCTCACCCCACATACATGTCTGGCCTGTACCCCAGTTCTTGGATACATAAATAAATCTTGAATAAAGGAAGGAAAGAGACACATGCAGAGTTACTTTTAGGAGACACAAGGGTAGATATGTAAGGAGGCTGTTCCTGGTCTTTGGCAAAGGAAATAGCAACTGTTATCTTGACTTAATAGAGGATTGTGTAGTATTATCTTGAAGTTTGAGTCTTTTTCCATCCCAACTCTCGATTACCTGTCTCATCCCCTTCTTATGGTTCCTTGCTAGTAGGTGACTTAGACTTGTGACAAGCTTTTGGGCCTCAGCCCCCCACTTCATGCCACACCAATTTGGCTGGACATTTGTCTACAAGCGGATGGTTCATTATTGTAGTTTTATTAGGAAACAATTACTTAAAATCATTTCTGTTCTTCTCTATGCACAACAATTCTGTAAAAAAAACTTTGACACTAAGAACGTGCTTTTTTTGCTTTTGTGCATGCAGATGGCCGGACCCCTTTTAAAATCATGCACCCCTTAACAATTTGGGGTCACTGCACACCCCTTGGTCATTCGCTAACACAGAAATATTCAATCCTACTAGTTTCCTCCAGAGTGGAACCCTCGCATTACACACACACCAATCTTCCACTAATTACAGGAACAATGTTTCAGTGTGTATGGTGTAGTAACTTCACTTTGGGATGACATTCCTACTGAGGCTTAATTACATTCAACTTGCCCTCTTGTTTTGGGGAGCTTTCCATATAGGGATCACCAGGGATGCAAAACATGCAAATACTACAGCTCTCCAGCTCTAGCGCATCTTAAGTTAAATGGCTACTTGTCAGTGAAAGTGAGTCCAAAAAGCCTATGTTCTCTCCTAAGCACCAGAACCACAATTAACATAATCTCTGTATCTTCTGATTGGATATCTATCTTTTCCTAATAAGAGCAGTCCTATTCCATCCTTATCAAAAATCATCTCATTTAGATAATAAATGCTTATAATTACATTCTCTTCATGATTGCAAAATATAATTTTGATTAGCTAAAATAAGCTTACCATGGAAACCTCTACATTCACCTAAAATCTACTTTGATTTTACTGTCTCAGTTTTGTGTTCATATTTAGTAACATGTCTTGTAGCTACATACCTATTACTAACAGCTTTCTCTCCTACAAATGACAGCCTGCAACAACTTGTAAAAAACAAACCTACCTTTGATAGTTATCATTTCCAAATCAAAATTTTACATGATTCCTTTGTCGTATGGGTTCTAACCTCAGCACCACAATATATTTTTTAAAGATTTATTTACTTATACATACAAGAACTGGGATACAGGCCTGAGGTGTGGGGGGTAAGAGGATTCACCAGAGACAGAGTGTGGAGCAGAACAGGTAGATTATCTGAAACACACTGCTGAGGGGAGCAGACAGTGAGACAGGAGAGGTCTGCTGAGCCATGTGGGTCACCTCCCTGGTGGTGATCACACTGGTGCTGCAATGGTTGTGGATAGCTTCAGAGTGCCGTGCTTAACCCCTTTTGCCAACAGGGAGGCCTCAGCACCACAAATATTTTAATTTTTAAGTCATGGTCAAGTCAGTGATTGCCTTGTAGATTTATTCGAGATAGGATATTATGATTAGAATTTTCATTATTCATCCTTACAATTATATGTTTTAAAAACTGTCCTATCATTTCTTCCTATACAAGGAAAAAATTAGAAAGGATTAACACATTCATCATCTCCTCTAAATCTTTAATTACAATATTTTTTTCTCTTGGAATTTTCTCCTAATGGACCTTTAGAGGAATATATAGCCTGTTTTCAGAGGATAAAAGAGCTTGCAGAACAGTTAATATCTAAAACTAGAGAATAATCAAAGTTAGCAAAAAAATGAAACAAAGCTAAATTGAAAACATAGTTTAGGAAAAACCATGTCGTGCAAAAGGAAATTGTGTACAAAGGCAGAAAATGAGAGATCATAACGTGCCTTGTAGGTTAATATTAGCAGAACTCCTAGTTCTGTGGTTTGGCTGGAATGTGGGTGTGATGGTACATATGGCACCATATTTCAAGGAGATTAGAAATTCTCTCATCCAGCACAAACCAAACTGATGACTGTCATGCTAATTCTTTTCAAGTTGGTAAGGCAAGTAATTATACTGACAAATCATACATTCCTTAATCATACATTGTATTAAAAAAAACATAGAATGTACAATTAATTCACTAATCTTTTGAGATCAGAATCATCTTTTGGGTATAAGTCCACAAATCAGAGTTCTGAGAATTCTTCCATAAGCATACACATGCTGTGCTGTTTACAGTTTTAGTTTCAGTTTCAGCTTCTTTACATTGGAGTGAAAACTTAAAAGATATTTGTGACAAAATCAAATACAGAACCATGTAGATTTTTACAATTTTTTCCCAGACTTTCACAGTTGTCTCAGCACATATGACAGTCATTTAAAAAAGAAAACTCATTATAAGTTAGTCTTTCAAAACATTTGACTGTTTTTTTTTCAAACTCAAGTTTTATTGTTTTGTATAATACTTAATTAAATTAGAGAGATATAACCGTTGGTACAGCTGTTAGGGAATAAACACACAACTGATACTTTAGACACAAATTTTAGCTGGTTGGGGCAAAAGCATATAGTGTTGTTAGAGTGAGACCTTTTAGCTGTGAGCCTTCTAGGTCACAGTCCTCAGGCCAATATTTTACAGAAGGGATAAAGATCTGGAGTTAATTAAGCTAGTTCATGTGAAAGATTCATTTAAGGGAGCATCTGTTTAGTTCAATGTGGCAGAATAGCAAGACAGGGGGATGCACCAGCAATGAAAACCCATTTGCAAGGGGACCCATCTGCCCACCGGGAGCAGGTCTCTAAAGTTTGGAGCTGCTTCAGGAAGGCAGTATGGGCGATGCTTCAGAACATGCTCTGTGGGTTGACTGCTGTCCTCCCCTTACTGGGTTTCCATGTGACCTTGGACAAGCTACTTAACTTTTATTTAGTGATTCATGTTCCACAATGAAAAAGAAATGTCTTTATTCATGCAATATTATTAGGATTAGATGAGTTATATTACAATACATGTGCTTAAATCAGTGCCAAAGTTTGCAGTCAATTAAATGTTAGCTTAATTATTACACAAAAGTGATGACTGATAAGAGTTTCTAGATTTGCTCTGCCATGGCATATTCGTGACTTCATGCATGCGGAGTAATTTGAACAGTGCCTGGCATGTATTACACCTTTTATATTAATTTTCTGTGACTGTAGTGGTAATGGTGATAGAGTATCATTTAAAGGTTTTAAATGAAAGAGTGATCAGGTTTGCATTTGCAAAGGAGTCATGCCAAGTGTGAGAGAGAGGGATTGGGGAGTGGATTGGAGACCAAACCTAAAAGTGGAGGATTGCTTAGAAGTTTATTTAAGACACTCTCAGAACAGACAGGTAGAAAGAGGGTCAGGAGTCAAGACTTACTTCTGAGGCAGAACTAACAGTGTGCTGCTTGACTGGATGTTTGAGTTAAGAGTGAGAGGGAGGACTTCCAGACATTTATCATGGATGCTTTTTTCCATGCAGTCACACTCTCAAGTACCGCGTGTCTTTTAGTTTATGGGTAAACTCAGGAAAGCAGTACGAATATTACAGCCGATATCGCTAAGAAATTCACAAAATCAGCTACAAAAGGAGGAAAAACTTTATCTTTATAAACAGTAACAGTGCATCCAGCAGCCTCAGTGTTCAGAAAGAACTGACCCCTTTCTTATTAAGCCATCAAACTCTTCTCTCTCCTTCAAAATTATTTATAGTTTAGTATCACTAAACCACGCAGGTGTTCTTTGAAGATTTAGGCATGAGAAGTCTTGTGGAATGATTCTTTGAATCATTCCTTTAAATTGAACTTGCTGGATAACTGATTTAGTGTTCACTCTACTGAGAAAACTGTACCACAAAGTCAACTAGTAAAATCATTATGCTCCCTCTATTGAAACGTGAAAGTCTTTGAGGATACTTTAGATTTTTCTGTGTATAATCTTGCCTTGCATTGGCCAAATGTTGATACTTAAGATCTCTATCTTAGGTTTCCATAAATCTCACAAAGAGTAAAATACCCTATCCTTCTAGAAGCATGCCTTCTTTATTATGTAAAAGAAAAAATACCATTTTGGTAAATATATGTATATATTTGTCATATATATGTAAATTTAGAACCCCTGTTTTCAACTATGCATGCTTAGACTATTCATAAATATATGGAATCTTTGATGTTTTAAAGAACTAATTGAAAGAAAAACGCTATAGGATAAAAATGTGTATGTGCAGTAGTAGAATAACTATTTACAAGCAAATTCAGGTTCTCAGTTTATTTAATTCAATAAATATTTATTGACTACCCTGTAAGTGCTGTGCACTAGGACACAAAAATGAGCAAAACCAGAATCAATCTATCATTTCAAGGAACTTCAAATCTGGTGGGAAATAAGGACATTAATGAAGTAACCACTCAGGCATGTAGCAGTATAGCTAGGTCAAGGATGATGAGAGAAGTCACAAATACTTATAAGGGGAGATGAACAAGTCTGGGAATTGAAAGAGACTGTATAAAAAGGGAAAGGAAAGTTTCTGGCAGATTGAAAGCCTTTACAACAATCCTGTGTCCAGACACATCTGAGAAACAAAAAAAGGGTAGCAAGGGTAAAAAGGAAGGCAGGGAAGCAAAGAGAATGGCAGCATAGTATGGAAAGAGCTAAGAGTGTCTAGCAGTGACTAAACTGCTAAATGGAGTTTAGCAGTACTGCAAATGGAGAATTATTAGTCCAGTGACCTTGTTTATTCAGATGGTTATGTGCCTAAATAAATAGTTTGATCAAGATAAATGAAACACGTGCATACTAAGTCACAAGGAAGAAGTGTTCATTTTACATAGGAACCTGCTTACTAATGGTCTAAAAAATGTGCCAAGGTGACATGATGGGTTGTAATGAAGTGACATGACTTACCTAAACTTACCTGAAAAACTTTGAACACATTATTTTTAAAAATTACTCTACTTCTGCCTCCCAGAAACATCAGATTAAGCTAGGGTTAGACAAAGTTTTAAATAAGGAAACATTCATTTCTAGAGCTTTATTATATATGTTAATTTTCTTCTCTTTTAGAAGCTACTCTCAAGGTTAAACATAAAGAAACACCACCTCTAAGTCTGCTTGAGGGGTTTTATTTTTATTTTTGAATAAAACATGGGTGATCTAAAAGACTTTATTATAGAGAAGCAAATACATTGAGAATAAGCATCATTAAAAAGTGGAACCAGAAAATTACACATGTTTAAAGAAGGTGTAGGACACCTCTTTTCTGTGGATAACTGGATCTATTTTTAGGCTCTTGTAAAAAATAGCCATCATTTTTCAGCATCTGAGAGTTCTTTGACTTTGTTTTAAGGGAAAAAAGCTTGAATATCCTAAGATGTCTACTGAGGGGCTTTCTAGTCTAAGCAGTCTTCTAACCACAACCCTCCCACTTCATTTAGCTAGCCATGTTACATTTTTCCAGCCCTGACCAACAGATATGCAGGCCCTATAAATTCAACCTACCATTCGACTTATTCAAGAAATTATATCTGTATTCTCCAAGAAGATGGAAGGGGAGATTTTTTTACTCTTATGAACTAGGAAAAGAAGCCAGACATCCAAGAATGTTGCAGTATTAATAAAGAGTGCTACTCCTAATTTATTATGACTAGCTACAATAGTTAAGATATGAAAACAACCTAAATGCCCCCAAGTAGACAAATGATCAAAAGTTGTGATATATGTGTACAGTGGAATATTACTCGACAATCAAAAAGATAAACTCAGGCCATTTGTGGCAACATGGATGGAGCTAGGAGGGATTATGCTAAGTGAAATAAGTCAGAAGGGAAAAGATAAATATTGATGGTTTTACTTACATGTGGAATGTAGAGAAACCAAACAAAAGGTCAAGAAAAAGATAAACCTGGGAAGCTGATCTAACGTAAGGGAGAGAGACCAAAACAGGGGAGGGAAGAACACAAGGGACTATGGTGATAGATTCTGGATGCCATGGTGGTAGGAGAACTATGGGAACTAATACCTAAGGGGAGATATCAAATACTGTACAAAAATGAACAACAATGAATAAATAAATTTAATTTGAAAATAATTATTTTAAGAAAAGGAATGCTAAGCATGCTTTAAAATCCATGGAAATGCCAAGAAAGGAGACACAACGGGGCCAACACTGACCGAGGCAACTTTTAAATATAGGAATTTCAATAAAGCCTTAGGACAAGTTAAGCCTTTCTAGCGAGTGACCCAGGTATTAAAATGCAGAATGCAAGAATGATGCACACTAGGGTTTGGGATGAAACAAGAGAGCTAGGAGAAATTTTAAAACTAGCATAACTGCAACAGAGCATTCAAAGGGAGTGTAACGACCAAAAATAAAATAAGGAAAGCAAGAATCTAAAGAGCACCAAACACTACAGAGAAGAAATTTCTCTTTCCTCTGCCAGGATCTGAGATCCACAGGCAACAGTATAACTCGTTGAGCTGTATTTCAATAAATCATTAAAATTACTCTTGTAGTGTTTATTCACTCACTCATCATTTATTTCTTTACAGGAAGCATGTTTACATATTTATGAATATACATAACTACATATATGTACATGCATAAATTCATGTACTACATATACATATAAGCATATATAAATATAACCCATTCATGTATGTATACTTGTTTTCCCACAGAGAGATGAGAGCGTAGTTTTTCAGAATCAAACAGAAAAAATCCAAACATTTATTCAAGACACCATCCAAACAAACCATCTATAATTTCACAGATACATTTAAAAGGTTTTATAAAATGTTTTTTGCTACTTAAGACAAGTCATAAATATAAGCTTTTATGATCCAATAGAAATTAAAATTAGAATATATATATAGCAATAGAAAAGGAAATTACTCAACCAAGAATTGCATGCTTTCTCACGAGCACTTACCTAAGTTATCTTGTATGGTAAGAAGTTTTAATCCAAAAGGCACAGCTATAAAAATACATGAATTTAAATTCCACTTTAAAATCAAAATTAAAAGTACATTAAAAAATGTAAATCAAAAGGCATTAATTTATGCTAAAATTGCTTTTCCCTCCAAGGGTTTTTAAGCACTAGGCAAACTTGATTTTAGCACTCATGTTCTAATTTCAATTATGTGCAAATTAGTCTATCTTCCTGTATGTGAAAACAAGAATAAAGAATAAATTATTTGTCCCTGTTTAAACAATACATCAGAAGCTGTACAAATACACATGGGTAAATGCTGAATATTCTTAATAACTGAAATTTCCTAAAGAGTCTGAAAGGGGACTTCTAAACATCTTTGAGAATCAGACAGTAAATGTATGTCATTGAGCAGAACTGCCTATGTTTTTATTTTTCCATCTTGACGGCAATATCCCTATTCTCTTCATTGGCAACACAAACAAAAAATTTTCTCTAGCTTTACCCACATTTATCAAGAAAGAAAGAGACAACTATTATTGCTATCAACTTTAACCTGTCTAATCCTTCAATTTCTATGCAAAATTTCCTGGAAAATTCATGTAACTATTTCAGCCATGGAATAGTAAATATGTATCAAAATAATTTCCTCTACTGAGTTCCCAGGAAATGCACTGAGAAAGGTCTCTGTTTTAAAGATAGGAGTTCTTGGAAGAAAGCTTTCTATAGTACATGCAATGTTAACAACATGGCCATTCACCCACATTCCAAAACATACGTGTGACTTGTACCAACATACTCCACTCCAGCATTCAGTTAAATGCAAGTATCCAATCTAGCAAACTAGAGACAAAAGGTTTCACGCACATTGTAAATAAAAGACTGAATCATGTACCCACCTCCTACATTTTTTTTAAAATAGGCAATTTGGCTGTACATTTGGATTTTAAAATGTGTGAATCTTTTGATCCAGCAAATTTAAGATTCTATCCAGTAGTAGCAGTTGCAAAATTGCATAAGGACATATGTAAGCATGATCACTGGAATATTATTTGTAATAGCAAAAAAAGATAAACAATGTAAGTGTTCAATAATAAATAAATGGCTTAGAATTATTTTACATTTAAACAGCAGAATGTTAGGCAGACATTATAAATAATAAGATGTAGATGATATAGATAATGTTCATAGTGAATCTGGGACCAAAAATGTAAGTTAAAGAAAACCCATGTTATGAATTTAAAAAAAATACACACAGGCACATTCATATGTTTTTTCTGTGAGCATTAAAAATTATAGAAGACACATTTAAATGTTAAGATTGTTCACCTCATGGGTAGGATATGGGATACTTTTTTGGGAAGAGAAACTCTTAACATTTATTTTATACAAGTCAGTATTTGGGTTTTTTAAATGTCATGTAAAAACAAGAAAGCAAAGAAAAACAGTGACTAAATGCCATAGACTTTCTGGGAAGTAGTTGCTATTTGCTTCTAGATTGATAAGCACAGTCTGCAGTGACTGTAAAATAGAGGTAGCCACCTCTCCTGACCTGGTGTTCCGAGACACCAAAGCCCATACCCCTCCCAGCCCATTCTCACTTTGTACTGATTTACTGACTGCAATTCCTAGGGTGCAACGATGTCAGAGATGACACATGGCCGGACAGGGACTGAATGGTGGCAGATAACATTTTGGAAGGTTGAGATCAGCTCCTAATAAAGACATGTAAGTGAAGAGTCAAGAAAATTCCAGGGAGTGGGAAGTTTGGCAATTGTAGTTTCTCATGTTCTGTTGTCAAAGAAAATCTTAAGTCTGTTAGGTTTGTTAGGAAATGCTTTGTCTTCCTGATAATCAGATAAGAAGGACATGGGAGCAGATGTCTCCCATCTGCCCAGGAAGATCCTTAGTGATTAACTGCCGTTGGGTATTGGACTATGGTGAGTGACCATGTGTACACTCTGCTTTTCAGCTGAGGACCTGACAATGGCATTCAATGAGCACTGAAAGGCCAAGAGCAATGGTGTACCTTCTTGGTTAGAGAATTACACATACAGTTAAATTCTACCTTCCTCTTTAATGCACAAAACAAATCTGCATCATAAAAATATTCTGTAGTGTAAGAGGAAAGCATAGTGCTGAACAGGGTTTGGGAATGCTTTAAGAGTGAAAGCTTAATAACAGATTAGAAGATATTTATTAGTAAAAACCCTACCATCTCCTAAAGTAATCCTATCATACAGGCTGAGGCTAAGACTTGTAACATTTCTTAGGCAGCTTAACATGGCCAGTACTTTTTGTAAAATTCTACCAACACATTATTAAAAGGTTAACATTATCCATAATGGCCCTAGTATTCTACTTCCATTATCGATGTTGCTATAAGCTAATTAACTATAAAAATGATAAAGTCAGAACTAGAAATAGTGCTTTTGTCATATATTCTAATTAGGTCATACAAAAACTAAGGGTATTGCAGTGACTAAGTTGACATTGGTGGATGAAATGAAGCTTGTGCAGCATAAGGTACCTACTTGTTTGTGATGCAATCAGGTTTTCTTTCTTAGAAACAGTGATTCTTTGAAGCAAAGTCATGGATTTCAAAGAAAAAATTCAACATTCTCTCCACTCTTCATTCCAAAAGTTACAGAGAAAATGCACCCAGTGCCTCTATATATTCTAACTCTTTAATGCTAGTACAGAGTAAATAAGTCATTCTACTATTATAAAAAGGTAGAATTCCCATGGGAACTTTACAACACAGATTAAAAGTGAATCCTTGAAGCAATGACAAGCCAATTCACATTTCTATTAGTAAGTGGGATTAAAATTCATTAATGTATCTTTTTAAACCTCTCACTATACATCCTTCCTTCTTTTCTACACAGGGTAGCAGGAAAAGCAAATAACTATACAAGCAATAATAATGTATTTTTCTTGTTTTGCTGTTTTATTATCAATTTAATAATTGTATATTACACAAGTGAC
Source organism: Galemys pyrenaicus (assembly GCA_019455555.1). Taxonomy (NCBI): domain Eukaryota; kingdom Metazoa; phylum Chordata; class Mammalia; order Eulipotyphla; family Talpidae; genus Galemys; species Galemys pyrenaicus. The sequence goes on from JAGFMF010012021.1 coordinate 13,173,634, forward strand.
CAATTAATTTTTACAATATGTAATACTGATATAAAACAATACTGGTTAATGCTTCCATACATTTCGATTTTATAGTTTGTAATACATTAGTGGTCCTTAAGAAAATATTTTGTGTTAATAAGTTAATAAATTAATCATCATAAAACAAATTAAAAAGAGATATTTGTATCAGTTGTTTGTTTGGTTCCCCAAAAGTTCTATTCCCATCCTGATCCTTAGAACCTAAAAATAGGGACTTATTTGGGAAGAAAAATATTTGCAAATATAATTAAGCCTCTGCAGATGAAATCCTCTTTGATTATGTGGGCAGGTCCTAAATCCTATGAGAAGTCCTTACAAGTGACATACAGAGGAGAAACACAGAGAATAGAGAAGGCCATGTGAAGACACAGTCGAGGCTAGGAAGACAGAGCCACAAGCCAGGGATGCCCTCAGCCACCAGAAGCCGGAGGAAGCAAAGGACAGACAAACTGTCAGAACTTTTGGAGGTACCACAGCCCAGCAAGCTTTTTGATTTCACACTTTCTTTTACTTTTGGCCCCCAGAATTAAAGAGTGAAAACACTCCTGTTCTTTAAGCTACGAAATCTGTGGTACTTTGCTCTACCAATCCTCCTTGGAAACAAATGTATATATTTTTTCTTTTCATGTCCTTTCTTACATTCAAAGATTGTGAATAATGATAAGCACACTCACTGAACACTATCTCCATGTCAGATACTGTGGTAAGTTTTCTGCAGTCTTTTTGTCATTAAACCTTCCTAAGCCCCCTGAGAAAATGACATTCTTATTAACTCATATTGCACACAAAGAAACTGAGAACTAGAATTCAGGTCCAGGTCAGCCTGACACGACTTAATAGTCTCCTTTAATAATACTAGAGAATGGCAATTATAAAGGTAAATGGATACTTCTTTGCTGGCACACTTGCAATTATCAGTTCTCTAAAAGGTAGCAGAAAGAGAGAAGAGAAGACAAGGGGAATACAATCTGGTATAACATTTTCCAGAAAATTTTAAAATCATGTAATTATATTAAATATTTTTGAAATAACAAAAGACAGCAATAGCTGCCTAGTGAAAAAGCAATGAAGTCACAAATGATAACAAGAAGTTAGTGAAAATAAAATTTACTAGAAAAAGCAGCAGCTTTAACAATATAACTAAAACCATGTAAGACTGAGAAAACAGCATGTCAAGAAATTATACCATGACTACTGAAGTGTTACTGATCTTCTGTTATTATTTAAAATAAAAGAAACTCTTTCTGCAGTGTGGCGTTTCCTCAAAAGATGAAAATTGGGCCCATCATATGACCCAGCAAATTCACTCCTAGGAATCTACCCAAAGAACACAAAAACAATAATTCAAAAGGAAACCTGCATTCTCATGTTTTTAGCAGCACTATTACATAGCCAAGATATGGAAACCACCTAAATGCCTCAGAAAAGATGATTGGATCTGAGAGATATACACAATAGAACATGTACATAGTGACATACTACTCAGTGATCAAAAATGACAAGCTCATGCCATTTGCAGGAACATGGATGGAACTGGAAGGGATGATGCTAAGTGAAGTAAGCCAGAAAGAGAATGACGGTTTCACTTATATGTAGAAAATAGAGAAATTAAACAAAGGATCAAAGACAAACTATAAAACTGACCCCTGAAAACAGACCATAGATTTGAAGCATCGTGAGAGGACTAGGTTTGAGGACTATGGTGCTTTGGTGGGAGAACTAAGGTGATCACACCTGAGGGGAGAAATCCCATGTTGTCAAAAAATTTATAAGGACATAAAATAAAGTAAAAATAAAAATAAAAGGTCCTATGAGTAAAAGGATTTAATAACCTCAAAAAAAAAAGCCACAACACAATTATTTCATACAATATATCTTAATTCTCCCACCTTTTGCTTCATTCATGAGTAAAGACCCTCCTGAATGGATTATACAAATAGGTGATAAACTTCGACCCCCATTCCAGACCTACAAGATCCAAGGACTACAAATCCCATAAGGTCATTATCCAAGAGCGGATCACTGGGATCTGAGGGTGGAGTTAAGCAGCCAGGCTAAATATAAAAGCAGACACGTGGGCCTTGGGGGGCCCTTTTTCCTTGGGAGTCAGTTCTCAGCGCACCATTGGGTTCCAGCTCCAAGGAACTGGTAGGATATTTACAGATCTGTATCCCTCTCTTCCCCTTGTGTTATTCACTACGCTATTTCTCCTTCCCTTGTAAATAAAACCCTTTATTAACCTTTGTTGTGTGTGCTTGCAGTTGGGGCATTATAAGTGCCATTCGAGCGCGCGGGTGAGGACCCAGTCAGGCAAACCCATTTTATATTAAGGTTGCCCTGTAACATCACCATGATAATAAACAAAGAGTAAACGGGAGTAACTACACATCCCAACAGTCAATGTACAAGTCTCTCTCTGAGACATTTCTCTCATCTCCTATCATCCCTTTTTAAAAAATATTTATTTATGCATACAAGAACTGGGGTACAGGCCAGAGGTGTTGGGAGTGAGAGGATTCACCAGAGACAGAGTGGGGAACAGAACAGGCAGATTGACTGAAATACACTGATGAGGGGAACAGAGGGCAAGCCAAGAGAGGTCTGCTGCATCATGTGGGTTCCCTCCCTGGCTGGGGATTGAACTTGTGCTGCAGTAGCTGTGGATGCTTCATAGTGTGGTGCTTAACCACTTGCACCACCAGGAAGTCCCCTCCTATAATTTCTAATAATTCGTGCAATTATTCATAATTTGATACTGTAGTCTAAGGGCATGTACACACTAAGTGTATCAAATGCAAATGATAGATTATTATGACAATATTGTTGAGGAAGTTATAAGTCCATATTCTCTGGATGCTACTTAAGAAACAAGAGGTTTTCCATCCTGAGTGATTTATGGAACCTATTTTGAGTCAAACAGAATCCATCTTGTCTCTAAGCTGTCATGTTGAGATGCTCCCTACCAGCAACTAGAAAGAACACCAACTCACTGTTCTCGCCTTATTGATGACTACAAAGACAGTAACACCCTGTTCTCTGCTTATCCATGATTGAGGAAAAAAAACAGGAAGGCCATCTGCCAATTGTTACAAAAGACCTAGCATTCCAACTTTTGATCTGAAGACTCCCTGGAACAATAGAAAAGTTTCAAACAAAGGACAGAAGTTTACCTAGGCCACTCCCATGCTAGATCCTTATACTCCCTTCTGTCTGCCCAGAGGGGACAGCACTGACCCTGGGTAGTCTGCTTGTATCATGATTTCTCAAATAAACTCATATTACAGTCTAATTCTCACTTGACAGCATTTAGACTGAGAATTAGAAAAAGGAAGTACTGATGATCTCTGATAGCCATTCCTGAACCTACCATTCTAAAATGTTAGGGTTTTTTGTCAAATACTCTTATCTAAGACATGTGAGCTACAGAAATATCACATAAATACGATTCTCATTACTATATTCCTCTCCATAGTAGTCTTCCTGATTCAGTCGCTTTTCTTCTCATTAAAAAATAATTTCCCTAGCAATTTTCAAAGGAACAAGAAAATATATTTTTATCAAAATAGTGACTCAGTTTTTCATTATTATCAATTAGCATTTTATCAAATCTTTACAACTACTCAATATGCCAATTGAAGTCAGTGCTTCATCTTTCCCGGAGACACATGCAAACCCCAAAAGATAATTGAGTAGATTAGAGTGAACACCAATAAAATCTAGGTCAAACTTAATAACCTTCAAACTGCAGCAGCCACGGTGCATACTAAACGCACCAACCATGAACAAGATGTTTTGATGAAGCCAAAACCAATTCAGGACCTTCTGAGGATGACCCATTTCCATATGCTGACTTTTGCATGACTTTCTCTTTGCAGTGTACTCACTTTCAAATGTAACTTTTCTTTTACTACTTTCAATAAAGAGTTTAAAATGACAGACTGATTACTGGCAATTAATTTTTGATTCATTTGCCCTAGTATGACTCACTGAACGTACCATGAAAGACAGAACTTGGCCATAGTAAAAAAATTGTGGCTAAGGGATAGTCAACCACACCTTCAAGTGACCAGGATTCCAGTATTAAAAATCACAAGCAGAAATCAGAAACATCAGAATTAGCAAATACACTGAACCTAGCTACCCAAGCCTTTTCTCAGAGAAACTTTTCCCTTTGTTTCTGGAACACTTAGATCAAACACTATGGAGAAGTGAGGCTATATTTCCCAGCATTCTCAAGCTGGCAGGGCTTCAAGGAATTGTTTCTCTCCTGACAAACTCCTCACCTGAACTTCAGGGAGGACAGTGAATCAAAAAGCTCTTATCAAAAAAAGGCTTATCTAAACATATTTTTCCCACAAATTCTCTGGCTCCTCTTTTTAAAAATTTTACCTATTGTGAACTAAGGCATTGGGGAAGATAAACAAAAAATAAGTTCCTGTCTTGGAGGGGCAGACTTCTAAGTGGGTGGTATGTGCTAAGTGCTACAACAGGTATTGAGAGGTATGAAGCACAGAGGAGAGGGCAACTGGCCTTCTAAAAGCAGAGCTTAGAAATATTTCTCAAAATTTCTTTTGAGATAAAAAGGCCATTGAAGAGCTGTTCCTTTAAAGGTTTTATATGTAAGCTGGCTTTATTTTTGTTGCTGTTTTTTTTTTTTTTCTTCAGATGGAACACTCCATAATTTACCCTGTATTATTGAGATGATGGCAAGGAATAAGGTAAATTCGTAAGTCATAGTGCTGGGAGTTGGTCATATATATTTCTACATTTTTAAATAGTACTTTTATATTAAATAAAACCTGAAGGGCGAGGTTGGAGAGTGGGGATGGAAGAGGGAGGGGACCCAATGGAGCACGCAGAGGAATAGTGGGACACTATTGATGGGCCTGGTGGAAAAAACACACATATGTAGAAGTTTGACCTACACTGCTACCAAAATGCAATGGAATAAATGAAATTTACTTCTATAAACATAAAGAAAAAAAATGATTTTGAAAAAATTATAGATTTACAAGAGACTATAAAAATAGTAGAGAAAGTTCTCAAAGACCTTTTAACCAGATACGCTGAATGTTAACGTTTTATATAACTACAATGGAATTGTCAAAACTAAGAAATATTGATTTAATAGTATTAACTAAATTACAAATTTTATTGAGATTTCAACAGTTTCTCTACTGATGTCTTTTCTCCTCCCCCAACATCTTGAATTCTTTTTCAAAAAATTATTTGGTGAATGTCAAGTTATTTGAAAGAGAAAAAAGAATAGGAATTAGAACTGCATGCTTTCTAAATGAGATGTTTGAAGTTAAGAATATAAACTTTGTTCAAAGGGATACACTGTTCAGTGTTACTTTCTATGCTGCTCATGGTATAAAGAGCTGAACTCTGATGGATGAAAATACATTTTTCACAATTCCATTTTCTACACTCCCCTGTTATTTTAAACTAGAGGAAGTTTCTTACATTGGGAATGGAAGGCTCACCCATCTGGTGAGGTTTCACAAGAGTAGCATCTAGAAGTGCCCTGTTCTAGTGGGAGAGCAGTAGCTGCAGACACCCACACTGAGATCCTCATCTGTTAGAAATAGGAGCACCATTACCGCCTGGCATCAAAGCAAGGGCAGATCTATCACATCACTCATTTTTTCCTCTGCATTCTCTTTTATACAATTAGCGTATAGAGGCCAAGTTGCTTTACTCAAATGATTCTCTTTTTAAAGGTTTTTAATGTAACCTTTCCATAAATATGATAAAAACTAGGGGCCTCCCTGGTGGTGCAAGAGATTAAGCACCTCACTATGAAGCTATCTGCAGCCACTGCAGTACGAGCCATGGAGGTGACCCACATGGCGCAGAAGACCTTCCTTGCCTCGTCCACTGCTCCCCTCATCAGTGTACTCCAATAAATCTGCCTGTTCTGTTCCCACTCTGTCTCTGGTGAAACCTCTCAACCCCCACACCTCTGGCCTATACCTCAGCTCTTGTATGCATAAATAAATAAATCTTGAAAAAGTAAAAAAGAATGCCAGAAAACTAGACCAGGCAGGACCAGGTGGGAAGTGCCTGTGGTGACACACTCCTGCTTGTTTCCTCAGACTGGTAGTGTTGGTTAAGATCACATTACATTTTCATTTATTCAGTAATGCGAAAGCTTGGATGTTGGAATAACAAATGTGCTTAACTACCCATGGCACACCACAAGGAACATTATTTTGACATATATATGAAAACTGAAAGTATAAATTGCTCTGGCACAAGGAGGATACTCCATCTCTCCTAGAAGTTAACAGTAGATTACTTTAATATAACTGGTTAGGGATTTGCTTTATAATAATTCTCCAGTGTCCTTGGCATTAGTCAGAAATTATCATTTCTTGCAGTGTCATTTCTAACTGTATTTCAAAGCACTTATACCCACTGCTGGAACGTGTAACCTTATCAGAGATTTGGTTCATTACCTAGAAAAAAAAGCATTAACAGCCACAGTATTTCCTTGGGTTAAATAAGAATAAGCTTCAGGCTCATACAACATTCACAGTACCCAGATGTTATGAAAATAGTAATTCCACTCTGCTTTGAAAATAGAATATTTATAAAACTGTGGAAAAAAATTGCTACGTTTCTTGCTAAGAGTTTGTTGGAAAGCCTAGTGCTCAGGAGAGAGTGTATATGCTAATGTCTGTAAACTTTAAGGAAGTATGCAAACATCAAGCTGAAATGCAATTCTACTTCTCTATCTTCCATTGATTCTTGCATTAAAGAAATCATAAAGTTTGTCAGTCTAATATATTTGGTCCTAAAAACCTTGATATTGAAAATAGATGCCAAAGTCATTAACTATATTTAAATAAACATAGTAAACATATATACAAAATGTGAAAACTCGATCAATTCAATTTAGTATAATTTAATAGTTTAGAAGAAGTTATATAATTTACTTGTACCATGTAAATCCATTTAACATATTTATGTCCCTAGAAGACTTTAAAAATTAAATGACTCAAAACCGTTAATCAATTTTTGAAGCTTTAAAATGTCATTTTCCCTTCCTCACTCACTCAGTAGGGTTAGGATGAAGGGAACACAAAATATTAAAAGACTGTTGTCTAAGACTGCTTTATATACTTCAAGGTGGGATTTAGAATTATGAAAACATTATTCCACCACCCTGTGCTTCATCTGTCTAGTATGAGCAAATCATTTATTGCTTTCTCACTAAATTCAGGATGCAACGCTCTGCTTATCACATTGATTGTCAAGACTTTCATTTTATGAGTAATAAGTTAGAACTTGGAAACTGGTAGAACCTGCTTGAATTTCTGATTTGACCCACTGCCTGGCACAGTCAACAAGCAGATGAGTTGCTTCAGATGTTCACCCCTCAAACTCCAGTCCTGAGAAGAAGCAAGCCAGCAGCAGTTGCTATGGTTACCAGGCCAGAGGTGCAGCCCCAGGTGTAAATATATACATGAGATACTGACCCACCATAATCATTTCCTTTGAAATCTGGTTCTTTGATTACAATAAGGAGAAAGAACACTAAAGCTGAGTCATTTATTGGTTATGAATCAACATCCAGTGATGAAGAAACAATAGACGTAACTATTAATTGTTCTTCCTCAAGAATAAATAATTCTTGGATAATTAGAAAAAAACTTCTATCTCTTGACCACAAATACAGGAAAAAAAGATAGTTTCCTGTTAAAAAGCACTGTTTTGAGAATTAATTAAAGTATGTGATAGGGTCAGTTACCCAGCAAAATACCTATCTATATTAAGACAAAGTACATACACATTTGGTGTCATTAGTATCACACAGAAGGAAAATGAAACAAACAGAAGGCAAACATTTTAAAAAACTAGAATTTTTTAGAAAGTGAGTTCATAAAAAGTGATTGCTAAAATATGGTAGGAGAAATATGGAAAGGAGTTGTTACTATCATTTTAACTTTAAGAACGATTTTATCCTCTTGTTATTAGGATGTTTAAAAATAATTCACTAAGCTTACTATATTTAAGCATTACTTTATCATAAAGCAAATCTATAAAATAACCACATAAATCTTTTGATCAGTTAATTATTAAAACCTACTATAACACATTGTTACTTTGATCTAAAGTATGGCTCAAACAATCTCATTTTTAAAATTAGAATAGTATATCTTATCATTATAACATCTTTATTTAAGTATTCCTTTGAGATGGACTGAAACTGATTTCTCAGAACTTAGGTTAATGAAAGTGCTGTATCCCAATGTGCTATAGATTATTTCACATTGTGGCCTTATTTCTAGTGATTGACAACAGAAGCCCAGATTCACACATGCCTGGCAATAAACCCCCTTGGATGTAGAGGGGAATTAAATGCCTACCCTCCTCATTGGCTTTAAGATAGAATTCAGCTTACCTTGTCACTTAGTGACAAGCTACCTAATTGAGTCTAATGTGTGACAAAGCAACAGTTCACAGGATTATTTTAAAAATCTGTCTTCTATTTAAACATTCTTTCCCTCACTTTGTAATTTAACAAGGAACACTGCTTTATTTGAACAGCCAGCCTTCATCACCATGAAGCCAGGATCTGACCAAGGAGAACATGGACAGAACTGGCTTTCTTTTTTCCCAGTGTTTCTTCAATCCACTTCATGAAACCAAAACTGAGGTTTCTGTTGAAAATAGATAAAGGCAGATAAAATGGTATGTCTGGGAATCAGGATTTATTTATTTTTATTTCTTCCCTAATATCTTAGAACTGATATTCATCCTTAGGGAAAAGATCCTAAGAATGGGGCCCTCCCTGGTGGTGCAATGGGTTAAGACTCACCACTATGAAGCTGTTCACAGCCACTGTGGCCTGAGTTTGATCTCCGGCCGGGGAGGTGACCCACATGGTGCAGCAGACCTCTCCTGCCTTACCTGCTGCTCCCTTTAGCAGTATATTTTAGTCAGTTTGCCTGTTCTGTTCCCCAATCTGTCTCTGGTGAATCCTTGCACCATACCCCCTCCCTCACACCTCTGGCCTGTACCACATTTATGCATTTATTGTATGCATAAATAAATAAATATTAGGGGAAAAAAAGACCCCAGGGATGTTTAAAAGGCCCCTGGAAGCTTCACTTCAGCAGCTGCTTTGCTGAAGGAATCCTGAAAGAGGCAGAGACAGCCCATCCTTCTCATCACTGGTGGCCTCTCTTGGTGGCAGGTACTAGATTTTTCACATGTTCCTATTACTGAAAAAGTGGACATGCTGGTTTTATTTGAATATTTTAATACTATAAATAAATGTATATAATAAGATCCTCACTCAGGAAGCAAGATCCTCATATTAGAGAAAAACATGTAGATAACTGTTGGATGCTTCACTTGCTATCACATCTACGTGTTATAATTACTATTCCCAAACAGAATAGGTAAGCAATCAATTAACTAATTTGGATGAGTGTTCTTGTTTATGCCTCTTCGCTACACAGACAGACCAGGTGCCTTTTATTCATATCATTTAAGAAAAGATTAAGGCTATTTTCTATCAAAGATATGTGGAATATAGAGAAATAAAATGAAGGGTCAGGCAAAACCAAGCCAACAACAAATCCTAGAAATGAAGGCTACCAGAATGGGTAGGGGAGGGTAAAACTAAGATCAATGTGTTCTGTGGCCTAGTGGGCTATGGGGGAGGGCTTTGGGTGCTGTGGTGGTGGCTGATGACACGCATCGAAGAGGTCTGTTCCCATAATACAAGTTTTAAGAAGAGAGAGAGAATTACAAAGGCATTTGAAAAAATGTAACTACTTCTAACCATTTAGAATTCTATCTGATAATGAATGAAAAGAACATGGCAGAGGAAAGATGACCTTGTAAAACTATTATGGGGGTAAAAAGTCAAATCGTGGCACAAAAAGAAGAGTGAAATAAGATTATGAGGATAAGAAAGGTTGAGGCAAGATCTGCTTCAATTTTCTATCCAGATATATTCAAAGATGTAAACCACGTTATTTTCCAGTAGGTTGACTAGAAAGAAAATAAATTTTCTGTACATAATTTTGGACATTCAGTCAGTCACAACAAGCAAACCCTAACTTCAAGAGTATGACTTCACACAAGGACCTTAAAGTCTTTGTAGGCATGAAGAGTATACAAGGATCAGATTTCAATTATGAAAACCAACTCCTCAAAGGGTTCCTCCCATATTGGCTCCACATTGCCAGAACAAATGGGGCATTCAATTTCCATGTAGATCTACTGAAATTATGTCCAAGGTAAAAAGTTTGCCACTTGACAGCACACCGACGTTCTTTGTAATTTCCTGTTTTATTACGAAGCAGTAGGGGAAAAACACAACAATAATCAAGTATGGATACTTAAATGAAAGAACATTAAGAAGCTCGTGAACTTGACTTTCTATTAAGTATGCTATGTAATTATCTTTTATTCATTCATTTCACAGTCTGTGTCCTATATTACTTAATTGCAAAGAAAAGAGTAAACTGCTCATGTGTACACTAATTGCCAAATGTGTAAGTGATTGAGTGATCCTGGTCTTAATCCATGAGAAAAAAACAATGATAACAATACAAAAAATGCAAAAATGGGATAATATAATCAACAAAGTATATAGTGTCCTCTTAATAAAACATGTTTTATAAATAGTATAGAAGAACCAATCTAGGTAACTCCCACATTGGTCTTACTGATTCATTCATGTTCCAAATTTACAAAAAATCTGCCACATCAGATTTAAACATATAAAAAATAATATTAATGACAAAAAGTCAATTACTATAACCATTTTTATGTGGTGGGAGCCCAAGAGTAGCAAATGTACATTTGCTAACAGGCTGTAACAATGAAACATGAAAACAACATTTTTAAGCTAATGTGCTTTCGTCCCTGATACATAAAATGATGAGTTTGTTTCTGAAAATGGTGACTACATGAAGAACAGCACAATTTGTTGTTTTCATTTTAGAAGCAAAATGACTTAAAAAAAATGAATGAACTTCCCTTAACTAGTCATACACATTATTTTTACTCCCAGTCCTCTCAAAAATTGCAATTCTGGGCTTCCCTGGTGGCACAAGGGGTTAAACACCGCACTATGAAGCATCTACGGCCACTGCAGTACAAGTTAGATCCCTGACCAGGGAGGGGACCCACATGGTGCAGCAGACCTCTCCTGCCTCTCCAGCTGCTCCTTTCAGCAGTGTATTTCAGTCAATATGCCTGTTCCGCTCCCCACTCTTATCTCTGGTGAATCCTCTCACCCCCCCACCCCCACACACACACCTCTGGCCTATTCCCCAGTTCTTGTCTACATAAATAAATAAATCTTGGATGATCATGGATGATCAGTTGACGGATGTAAAGTCTATCAATTTATTATAGTCTTTTTGTTTTTTCCTGACTCTCATTAGGTGGTTAAAGAGATATGTACTAGGAATAAAGGTTACAGCAACTTAGAGTGTATTTTGTGTTGGTTTTGTCTTTTCTTCTGAAGTGTACTTTAATGTTAACATCTAAAAAGACTGTAATGAACACCTCTATGAGCTTTATCATTGAAATTTTTATACAGATATTGGTAAGGCTATCAGCTTTTGCATAATATACAGTGTCCTTTCGTGAGACCCATTAAAAAAATATTTACTTGTTATTCCCAAGAAAAGTTGTTCAAGGGACACTGTAAACCCTTTGAGTGACTAAGATGTTTTTAAAACATGTCTGCCAATTGTTTAGCACCCCTTCAATCTAATTCCCCTCCCTTCAATATGGTCTTGCTTTAGTAAATAAAAAGTGACAAAAGTGATGACACATGTTTGGAAAGCTGGACCATTTGAGTGAGAAACCTTCAGGTAATTCCAAGTTGCCTGTTGTTAGGGAGGAACAAGCTGTTCCCATTAAACTCTGTCCACCTTAGAAGTTCATGTGTAGAATACTTGTTACTACTCTTATGCAACTGGCATGGCGTGCTCCTCTGCAAGATGTGCACAGCCTGAGCCCTGGACTCTGAATGTGTCAACTTACGTGGTAATGAGGAACTAAGGTTGAAGATGGAACTGAATATATTAATCAGTTGACCTTAGGATAGGGAGATTATCCTGGATTATCCAAGTAAATTAATGTAATCCTAAGAGTCCTTAAGAGAAAAAGAGAGGGTAGGAAGAGTGAAAAGAAGATATGAGTACAGAAGAATGTTCAGAAAAATGCAACACCACTCATTGGGAGATGGAGGAAATGGACCACAAGACATGGAATGTGTTTCACCTCTAAACCTTGGAAAAGGCAAGGAAATAGATTCCCAACCAGACCAGACCCCCAAAATGCAGCACAACACCTTGACTTCAATCTTGTAAAAACTATGTCAGACTTCTGAACTACAGATGAGTTAGGTAATAACTTTGTGTTGTTAAGTTACTAAGTTTGTGATAATTTATTACAGCACCTATAGAAAACTATACTGTTATATAAAACCTCTAAATTGAGAGGAGCACCTGCTTAAATACTATGCTACAGTTGGGACAAGGTCTTGGTAATTGTTAGTTTAGGAATATAGGATTTTCAGGAGCCATCTCATTCGACTCGAAGCCAGCCCTCAACGCGCCATTGCTTAGATCTAGTAAAGTATTTGTGAATTTGTATCCCTTTCTTTTTCCTTTAGTGTTATTACTATTTTATTCCCCTTTCTTTCATAAAATAAATCGTGTTAATAACTTTTACCACGTGTACCTGGAGTTGGGACTTTTAAGTCTTCTAAGCACGCGGGTGAAGAACCCAGTGTGAAAAACCCATTTTATATTAGGGTTACCCTGTAACAAAATCAATGCATCTTTGACAACTTTGCAAGCTCGCTCTACTGTCTCCACCCTAACTTCCCCATTTTCTTTATATATTTCCTGTCTCATGTAGGCTTATTTTTTATACTACATCAAACTCTCTTTGAACTGGGCCAAAGTAAATGCATTTTTAAATATGATTGGCTAAAACCAAATATTTACCATAACATAACAGAAGTAATGGGATGGAAGGAACGATAAATATCTTTTCTTTGTCTCTATTAAAAACAAAACAAAACCTCTAAAGCAGATTAATAGTTATGAAGGCATTAGCTCCAACAGAGAAGGAAACATTTGATTTTAATATTTTCTAAAAACAGAGAAATCAATTATTTAACTTCATACATATATGGAAATATAGATATCTATCTTCTAGTTGTCTGTCTGTAAATCTATCTAGTTATCTATTTATCTGTCAATCAGTCACCTATCTATCATCTTTGCATTTTCTCTGCCTATGGAAAAGTGTATATAGGGATTGAGAGTATAAAGGAAGAAACAAATATAAATCAGGAGTTGACAGGAAAAGACACAAAAATAGAATGAGAATGGAGATGATTTTAAGAGGTGGGTGGAAAGAGACAGTTCCTCACAGAAACATAAACACGATACAGATCCAAACAGGAATGCATACAAAATGTACACAAAAACTGGGACACTCCAAAAGAAGAGAAAGGTGCCCTGACCTGCCTAGTAGTCCTAGCACGTGTCTGTTTAGGGGTAGTCTGACTGAAGATTTCTGAGGCTACACTGGATGTTAGTATTCGAATACCTATCTATCAGCAATTGTTCCACAAACTTGGTAAATCTGGGTTCAGAAGCCAAGTCCCGTGAAGGCAGCCTGGCCTTTTCCAACTGCCAGAACAGCCATCCAAGTTCCAGAAAGGACAGTAAAGGCAACTGCCAGAAAACTGTGATCCTGGTGAATATCCTGTACTTGCTGGGCCCCCATGTGCCACTTGACTGCTGTCATCTCTGGATGGACCACGTTCATGTCACCAAACCTGTGCTTTTCTTCCCTATACCTGCCTTTAGCTCCCAGTGCATTTGTAGGCTGAGAAAACTTAAAATTGTACTCTATCTCCCCTATGGACTTTACAACACCTATTGGGGTCCTATTCTAAAACATAGGCACAAAGTGAAGCTACAATAAGTAATGACCTAACCATCAATTACTGTCGCTGTTCTCTACCTGGCCACAATTTTCTATTCCCTTCCAATATTATAATTTGTAATTTTGGATACTTTTGTGAGATCACTAGCCCAGTTCTGACTCTATAATTTTGCTCATAAATGAAATTTCAGGAGAGTTCTCTCACTTAGGGCAGAAGCAGTTATTATTTTCATCAACTACCAGCTAGAAAAAGGAGAACAAAAATATTTAAGTCCCATCTCTACAGTCTCCTGATTTACCAAAAAGCTACTTGTCTATTGAGAATCAATGTGGAAGGAGAACAAAAGCGTGGAAATACTTCAGGACTGTATTTTAGTCTTATATTTCTACATAATTGACTTTAATAATTACAGAATTTAATCACTCACAATCAACAAGGCAGGATTAAGTAACAAAAAGATATTTATCCCCATTTGGGAAGGTAAGGTTTCCTTTAACCTTGGTTATCAACTGGACCCCCATCACTGTTCCGGAGGTAGGTCCACCGATAGTCACTTAAATGTTGCATATGAATTCCATTTTATATCAGTAGAGTGCTTCACAGTTTATAAGCACTTGTGCATTAATCATATAGAATGAAGTCTCTTTCTGTTCTGGCTGTTTCTATGCAAGTACAGAGTATTATTTGCAGATAATGTGCTTCACTGAGCCTGCACTGAATTGTTCACGCAACAGCTGTAAATCAAGATTGACTTTTTGAACCTAACTTTGCATAATTCAACAAGCTACTCAACATCTTCTGCCTAAGCAAGCTCATGACTTATAAGAATCTGCAGAGCTAAATAACTACACATGACTGTTTCAAAGTGATTAACTAACAAAAAGGTTTTGCATTAACAAATCAGAATTGAGTCACTTACTGCCTGATTCTTCGTTGATCAAGAAGTGACAGAGAAGGGTGCCATTTATAAAGAGAAAAATGTCATGAAATGATTGAATTGTGAATTTCTTCTAGTTCCCAATAATAAGAAAATGACCACAAAAGGAAGTAGCAGATGGAAGAAGATAACTGCTATTAATATCAGTCTGTCAAGAGACAAATTTATCAGTGCTGGTGGTAGATTTAGTCTTAACTCAAAAGAAACGAGAATATGACCTTTAATCATTTTTGCAGCTAATGAGTATACCACCCTTAATCATTTCATTTACGACTGAGCAGTGTAAATCAGAAGCCCCATTAAGTCAAATACATAATTATTAGGTGTATCCACATAGCACAACAATAAAACTTTTTACTGGGGCTGAAAACTTCACTCCCTTTTTGTCTTTGGTGTAGTTTTCTTAAAAAGAGAGTGACCAGTATCTCTACAATCAGGATTCCTTCTTCACCAACCAAACTGTCTCTTGTTCTTATCTACTCCTTCTATGAGGGGCATCTTTCTCCCTATCCGTGTGCTCTTGGGCAGTAGTAGGCCTTTCATTACCATCTTTTCCCCTAGATTGAGCTGCTCCAGAATGAAGCAATACTCAGGTTCCCGCTACCAAGAAACCCTTCTTTTTAAATTGCTTATACTAGCAGAAGATAAAAATAATAGGGAGGAGGAAAGTGAGTGCTTTTTGACTTCTTACCATTTACCAGACATATTTTTTCATGGCTATGTCACAATAACTACAGAGGTAGGTTATATTATTATTCCCAATTTACTAAAGGACAAAGAAAGAGTTAATAAACCTGGCCAAGATCACAGCCAAGTGGCATAATAAGGTCTTAAAATATAACATAAAACCCAATACACTTAATTATCACCCTAATAATTTATATTACTAGCAGAGTTTGAAGTCATCAGAGGAGATAAGAATTACTATCACATCACTATAACCATACAGCAATAAGTAAGAAATCATAGCATACTGTATGATAATCTCAGCTCTATGGTTTCCATGAAGTTCAACTATCTATTATTATTTAGTTATTTCACATAAATATGTTTTATATGTTCATTTTACAAAAAGTGCAAGAAGAGCAAGAGTTATGATTAAACAACTTAAAAGTTCTTTTTAGATACTAAGCAAGGTGCCAGTCATCAAAAAAAGATCAAGATACAGTAGTTGAATCAATTATAAATTGTGTGATCTCAAAAATACACTCTTAGGGTCTTTAAAGGGTACTTGAAATCTAATGCACATAAAATATTTTCTTTTCCTGGGAGACTGAGGGACAGTAATGAATGTTATAGGGGTCCAGGGAAGGACTGGGGTGAGGGAATAAGTGAGGTGGCATACAGAGGGTGGGCCAGACAGGCAAGGAAAAGATGAAAAGCAAGCATCAAGACTTGGATGTGAGCTCTGGATTTGTAATGCACATGAGAAACGCTTTACTGCATTCTATGTTTTTAGAGATGTTCTAAATATTCCCAGGGGGAGAGCATGAGCCTCACAGGGAAATGAAGGAATATCACTAAATCCTATGAAGAGATCCCATTTGCAGCAGCAAAAGTAACCCTTCTGAACTGAGTAAATGCTCAGGTAATTTACACCATATTCCAATTGCCATGTCTCTAAACCAAAATACAAGGAGCCACCTGTGATTCCTTTCTTTCCCTTAGCCCCATATTCAGTGTTAACTTGGTCTTTAGATAATATCTAGGCTCCATGTACTACGTTTCTTTCCATTTCCATTCTATCATTCTGGTTAAAGTTGCAGTCATGCCTTGTCTGAATTATCATAGACCTCCACCCCTACTTTATTTACCATCCTGTTTATATTCTTATTTCCTCCAGCTATAATCAGATACAAACCAAACTCATGGTTGTTTAAACATCATAATCAAGTCTTGTCACTCCCTTGTTTCAAAAACTCCAGTAGTTTCTTCTCATACTTGAAATCCAAGCTCTGTCATGACTCACAGCCATTCCATGTTCTAACCTTATCTCCTTCTCTGGCCTCATCTTCTTCTACGTCTCACTTCATGTCTTAACAGATGACCCTCTCTTTCCTTCTTTATTGTGCCAATCTCATTAGCACCTGAAGGTTTTGCTGTGCCATCTACCTTAAATACACAGACCTTGAGTGTCACAGGACTATTCCTTTGCATTAATCAGGTCTGGGTCACCTTTCTTGACTACTTAAACCCTTAAATACTCCTATACCACTGAATTTACTCAATGAATATGATAACTCTTTTCTATTTTTTTTACAATACCTACACTATCAATTATATATTTACCTGTATGTGATGTCTTCCTGTTGTCTGTTTCTGGTCCCCACCTCCTTAATCGCACTTGCATATAGTCCTGAGAGCTGGGTTTATACCAATTTATCCACATTGCTAGAAATAATACCAACAACATAGTAGGGCTCAATAACTATGTCTAGAATGAAAGAATAAAATGAATAGATCACATTAAAAATCTGATGTGCTTAAGCCTTTTTTGAAATTGCTGCTTAAGAATTTACTTTTTGAGTGTGCTGAAAATGTTTCTATATTCTCAGATGACATTTGAGAAACTTTGATATTTTTGCCTTACCAAATAAGGAAGGATATGTCACCTACATTTTTCTTATACATATACACTGAATACCATGGTCCTCCCTATGGGAATCTAATCTTAGAATTATAATGTGAGTAGGAAGAGATAATTGAAAGAATAGTCTAAAAAAATTCATGTTGCCCTTCTGGAGAATACAATAGAATTTTCTAGCATGATATATTACTATACATGGCCTCAGTAATAAGGGGAACCTGCAGAAATGTTATTTCACAATATTACATCAGGGAAGAGCTCTAACTCTCTTTAGTTTTGCCACAGGGTTTTTAAGATTTCTGTTACTTGCTTACTTGAAATATAATCACAAATAAGAAGTGCGTGGAAATGACAGCTATATTAACTTTATCATGTATAGTTAAGTATTCAACAGTCTTGAAAGCACTGTTCCTTCATTTTCATAGTGTGCTCCACAGAGAAATAGACTGGTGGAGTCATAGCTACACTGCACTTGATCAGTCTGGCCAAAGGCCTGGAGTGAAGGGGATCATGAGGCATTAATCAGACACAGAGTTTTCACTCATAGCACAGTGGAACACAGATAAAATATCTGGAAGTGCCCCAGGGAAAATAACCCAACAAACCCTGTAATAAAACCTGGAGGTTTGGGGCCTCCCTGGTGGCATAGCAGGTTGAACGCCGTACTGTGGGGCTTCCACAGCCACTAAAGCAGGAGTTTGAACCCTGGCCAGGGAGGGGAACCACATGGCGCAGCAGACCTCCCCTGCCTCACCTGCTGCTCCCCTCAGCAGTGTGTTTCAGTCAATCTGCCTGTTCTGTTCCCCACTCTGTCTCTGGTGACTCCTCTCATTTCACCCCCCACTCCCCTGCACCTCTGGTCTTCACCCAAGCTCTTGTATGTATAAATAAATAAATTTTAAAAACAAAAACGAAAAAACAGGAGGTTTGTCTTTTTGTAATTTCCACTTCTTCCCAAGGGTCTCCCCATCTTTTCCTCTCTCTACTCCCAAGCACTTTGCTTTGAATAGAGTAGATAGATCTGGTAGCCAGGCACATGCATGCTCCCAGGGGCACACTTGAGGGACAAGTCTTAGAGCTGGTTTGCAAGGCAAGACTCTGCTGTTCAGTGAACAGCCCTCTTGCTTTTTATTATCAGTAATACACAAGCATGACTGATTATGTGACAATGGCAAGAGGAGCAGGGTCCAGGGGAACAGGCCTTCAAAGGGAACAAAGAGTAATCAATTTCATGGGGAACAGGAAGGGACATGTCAGCCACATATCCAGGAGAACTTCCTGTGCAGGTGCTTAGTATAATTTCTGAGCTACTCCCAGACTGTCTTGGACCCTGACTGATGGAGGACAAAAGAATGGAAAAACTAGAAAGGAGGCTCCTTAAGAACAAAAACCTGGCTCACACAAAGAGGTGGGAGCAAAAGAGATTAATAGTCATTAACCCAAATATATAAACAAAGACCCTTAGGCACCAATAACTGCTCTAGGGAGTGCCAGACTACAAGTGAAGATAGGACAGTGAGCTCTATCTCCAGAATCTCTGGAGCCCATTGTAGAATCTCTGGTCCCTTTCAAATTCTACATATTGGTTAAAAGTCAACAAGCAAGCCACTCCATGAGGAGTGGGCCCCTCCCAAAGAGAAGAAGACTGTATCAGGGCAGTCTCTGCACAGGCCGGGGCAGCGATCTTCTGCCCACCTGTGACTATATGGGTCCTTTTCTTCACCAGCTCTCTCCTCTGGCTGGCAGCAGCCTTCCTGTCTGCTTGTGACCTGCACCAGGCTGGGGCTTCTCTTCACTGACCTCCCTCAGCAGAGGCAGCGCTCCTCAAGGCCACCTGCAACCATGCAGGCCCCTCTCAGAAAACCTGTCCCTTTCGGGGCAGCCCTTCCTGCCTACTTGTCTCTATGAAAGTGTCACTTATTCTGTTGCCCCTTTCCCTAATAAACCTGCTCTTTAAATTAACTATCATCGCTACCCCATGGAGAAACTCACCTGGGAATTGGCTGTGTGCTGCTGAACAGGGAGTTCTGGTGAAACCTTTCCCAGAGTGAACTCAAGAACACTGTTCTCCAAACCTACTGACTCCAAAAACGACATAATAACCATACAATCAGTCACCTATTACCTAGGCGTCCCCAAACCTTGCAATGTGGGCCTCTGTCTCAAAGCGGTCATGCAGGAGTGCCTTAGCCAAGTCTTTCACACACACATAGGTACATGGAGAGGCCATGGCACACAGGTGCAGAGGCCTTCGATGGAAGAGAGGCCACAGATAGATGGTAAAAGATTCTTTGAAGCCCACTCATGATAGTAGATAAAAGTATATGATGTTTTTATAAAAAGTGTGTGCTTTTTTTTTTTTAAACACAAGATGAATGAAGATTTTTTTAAGTCTTCAGTCTCATATGAAGAAGCTCCCCTCTCAGACTGTGAATGCTAATAAGAGGAGTGGGCTGCTGGGCTCATGTGCACCTCATCTGCAGGGGTGGCGGGGGCGGGGTATGAAAAGATTCACAGAGTAGGGCGCTGTGGTTGAAATAACCCAGATGTTATACAGTCTTTGACTTGCAAGATGGCAGTTTCACATGGCTCAATCTCATACACCCAGGAGTAGGAAGGGCGTGGGAAGGATGAGTTCACTTTTAGAATCATACTTTGAAAAGCCCATTCAGCCTGGACGTACACCAATTTCTCATTTGTGAAAGTACAAAACCCACTTTTGTTGGAGCCAGAGCCATGTTAAAGCCAGAGTCTGTCTAAACGTAGCTGAGTGAAACTTGACAAATGACCTACAGGCCTACTTCCTTATCTAGTAGGTCAGCTGGTCCCATACCTTAGGCTCTCTTGGGCAGTTAAGGGAAGGGCGGATGAAACAGCTTGTTATCTTAGAATGTTAGCTTAGGATGTGCAGGATATGGGGCAGAAGCCCGCACCTGCCAAAATGGATATCCGGTACAAGTTTAAACTTTTGAAACATGTTTCTCTTTAAAGCTATTTGCTGTGCTCATTGCATGGGCTTTGAGCTCTCAGCTTATTGGCTGCAACCTATGTAATGGCGGGAAATTGGCTATATAAGCTCACCCCTTCTTCCTGTCGGGGTCGATCGCCCCAGCTAGACCTGCGTGTCTCAGTTGGACGGTCGGCCCCTGCATGCAGGCATAATAAAGCGCTACTTGATTGTTGCATCCCTGTGTCCGCTCTTTGTTCTTTTGGGGTGCCCACGGAAACTCAAACATTTACACTTTAAACTTTATTCCATGTCCTGGCAAATAAGACTTTTTCATGCTGTCACAGACCCTGAGCCTCTGAATCCTCCTGCACTGAGAATCTTATATAGTTTTCAGTTGTTTCAGTTGCCAACAAGGACTCACACAAATGCCCTGTGAGTTTCTCTAAGAAGTCCACAGACTGAGCATTTGAATTTAAAAAGGTTCACTGAAAAACTTAGGAGTCCTAAGGGGTGACCTCCAGTCATGTGAGTAACTCTCTTTATCTCACAGCACCCTTGACCCTTTCCCTCCCCATTCCTTCTCTTCACCCTCCTCACTCCACACTGGTCTTCTCTAAGCATGCAATTTCAGTAATTCCTGGTTTCTGAATTCCCAATTTCCATGTTATCATCTATTAGACAGTTGGTGAAACAATATAACCAGGTTTACTTTCTTCAACACACAATCCAGGTTATCAATGCACAATTCAATATATTTATGGCAATACCAGTCTAATAATTAGCAGTCAGTATTATGCCAGCTGCTAGGAAGGAGGGAAGGGTACAAAGCAGTGGTCCCTAAATTCCTCTTGGCTAAGGAGTTCAGTTTGGTTGGCAGACAGGCATTTCATAGTAAAATTAATACTGTTAAGGGTTAGGGGATATAAGTTCTGAAGTAGCATTCTCTGAGACAGAGTGATCTGAAATAATAAGAAAAGACATTTCTTTATTGAAAATATGTGTCCAATAAGCACCTTTCTCTAAATGAAACAGGAATTCAAACAGTCCTTGTAAAATTGATTTATATATGTATCCCAATTATAGCTTACATATTTGAAAAAGCATTGATGGAGCTTTGATTAAAAAAGAAAATTGATTTTTTTTCTAATAGTCACCGGAAAGGAAAATATCTTATAGTATTCTGTTTCCATCTGAAGATGAGATAAGAGAGAATGAGATAGAACAGAGATAGTCGTATGAGCAAATCGGGAATTCTCAGTATACCACTAACTATACCATAAATTATACCACTGCTGCAACAGTACAGATTCTGCAGTTGACACAGAGGTTGCCAGACCCCTTCACTCATAAACTTACAAATGTCAGACAAGGATTCTTTTATTTGTTCCTGAAGAATGCAGCTTATATTGCTAGATCATCTAAGCAAAAAATGCTACATCATAGAGATAGAAGAAAGTTGAGTGGCTTTCCAACCTTGTTACAGGACAGAAGAATGGTGAGCATTTTAAATGCTAGAACCTGGGTCATCACCTCCATGGAATCAGATTTTATTGGACCAGCATGAAACCCAGTATTCTTTTCTTTTTTCTGTAGTATACCAAAGAAGCTTCTAACTATTATAGCTTCTTGGGATCCATTCCTGGGTGTTTTCAATTCAATTGATTTGAAGTGACTTATGTCTGTTTTTAAAAGTGTCCCAGGGGTTTCCAGATTTGATCAGGTAGCAAAATACACCAATGCAAAGCAAGAAGTGAAATCAGTTGGTCCCAAAAGTATAAAACTAGTACACAGAGTTTAAAAAAGTAGTATACTGAGATTTCTTCCTGTGCTATGGGACGAGGGTAAGACTACAGCCCCGTGGACCTCACAACTTCCTGAGCTCTCTGGGGAGCAATGTTGACAGCACTGTGCAGTTGTGAATGTGGCTCCTCTTGAACCCTGGGTCCTAAGGTAGGATATTTTTTTTTTTAAGGTAGGACAAATTTAAGGGCATACATTTAAATGTCCCCATTTAAGGGAAGACAACTAAGTCACCTTTTAGAAATGCATGTCCACAATCCAGCAACCATATAAACAGGCTTTCAGGTAAAACTCAGTAGTTAACTAAAATGCAAGCTTCCCACTATACAGTGGAAAAGCTAGAAAAGATGCTAGAAGAGCTGCCATGTGACACCCCAAAGCATATATGCATAATAAAAAAGAGATCTTAGACAGAAGACTATTGAGTTATGATTCAGATACCACAAAGGAGGACCCTCTGCTGAATTATGTTGAAAATTTTAAAGCCACTATTGGCCCAAGTACCCCTATCTGGAAATAAGGGAGATTATAATTTCTGAAGTTCCACAGTAGGGTAACCATTTCAAAAGTTTAAATAACAAAATTAATGTAAATAATATAGGGAAGTAATACAATTCCAAACATGCACATTTGATGATCACTCACCAGAAGTCACAAAGGTGTAAATCTCAATAAAGGGGTTGTAGAGATCTCATGCAACACCCCACCCCCCAGCCCCATTCCACCCAACAAAAGCAAATCTGCAGTAAAGTTTATATATTTCTAATAAGTATCATCTGATTGCCTAATCGTGAAGGGACCTAAAATTTAGTTCATTAGCTCACTATGTAAACTTGGACAGGTCACATAACTTTTCAGGAATCAAATTTCTCACCCACGACATGAGTGAAACGAACCTGATCTTTGAGGTTCTGTGATCTAGTTACACAAGTATATCTCACTGTATTTTAGTATATTTCATTTATTCAGTAAATGAAAACAACAAACATCTTTAGATTAGTTGGTTCATTCAGTCAGCTTCCTTTAAAATCCTGCTTTTCTGGGGTAACTTACCCTTCTATCAGAAATGCCTCGGCTTTCATGAGAAAGAAAAAAACACAGGATTATATTTAGCTGACTAAATGGTTCAAAAAGATGAAAGAACTTAGAAAGTCTTTAGAGCTAATATGCTTATAAATGGTGTTTTAATAGTGATCACATCACGCACTGACAGTGCACTGCATGAAGGAAGAGGCCTGATAAAATACTTCGGGGACCAGTTGCCACTGTTGACATTCATCCAGCCTGACAAAATAAATCCTACTATGGAGAGTTATATTCAGTATAATCAGTGATAATTCTGTCTTTAAAATGGAAATCAGGACCTAGAGTAAGGCACCCTTTCAGGTTGAATGCATCTCTCACAAGAGTGGTTTGTGCATTTCTCATTTCCAGTGTAAGGAAAAGATTTCATTTCACCCAGAAACCAACTGGTAGAAAGAAACATCCCATTTTCAGGGATAGAATGACTACACAATATATCAATTGAAGCACCGCAAGACAACATGCCATACAATTTATGTTGTTCAGCGTAATTGGTTTCTAAATCTTCATTTATTTTGCAGCTACTGGGACTGTCCAGAGTGATGATCTGAAATATCTTCTTATTCTTTGGTGGTCTTTTGAACGATCAGCACCTCTGATTCTCTTGCCTAGTAGAAGAAAAAGAGATCTTTTCTGCTATGAATAATGGCTTGAAATATTTATAATTACATTAATGCATTTAAGCATACCGTCAATGCTTAATTTATGGTTCATAATTCTATTTAGAGAATAAAGCAGGACACTTAATATTGACTGAGAAACAAGGAGTTTGAATTTGTGAGTAATTTGAATAAATCACAGTTTGGGTTTTTTTTAATTACATTTATGGCGGGCAGGTTTAATTTAAACACCTTTATGCATCTAAAGTTTTTCTGTATGCCTTCTGTGTTAAGATTCGTGAAACACGAATCTTAAAAGTTTCCTTCAGAGAATGCATGTACAATAGAACACAAAGAAAAATCAAGAATTCAATTTAATAACAGAATGCATCTGCAGGTTTTAAAGGGTCTGACAGTATGGCAATAAATTCCTATTCATTAGGCTTTTTTGTTCTTTCTCTTCACAGAATTAATGTCAATTAATAACCTGAACTCAATTTTTGTTAAAATGGCATAGCTATCCCTTAGTAATTTCCAAAGTATAGATTTACCATTTATTTTCATCAATGAATTACATTTCATTTAAGAGTTAAGTTTCTTGCAACAAATATTAACATAAAATGAAAGATTTTATAATTTTCCAACTGACTAGGAATCCTTGACACCCAAATGTTGAACTTAAATTGTAGAATAACTCATTAGAAAACATGCTACAGCAGTGTCAAGATTTACAACAAATACACTGGAAGTGCTTTAAAAATTAATATTAAGCTGCTATGCTTGGCTTAATTAGCTTTCTTCTTCATTTACAAAGCATATCTGTCTGGTTTTATGAACTTGGTCTCATGTCCCCTTTCCTACAAACTTGTTTAATTAAAGTTTAACAGCTGTGTACGCTTTAGAAACAGCAGAACATTTTTTCTCCCTTGAAATATTTAATCCTTTCTTAAAATACGATCCTTCTGAATATATATTTAAGAGGCAATGGACAAGTAATAATCTACTAACAGAGAAACTGACAGCTTATGGCATCAGAACTATGTACACAGTAAGTAGGCAGGAAAGTAACTCCCAAGTCAGGAAATCTAGGGCCCACATGTGGTACAAGCAGATGTTTTTGTTCTCCAAAAATAAAGGCTACATCACACAACAAATAAGTAATCAAAAACTAAAAGAATAGACAGAGGCTAAAAAAAACACAATAGTTCATGGCTTTTGTAACACTTTGGATACCACTATATACATTTAACACCAAAGCAGTATAACCAATAAGGTTCCACTTCTGATGAGTGCTACTGCTTAACCACCACACACGTAAATGCTTCTTTATTGAATAACTATGTAAGTATATATGTGTATATAATAGCTCAGTAAGTCCAAAGAAAATACTGAAAAGAAAAATAGTTATGAGGAATCCTCAAAAATCATACCTTAATATGTGAGATAAAAAAAAAAAACCCCACAATGTAAAATTCATTCAGCTACTAATAGCTAAGGCATAAATTTCTAGCTAACCTAACTCCAACTTCTCTCCTCCAAGTGCTCTCCCCAGTTATACCAACCTAACCACTGTGTAGGTAAATATCATATATATTTTAGGCCCTTTTGTTAGTCTATTTCTTAAAATGAGTCTCATAGTTAACCTCACAACCCTCCCCCACTAAACACACACAAACATCGTTTTCTGTGGTACATGATCAATCAGTGTGTTTTGAATAATCACAGTGATACAAGAGCAAAACCAATTCTCTTTCAAGAGAAAAACTCTAGCTCAAAATATTTGCTTTCTCACCTTTGAGGGAGGGTTGTACATACCGAAGACCATTAGGCTGGGTAGTGTGACTGGAAATAACAGGTTCCACTTCCAAAAAGAAGAATTCAGATTCATCCCATGGTCCCACCACTCTTCTTTCTCCATCTCCCATTGTTTCCTTGCCAATCTGAGTCCCCAGAGGAAGAAATCAAGAAGCAGAGCTCCCAACCCATGCCAACAGATAGAGCGAAAAAAGCCTGTGTTATAATAAGCCAGTGAGCGCTGAGGATAGTTTGCTATCACAGAGTAAGTGGGCTCGGATTGACAGACACAGGGCCTGATTAAGCCTTTTCAATAATGAACAGGTATATGCTCATCCCTTTTGCTATGCAGACAACCCCTGCAGCATCTTCGCTGCTGGAGAAAGCAAAGGAAAACAGATGGCTGGGACTCATGTTCTTTACCACTTGCTTTCCTTAACCTTCAGCAACATGAAAAACTAATGCTCAGCAAATTAGATAGTTTACATTTTTAAAGATAAGGAGTTGGGATTGATACTAATTGGCCTAAGCTGAAATGTCTCCAAAATGAATAGAATCATTTCACAGAGTGCTAGTCAGGATGAAGTTTTATAAATATTGTATGACATTTTCTGAAGGCATTAAGTTTGACAAATGCTTATTGAGCACACTCTCAGGACACTAGATGCCATGACACAGGACTGTGCTGGATGCAGGCTCCAGAAATGAGTCACTGTCCTTGACTCCTGGGAGCTCACAGGTAGAGAGAGGCACAGACAACCAGCTCAAATACAATTAGGTGCATTTTACATCTGTAGGCTCAATCAGGTGTACAGAGAATGGGAAGATCACTTCTTGTAGAGATAAGGGGTATTTCTTTCCCCGGGGCTTAGAGATAGGTGAGTCACACACAGGATAAACCCTGCCATATGCAGAGTTGCATGACAGCACTCTTATATTGGGACAGTCTGGCTGCATGTCTCCATGGTGCATGTGTGTGCCCAAACATGGGTGTAAGGGACAAGTACGGGGGAAATGAGAATGAAAACTGACCTCTGTGAGTGGTAAATGTTATGACAGAGCAAACGTAGTCACAGAGTAGAAGCACAAGATCTGAGCCCAACAGATTTTAGACAGAAATGCCTAAACTGAATCTTTGCTTTACACACATATCCTTACATATATGTGTACAAATGGAAGTACATATCTATGTGTGTGTGAAGAGGAGAAGGCCATTCTTTAGGGTGAACTTTAGCCAGCATTATTGAAGGGTACAGAGTGAAAATCCCCCTCACATTCCTGAACCTCAAACACTCCTGTATGTTTTCTTAAAGCAAGAGTCACACACTCACTAATATCTCCTTACCAGTTCTGACTGCAAAGAAAGTGTGAACAAAGTCCTAGAAAAACGAATGGGTAGGAATGGAGGTGAGACCCTCATTGTTATTCATAAAGAAGCACGTGTGCATGTGCATGCACATAAATCTATCTTTTTCTTCTTTTTTCCAGAGTGTTCTATTTTATGAATGCACCACAATGCCCTCATCTGTATTGACGGACATGTGAAGGCTTCAATCTTTTGCTCCTGTACACAATGCTGCAATGAACTCCCTCACACATACTCCTTTATGCTCAACCACAGTCTACCTACTAAACAAAATCCTAGAATAGAATTGCTGGGCCAGAGTTAGCCAGGCAAAAACAAAACAAAAGGAGCAAGACAAAAGAGTGTTTCCTGCAAAGGCAACAGCATATGAAAAGGGGCATTATTGCCAAGAGACTACAAACTCTTAGTGTGGCCAGAGCCAGTTGGGGGAGTGAGCTGCTGGAGGGTACTCAGCAAATAGATGGATCACAAGGGGCCACACCCACTGAGGGAGGGAGGCATAATGAGATGTACATTTTTAAAATATCATCTGGTGGAACAGTGGTGGAAGATGAATTCCAAGAGTAAGAAAGGATACAGTAAGTGCAATACTGAGGCTAAATAATGAAGACCTCTTACCCAGTCTTTCTGGGCCCTGTGAGAGAAAACGTTCTTCTTTATTTGTCTCTTGTGCTTTCTCTTTTTGGGAAATTACCAACAGCAATGTCTAAGATGCTGCAAGGTAGAACTGTTGCCATTGGGAATGGCCTATAGTGGGATCCATCCCTCTCACTAGGAAGAGGAAAAACCTTTCTGGTGCTAATATTTCTATAAACACTTATAAACTTACTATGTTCCTCTATTCTACCAAAAAAAAAATTGTAGTACTTAAGTGCATATTAATCACAGTACTTAAGAGCTGGAAGACATGTTGGAAATCATTTAGTCAAAGTTATTGAGTTACTGAGTTGCTTTCCATTTTCCTAAAGGAGTGAGATGGTACGGAGGATGGGGCTATAAAGACAGTGGGAATGAACTCCTAAGAAGAAGACTGGGGTGGAAGTGGTGATCATGATTTGATTCTCCATTCAAGTCCTCAAAGAGCTTTCTATCTTTCCCACCAAAATTTCCATTATTCAAGGTTGAGCTTAAGCAGTGAGGCAGCAGCAGACAACTTGAAGAAAACTTTGATATTTGTGATAGAAAACATTATTGTCTGTGGGAAGATAGGCATTTCATATTTGATTAAACCAGAGCCTACATACATAAAAAAAAAATTAAAGGGCAAGTCACAAACTGGAGAAAATGTTAATCTAATACAGCTCAAATTTAGTTAGTGGTGTGAGAACTAGCAGTAGAACATAGTCTCCAACATCAGCATGCATCAGAATCCGGTTCACCAAAATAGCCTGGAGTTCCTCATTCACAATGGTGGGAGTGGGAATCAAAATTTTCATTTCTAGAAAGATCTGGGTGATGCTGATACTGTTGTCTGACGATCACCCTTTGAAAAACTAGAACAGCTCGGCTAAAACATTACCTTCCACTACATGGTGCTATGTTGTCTAGAGAATGCACATAGACACATCATGGTCTTCAACGATAAAACATTTCTAGATTATTATAACTTTAAAATATTTAGAAAAAAACATATTGCAGACTTTATGGTGAGCTTCCATTCATGCTTGTAAAATTCCTAGATTAGCATTAGCAAACTAGTAGCATGAGCTTACAATAGAAAAATGTATAAAAGTTATGTCAAAATATTCAGTTTCTAAAGTTGAAACTGAAATTTAAAAAGTTCATGGGCCTTTAATCATCAATAAGTAAAATTAAATGATTTTAAAATCTGATTTTCTTAAGTAATCTATGTAAAAAAATTAAAGGGCAAGTCGCAAACTGGAGAAAATGTTAATCTAATACAAAAAGGAGTTGACATATATATTTAAACTGATAAGAAGATATTACTACATTTTTTGAAATGGGCAATTCTGGAATAGACAACCCTTAGAAAAGGAAATTAAAAATTAATACATATAGAAAATATTCATTCTTATTAGCAAGGAAAATATAAATGTAAACAGTGATAAGAAACATTTTTGTCAACTTCCATATGAGCAAAAATTAAAGTCATGTTGATATTCACTGCTAGCTCAATCCACAATGATCTGTATATTCTGCTAGGGTAAGTTTCATTAATATATGATCTTTATTTCCTTCTTTTTTAGTGCTAAGAATGTTGCAAGGCTTAATTTTTTTTAAAAAATATTATTTATTGAAAGTTAAGTGAGAAAACTAGGGTTCAAAAACATTGTAAAGATAGGAGTCATTTCAATTTCCATCACGCAGTGAGCATTCTCTTGATTTTAATGATAGTTGCATTAGATTTAGAATTCAGGCTTGATTTACATAATCCCTCAAGACAGCACAAAAATCCATTAAAGGTCACCTTACTTTTCCATACATATACCAAATTCTAATCCATTCTTTCGTTTCCTCTTCTATTATCATATTTCATGCTTTTGTAAAGCTTACTGCTTATTATACTTTCATCTCAAATAGAAAATCTTTCAGTTTGGCTTTGCATCGTACTAAACTTCATTCCAGTCAGTATTACTTGCTCCTCTTCATGTTAGAGTAAAAGATTAAATAGTCATTTACTTTTTGATGTATGTAAAATTGAAATCCAGATTCCAGAAATGTTCGTGGAAAGTCTCAATACACCCGGAGGTGCAGCAGGGGGTACAAAGTGTTCATCACTGTGTGCCCAGGCTGCATATTAGAAAAAGGTATCCCATAATGGTCAAGGAGGAGGATTTATTTGTGTAATAAGCAAAGTAGAAAATCTCCTTGGTTCCCAGATGCCCAGTTGCACAAGCCATAAGTTAATGACTTGCTACTCATCATACCCCAAACATACAACTTTCATCACACAATTTACTCTTCTGAAAGAAAATGGTAACAGTCCCCTTGTGATGAAAAAAGTTTTAATTACTTTCACTCAAATTCTCATTTGAATACAACTATGAGGATGATCGGTTTCAAAATCTTATTAGTTCTGCTAGCATGAATCACTTAGATTCTCACGCAGAATCACTTCACAGAGGAAAAAAAAATGAGGGAGACTTTTAAAATGAACAATTTACAATTAATATTTCTGTCAACAAGCACTTTACAGTTTTACAAAGCTACAAAAACCAACATTAGTTTCAAAGTCAACTTTTTAAATATGGGAATAATTACTGCTTGTACTATATAACTATCTCAGAATAAGCTAGATGGCATTTGAAAATTTTCCGTAACACAATGAATGATATTAGGAAATGATCTACTTTTTAAAAATGTCCTAGGTAGGGGCCTCCCTGGTGGCACAAGGGATTGAGGGTCGCGCTTTGGGGAATCCACAGCTACCACAATGTGAGTTAGATCCCCAGGCAGAGAGGTGTCCCACATGGCGCAGACCTCTCCTGCCTCACCCGCTGCTCCCCTCAGCAGTGTATTTCAGTGGATCTGCCCGTTCTGCTCCCCACTCTGTCTCTGGTGAATCCTTTCAACCTTCCACTGCCACCTGAGCCTCTAGCCTGTACCCCAACTGTTGTATGCATAAATTTAAAAAAAATCTTTAAAAATAAATAAATATTCCCTAGGTAGCAATTCCTTCTAATCCTGTTGGCTTGGTCCAGCATAGACAGAACGAGCTAAAATATCAACGAAAAGAGGATAGCAATTTTAACGTTGGACTTGCAAGAGGAGCTATAAATAACTGCAGGTAGTATTCAGATACAATTTCCCCAACCGTAGGGCCATTCCTTTATATTAGGAAGAAACCACTTGCACAATAAAATTTAGTCTACTATTTTCCGGAGCATATGGCTGCTCCCCAGTGAAGCTGTTCCATAGAGTCTAGCAGTAATAGCTCTCACCATTCGGCTCAAGACAAATGTCTTCATCGTCCAGGTGCAACCACATGGCTTTTAGCAATTCAGCAATGATCTCACTTAGATTATCAGCTCAATATTTTTTCTCCCAGTGATCTGTGCCTCAACCAATATATAACCAGGGAACCCATGGCTATTAGGCTATTGCATCTCTTCTATTTAAACTGTTACCCAGTGTCCTCCCTGGTGGCACAGCGGCTTGGGCACAGCACTGTGAAGCACACGCTGCACAGCAGCTCAAGTTTGATCCCCGGCCAGGGAGGAGACCCACATGGCTCAGCAGACCTCTTCTGCCTCGCCCGCTAGTCCCCTCAGCAATGTATTTCAGTCAATCTGCCTGTTCTGCTCCCCACTCTATCTCAGGTGAATCCTCTCACCTCCCACAACTCTGGCCTGTACCCCAACACTTGTGTGCATAAATAAATAAATCTTTAAAAAAATAAAATAAAATAAACTGTTACCAAGAACCAGATGTAAGATTTGCATTTTCTAATTAAGAGTATGAAAATAGAAATTATAGACCACAGATTAGAAAATTATGGCCCATGGGCCAAATCTAGTTTAATGCCTAGTCAATATTTACTGGAAAATTCACTTTATGTATGCATCATTTATAAATGCTGTCATCCGAAGATATCAGATTTAAGTAGTAAAGATAGATACAATAGAGTCTGCAAAGTGAAAACTATTTTCTATCTGACCTTTTACAGGAAAAAGTATAATGATTACTACTACAGACATAAATAAGGACAAATACAAGAAAGACTATACATGGGATATCTTGCCAACAGGTATAATAGCCCAATTGATTATATGCATGAAAAATTTAAAAATGCTTTTTTCTTGCCTTCATGATATCACGGGTGGAACTAGAAAGAGTCTGCTAAGCAAAGGAAGTCAGAATGTGAACAACAAATATAGATGGTTTCACTCATATAAGCAATATAAGTAAGTAAGCAAACAAACTCATAAAGCTCAACAAAAATAGCTCTCGGACTCAGAAAAAAATGGTGGTTACCAAAGGGCAAAGGGAAGATGGTCAGGAAAAATGGGGACAGAGGTTAAACTTGATAATGATGAATGGCACTTGAACTATGTTGGTGGTGCGAACCGTGTGGAATATACACTTATCCAGGTATGAAACTGTACTGTAACTTCTATAGCATTATAAACTAATGGTGAACCATTAAGTACTGTTTTAAAAGTGGTTTTCTTTACAACTCTAGAATTTACAAAATATGGAATGATATGTTAACCTAGCGATCCAATCAAATTATTCAACAATAACAAAAATATTTGATAATCTAAAATGGGCAAGGCATTCTGCTAAACTCTGGGGAAACAAATAGTTAACAAAATACTGCCACATATACATTTTCCTCTTATTTAGGCTTCAAAATAACTGAAAGTATCAAGATTAAAAAAAAAAAAAAACAATAACTCAAAGAAGTCAATAACTTTCCACAGGCAGGTAAGGAACAGAGCTTGAATTGAATCTACCATGTTATTCCTAGTGTAACATACCTTTTACTGCATTATGCTGACCTCATTATCCTTAGACATCAAAAAACCCAAAAATATTATATAAAAATTTAATAGCACCAATAACTAATTAAATCAGTACTTTAAACACACCTGCTCCTTTAATAAAATAATTCATCTAAACATTTTACAAGAGAAATGGTGGTCAATGTCAAGTTTAAACAAGGTTAACTGAAATTGCACAAAAATAGTTATCTGTTCTTTAATTATTAAGTAATTATTCAAGCTGAAATATTCTTGAATCTTTCTGGCATTCTTCTTAAGCTTAGTTAAAAAAAAGGCATTTTAAGACAATCTCTTTATCTTCCTGCTGAGATAATTATACTTTTAAGTCTTTTCAAAATATTTGACAGACTTACATTACTTTGAGGAGAGAAAAAAATAAAAATCAATATTTTGTTCAAAAGATTTACAAAAGTTAGTATTTTTCTCTATTTTTACTTAAAGCTCACAACTTCAGAAAGCTCTACTACTAAGAAATATAATTAAGCCCACAGCAAAAAAGGCTAACACACTAATACGTTAACAGGCTCCAGGTGCGAAGTGCTTCCTGCTAGCAATCTGGACTCCTGAAGAGGACTTCACATAATCTGTGTTAGGGGAGAGAGGACAGACTCCTGGTAGAACTGAGGAGTAAAATTCTAAAGCCAGTCTATGAAGAAAGAGAAGGAGCTTATTGAAAAACATCAAAGTTAGAAGCTACTAACTTTCAGAAAGAAGCAATAAGGTATGAATGAGGATGGAGATGGATCAGAGGACTGAGCTAAGCTCCCTACTGCAGTGTTTTGTTTTGTTTTTTCCTAATTAAACCAAGCTAATAATGGCTTTTCTACCTGAAGCACACCAGTTATTTCATTCAGTCCATGATTACCAGAGAGGACAGAAGAGTTTGCCACTTCCTTTTATATATGCAAAGTTTAATATGAAGAATCTTAAATAATGAGGCCATCATTTAATATTTTTATATTCTTACATCTAATTTTCAATAAATTGGTCAAACAGCATTGCTACCCAAAAATAGGTACATGGTATCTTTGTGGTATTACTATTAGGACTATGAAAGGACTTATTAAATAAGTAATTCTGGAACTGTCATACTTCTAAATAACTACTTATTCTAGATACATGAGTATGCCAGTGCTCTACACCTTTAAAACAAACACACTGAAAATGTCAATCCTTGTTATCAATAACTCAAGTGTTGTTTTATATGGAATAATCAAGGAAAACACTCATGTATAAATATTTTTCTAATGCTTTGCATCTCCAATTATGAGACAAAGATTGGCTAGATGCACACCATAGATACCTCAGGGAGTGATTAGAGGTAAAAGAAAATGGGACCTCGCTTTTACTTTATACACTGGAGCATTCAAATCTTCAGTACTAAGCATGTATTACAATTGCAATTAAGGAAAAGACTGTATATCTTCTAATCTTAATCATCAACCCAAAAGTTGTATGTATCAGAGCCGGGTTCCTCCAGTCATCTAGCTGAGCCTCCTGCTAAACTCATCTCTGTGGTGGCAATTCTCTTGTGGCATTGTATTTCTTTGTTGTCTTTCCAAATGAGTTTCAGATCTGTCTATGACTTTTAATGTGTTTACCACCAGAAAGCCTAGCACATTGTAAACAGTAAAAGCACTAGATAGTGATTAAAACACAGAGATGACTACTACTGATATCTGGTATTTACTGAACACAAACTTATATGCCAGCACTGTGCTAACCAATTATATTCATTATTTTATGTAATCTTCAAGACAACTTTATGAAGTATGCAGCATTTTAATTTTCCATTTTACTAATGAGGAAAATCAAGTATAGAGAATTACAAATTTGGCAAAGTAACATAATAAGTAGTAAAACTGAGAGCCAACCAAAATGATCTGAACTCATAGTTTGTGCTTATGATCTCTACACAGCGCTAAATGGATAAAGGAATAGCTATGCATGGATGAATAAATATGGTAAATTTCCATAGCTAAAGAAAAGTCCTATTCAAGAGAAGGTGAATTAAGGGTGAAAATGAAAACAGAGAAAACACTGATGAACTGGGGGTAGTAGTACAACAATATCTGTCACCATTATTGGAAAAAGCAATTCCATCTAATTGGTCTAGTGACTTCCAGCAACTCTTGAATCCTCCTAGATTAAAGTGTACACACTATGTTTGCTGTAGTGCCTCTGGAAACCTCCCTACATTGCTAAATTGGTAACAGAAATAAGTCAGTCTTAAACAATCATTTTATATGTATGTTTAAGGTAACATTAGAAAGAAATGTCTATGGCTAAGCTACACAGTTTGTATAGCAATTCCATTTTTATTCATTGATGCAGCAGTAGTGTGACAAGTAATCACATACCAATCACATAAAAAAAGGACAATTTTCAAAAAGGCACAATTTATCAAGCAATCTATAATTCCTTAATAAAAAACCTAATTCTTTAGCCAAGAACAAGGTAAGAAATGTCCAGAATATGTTAATAATATCTCAGGCTGACATCAGAGGAAAATGAATGATTTTTCACAAATTGTCTCATTTAATAGCAACTAAGCCCTTTAACAGATCCTAGGACACTTAATTTCACTGTTTCAGCCTTATCTATTCAATAATAGCATTCATCAAATCCTAAGTACTAAACACGGATGTGCCATGCCATTTCAACTTGGAAAAATCCAGAATCACATTAAATCAGGCTAAAGGGTCTCAGGTATTACTGAAAACTTGTTCAAGTTACCAACAACTAGGACCGAGTGTATAAATATGTTCCTGTTGTCAAAAATGCCTGACTTGCCTTTGAGAACTATAAAGAAAAGCATTAGCTTCATGCTATAAAACATTCTACTCACCAATCTTTATCACAGTTCTCTATACA
This sequence comes from Galemys pyrenaicus, assembly GCA_019455555.1. Taxonomy (NCBI): domain Eukaryota; kingdom Metazoa; phylum Chordata; class Mammalia; order Eulipotyphla; family Talpidae; genus Galemys; species Galemys pyrenaicus. The sequence continues at coordinate 13,209,055 of JAGFMF010012021.1, forward strand.
AGTTTCTTTATCATTCTGTCTTTCCTTTTGGGACAGAATGCATTGCTGTTATTGAGACCACCTATTCCTTGCTGCTAAGGCGTACTTCCAGCTCTGGTTACTGACCCCAATCGCTAATTGCTTGGTAAACTGAACTTCTGGTTCTACTGAGCCGAGCCGACCCACTAATTGTTTACTAATCTGCATTTTCTTTCTTGTTATTGAGTCCACCACTCTTAAAAAAAAAAAAAATGCATTCCTAATCTACCAAAAATGTCATAAATCAATACATGCTCTCCAAAAAGAGTCCTATAGATATATTACTCTCCTATTATTCAAAGCTACTGCACCAACCACAAAAAAAAGTTATTAAACAAGCATCAGTTTTAGTTTTACTGAGGAAAACTCAATTTAGTTCTGTTTTTCTTCCTATAAAGCTTCATCATTTGCTGGAACATAATAAAATTCAAACATCTTTGATAGGCTAATATTGATTTCTGTATCTTCAATAGCACATTTAAAATCAACAAGCTTTAAAATGTTTAATTTCTACTGATTCAATGGATTTTTTTTTGCTTATACTAGAAAGTTATTTTTAATAAATTAGGGTGTTTTGACATTTTACAATATAGTCCCTAGACTTGAAGAGGAATTACCATTTAAATATTTTTGCAGTGAGAGAAGTCTGATGACTCCTCCTCAGAGTATTCTGGAATATCAATACTTGTTAGAAAAAGTCTTGCAAAGCACTCCTAGTACCAAAATGACTGTGTCATGCACAGGACACCTTCTCCTCAATGCCACTAATCCTGCCTCAATTCCTCCACAGGGCTCAGGAAGTGATTCTGTTTCTCATAAACACTTCTTGGAACTCTCCTGAAAATGGAGGGCCATAAGCGAAACAGAAAAATAGAAAGAAAAAAAGATAGGTCACATTTCATTCATGTGGTAACCATTTGCTCCAGTTTGTCTTGGTCACCCCATTTATGTTGAATATTCCAATGTAACAATATGGATCATCCCCGTTCACTCTCAAAAATGCCCCAAATTTGATAACTTATCTGGTTACTCTCTTCACTGAAGACTGAAAACAAAATTCAATTATTTTATCAAATGGTTAACAATTAGGAACCCCATATTCCAAATATCTATCAAGTGTATTTAACCAAGTACAGGAAGAAATGATGTTAGGCTTCAATTCTAACTGGGCTGAGAAAATCTATGAAATAAAAAAATAAGTGTTCCAATAAAAAATGTTAATGTCTTAAAATTTTCAGCTGTGGTTGATTCATATTGACTTGCTGCAGTTTAGAGCATTGTATTCATTTATCCTTTTCTAAAAACTTGCTTCTGTGTGAGTCATAACAAATTAATAAGGAAAATCAAATAACTGAAAAATATTTTGGTAGAACTAATGGATCTGTCTTAATATTATTTTCATTAGCTTTTTACTGTTCATATTGTAGATGGGCATGCCCATTTGGTCAAACATTATGAAAGTGATTGTATGCCCAGCAAAGTTATTCAAAGACTCAAACAATTAATTGACATGTGATTTTAATCAACACTGACATCAGTATAGAAAGTTCAGACCCCCCCCCCAAAGTCTTATCTCTTAGCTGAATTCTCTGAGGAAATACTTCAATTTCACTTTTCACCTTGTCAATAAAATCATAATGATTTTGATTATAAATAATGTGACTACTTTTATGAGTCACTCTGAAAGTAACAAATCAAAGTAGTCATCATTTATGGCATAAACAAACATTTTTAGAAGAAGCTAGATACTATTTTCTCAAGGCAAAAATACTTTGACCAGTTACTTGGGTCAGACTGTCTCCCTTTCATTTATTACCCACACAAAAGAAAAAGTGAGCCTTTAAAATGTCTGATCCAATCATATCACTCCCTGGTTCAAAACCCACCACTGCCTTATTAACCCTTTAAAATAAACCCAAAGTCCTTATTGTGTTTCACAAGTCTCTACAAACCTCTTAGACATAATCTCCTACCTCAATTTTCCTCCTTCAGCGAGATCTAACAGGCTGGCTTACCACAGTGACTTAAATATATATCCAACTCCAAGGCTTGCATTTGTTATTTCTTTGGTCTTTGTTATTCCTTTGCATTTATTATTCCTTTGCTCTGAACCATCTTCTTTCAAATACTAGTATGACTTTCATTCTCCCTCCCTTAAATCTTCTCTTTAGAGAGGTCTACAAGTGAACATCCTACCTAAAATAACAGTCCCAGGACCCCATCATCACCCTAAATACCCATTCCTATAGCTCTTCCAGCTCATGAAATTTCATTATGGGCTATATATTTGCCCATTAATGTCATTTTTGAACCATCAGAATGTAGGACCCATGAGGGCAAGGACCTATGTCTAGTCCTAAGGCCTATACTGGCAGTAAACTGATTAAGTGAAATATAAACTGATCATCTCAAATTAATTTTAAAATCTGGTTTGAAATACTTTGACTTCTGTATCTAAACTTTAGAACTTCCCCATTGCACATGATATTAAAATCCAAGTACTTGATTATTCTTTTGACAAAGGTACTTCACACCTTTGTCAAAATGAGTATAGATGTATATAAATGTGAATAGTGTATAAACGTACTTAAATCTCTTCAGAGGGAAATGTGACGACATATAACTAAAAATACCAACAGCAACATGTATTGTCCCAATATTTCCACTTCTAGCTATCTATTCTATAAGAATAGACACACGATATAAAATGATATATGTACAAGGATGCTCATTCATTTTGAATTTTTCACCTTCATTTCTGTAATTAAAAAAATATATCTTCTCCAAAGAGCAATGAGTGATATAACCACTACCTAGTGGAGTAGATTACAGTTTTATTGACACTAAGATTTCAAATAGTAATGCTGAGCAAATGACTACTAAACACACTGTCCAAACCTGAGAGGCCTCACAGTATCTGCTATACAAGCCCTTTCCATTAGGTTCACTATGGCTGCAGGGTCTACAGCAGGAGACTGGCCTATCTACCTACCCACAGCAGACTAGACCAGGAAAGGGCATCTGTCCCAAAGGCATCTGATCAACTCATTGGCCAGCAGCCTGTCAGGTAGACAGACCTCACAGGGGTAAATCAGGTTTCTGTCAGGAACTTTCAACATGAGGCACACCTGGACAAGTACGCAGTCGGTAATGTCAACTGAAACACTGACAAGCCAGGCAAAAGCAATGTGCGGGTAGGCTGAATACACAAGTAAACAGAAACTAAAAGTGCCGCTGTATTGCCATTTCTGTTGTTCACCAAGGTTAGGCTGATCCTTGGCCCCACCATCCTTGCATCCCCAACTGTGTTTAAAATAAGTGTTCATTTAACTATGTTTTATTACAAATCTATTTGTTTTGTTTTGTAATCAGAAGGAAGTAAAGGAATAGGTCATTAAACTGAGGATTGGATTAAGTCTTTAAAGGAGAAATTATGGTTCTCTCTCTGTACTCTATTATACGTAGTTCAAAAACTATAGTAAGTATAATTCAGTCCCTAAGATGTCAGGGCCATGTTATGAAATATCAAAATCTTTACTCCAAAAATTTGAGTGATCTATATTTGTGCTTAGCTTATCTACAAGGGTAATGCGCTATCACCAAGGTAAAGGTGGAACTAGAAAGTTCACATCACAGACCAAAGCACTTGCCTACTATGAGTTAGGGAATCAATAGACAGATGACTTTTAACGGTAGACAGACAGGTAGTGGGTGGGGTGTGGGAACGTACTCCTGAAGGTTGTGAGCATATACCTCAAAATCATACACAGTGTTGTAAGTCAAATGTTACCTCAATAAGGAAAAAAATTATTTTTAGCAGGTACAAAATAAAATACATTTTAAGACATATTCTAACATTTAAAAATGAGCCACAGAGAAAAAATATAAGCATAACAGTAAATAATACTTTTACATTTTCCAGTAGAAAACTACTGTAGGATTAAGTAGACAGATTCAAGTATTTATTTAAGGCACAGAAAATGTAGGCTCTTTAGTTGCTAAAGTTTCAAGGAAAGAAATTTTTATTTCATTTTAGAATACAAAAAATGACCTTTTACTAATTAATTATCAAAGAATTTTTAGAGACTTTATAGTAAGTAGGAAAGTCGTGAGCCTTGGTACTCTCATATTTTAGTCATTGCTCCATAACGGAGGTGCTCTAAATCTGACAGAGGTTCATTTTAGTCAGATTGCTTAATCTTTACTAACATTAGTACTGGTAGTTTAAGATTAAGTTTTTTGGGAAAACAGAGTAAAAAAAAAAATCAACAGTTTTCAAAGTATTTCAACTCTCACTTTGTATAGACCTGTCTGCAGCTTCTCTAAAGTAAGCAACAAAAATGACATGTATTATTCTACACAATTTACTTGCTAAATATCAAGTGTTGGTAGAGATTTATGAGGAGGAAAATAAATAAGGCATTATTACATATTGTTGAAACACTTGATTATTATAATGGCTTTTTCTAAAGCTACAAATTTTATCACTGAGTCAAAAGCTTCTGTTTCACATACCTTTCCATTTCCACCCATCTCTATTATAGGCATAGTCATTTTATTGAGCTTCATTTTATTGAGCTTCAATTTACTGGGCTTTGCAGATATTGCAATTCTTTCAAATTGACAATTTGTGGTGACCCTGCTTACGTCACAGCAAGTGGCACCATGCTGATAACAGCATGCCTCTTTCCATGTCTGTGTCACATTTTGATGAGTCTTATATTTTTTACTTTTTAATTATTACATCTGAGACCAGTGATCTCTGAAGTTACTAATGTAATTGTTTAGGGGTACCATAAACCATGCTCATACAAAATAGTGACTGATAAATATGTTGTAAGTTATGGATGCTCCACCAACCAGCCCTCTGTCCCTCTTCTCAGGCCTCCCTACTCAGAGAGAAAAAACAACATTGAAATGGGCCAATTAATAACCCTACAATAGCATCTATTTATTCAAGTGAAAGAAAGTGTTGCATATCACTCACTTTAAATCAAAAGGTAGAAATGATCAATCTTATTGAGAAGGCAGGTCACAAGCCCAGACAGACCAAAAGCTAGTTCTCTTGCACTGAACAGTTAGCCAAATTGTGAATGAAAAGAAAAAATTCTTGAAGGAAATTAAAAAGACTACTCCAGTGGAAAAAAAAAGAAGCAACTGAAATAGGCTTTTTGCTGATATGAAGAAAGTTCAGTGGTCCAGATAGAGAATAAAAGCAGTTGCAGTGTTCTTTTAATTCAAAATCTAATCCAGAGCAAGATCCTAACTCTCCTCAATTCTATGAAATCAGAAGTGATGAAATTGGCAAAGAGAAGTTTTAAGGTAACAGAGGTTGGTTCAAGAGGTTTAAGGAAAGGGGCCCTCTCTGTAACTTACGGGTACAAGCTAAAACAGTAAGTGCTGATCCAGTAACTGCAGTAAGTTTCCCACAAGATCTAGCTAAGATCATCAATAAAGGTGACTGCACTGAACAAGAGTTTCAATGTAGATGAAACAGTCTTCTTCTGGAAGAAGAAACCATCTAGCACTTCCATAACTTGAGCAGAGATATCAATGCCCGGATTCCAAGTTTCAAAGGACAGACTGACTCTTTTATTAGTAGTTAATGCAGGTGCTGACTTTAAGTTGAATCAGTGCTCATTTACTATTCTGAAATTCCTAGGACCCTTGGGAACAATGCTAAATCTACCCTGCCTGTGATCTATAAATGGAACAGCAAGGACTAGATGACAGGACATCAGTTTACAAGATGATTTACTGGATATTTGAAGCCCCCAGTTGCTCAGGGGAAAAAGAAGATTCCTTCCAAAATACTACTGCTCTTTGACAATGCAACTAGTCACCCAAGAACTCAGATGGAGATGTACTGGAGATTGATGTTGTTTTATGTCTACTAATACAACATCCATTCTGCAGCCCATAGATAAAAGAGCCATTTTGACATCCAATTCTTGTTACTTAGAAATACATTCCATAAGATTATAACTACTATCAACAATGATTCTTCTGATCTTGCAAAGTAAAATGAAAACTTCCTAAAAAGTATTCACCACTCTATATTCCATTAAAGCAATTCATGATTCACAGGAGGAGGACAAAATATCAGCATTAATAGGAGTTGGTAAGAACTTGATTCCAACCCTCATGGATGACTTTGAGGGGTTCAAAACTCCAGTGGAAGAAGTAAGTACAGATATGACAGACATAGCAAGAGAACTAGAATCAGAAGTGGAACCTGAAAATGGGACTAAATTGTGGCAAACTCATGACATAACCTGAACAGTGAGGAGCTGCTTTAATGGCTGAACAAAGAAAGTGGTTTCTTAATACGGATGCTTCTTTTGATGAAGATGCTACGAACACCTCCGAGTATTACGCAAACCTAGTTGTTTAAAGCAGTGGCAGAATGTGAGAGGACTGACTATAATTTTGAAAGAACTTCTAATATGAGCAACATACTATCAAAAAGTATTTTATATTACGGAGCAATCTTTCATGAGTCAACCTTTGCAGCAATCCATATTGTTGTCTTATTTTAAGAAATTGCTATAGTCACCCCCAGCTTCAGCAACCACCACCTTGACCCATGAACAGCCATCAACAGTGAGGCAAGACCCTCTACCAGCAAAATAATCACAACTTGCTGAAGGCTCAGATAATGAAATATTTTTAAATTGTGGTACACACATCATATTGTTTGACATAATGCTATTGCACGTGGAATGGATTAGAGTGTAGTTTAAACAAAATTTTTATATGTACTGCAAACCCAAAAATTCTCATGACTTGCTTTACTGCGATATTTACTTTATTGCAGTGGTCTGAAATGAGCCCACAATAACTCTGAAGTATGCCTAAATTATAAAAGCTTATCCTTAGTATTTTCTTCTTAGAAAATAATATATTTGTGAACTTAACTGAAGTGATCCTTGACATCATAATCTAAAATGACATGCTAATTTTAATACCTAAAAAATGATTTAATGCTCATTTTACAAAACATGCTTAATTTTTATTTCTCAGTGCTTCATGGTTAAATGATAAAAATGTGATCAAAAGTTCAAGTATGCCTTACATCTTGGAATGATTGTGATGCTTGGTACAGATGTACCAATTCATTTGGAAGATCTCTGAAGATTTGATTCTCTTTTGAATTGAGATGAACTCCCAAGTAATGTAATTTAAAACTAAATGAAAAGCTATATATTTATAGTTTCACTCAAAAACAACAGATTAAAGTACTTACTTTACAATATCTCCTTCAAGAGCAATCACTCTCTTAATGATCTTCTGTTCTGGGTTTTTAGGGGACCTAGAATAAGAGAAAGATATACAGTTAGTTATGTCTCTATTGTTTTAAGAAAATGAAAAGAAAATCTACAACAAAACAGGCTATATTACAGTCATTACAGAATCCTTTGCACCCATGACAGGACATCAATCCAACTTAGGTCTCAAGTGACATGAAGTTACTATTGAAGAAATTCTCATTTTAAATCTCTGGGAGAGAAGAAACTAGGTTAAATTTTACAAAAAGAAAATAGACTTTTATTATCAAAGCTAATTATTTACTGTAGAGGATTCATACACAACAAAATGATTAGACATTTCATAAAACTTATGATGTAACTGTTTTTTCTTTTACTTCAAATAATTGGAATTTGATTTACATTCTCAATAAAGAACAAGAATTTTTTAAATAAAGAATTAGGAAAAATTTGTAAAGTTTATTAAGTTTAGCCATTTGAAGATGAAGTAATTCTAGTGCTAACAGTTAACCAACAGCTAAAAAGAAATTGATAGGTTCTGATACACTTAACACTGACATCATAATTAATAGCTTATGATAAATGTTTACAACCATAGTATTTACTCTAAATAAATAACCTCTCTTTCCCTTTCTTCCTTTCTCATACTCTCTTTCTCTTCCCCCTTCACTCTTTCTCTGGGATCTCCCATTCTGGGGGAAGCCATGTTTGTCTTGACAGAGAGAGTCACTTGGTGAGATAAGATCTGTAAGTACTATTGTGAATGAGGTTAGCATAGATCCTTTACCTCAATGAAGTGATCTGAGAAATGGGCTTCCCAGCAACCTCATGAGAGACCCTGCACTGCACCAGACCAACCACGTAAACTGTCTTGGGTTTCACGATGCTCATAAAATGTATGAGCCAACACCTGTTTTTGTTTTAAACTGCCAGCAGTTGTAGCAATTTACTATACAACACTAGACAACTCAATCTTAATATGACCAGTTTCCTGCCAATAACATTTTAAATCTTTTTGTTGAATAGACCCATTTCAAGAAACATTTCACACATCACATAAATGATGATTTAATATGTCATTGGAAATCAGAGATAGATAAAAATATTTTCAACTCAAGTCACCTTTTGAATTCCTCTTTAAAAGAAGGAAAGATGCACAAAACCTAAAAATATTATATACAGTCAATAGGTTTATAGTTTATTTCAGTTAAATGTCATCCTTCTTCAAAGGAAAACTGACATTTCAACATGATTTATATTTAATTCACATATCTTGCAGAGAAATGAAATCACCAAAACTATTTGGATCTATGTGTGATAATCTCATAATTTTTCACTAAATTAATTATTAATATTCTTTAAAGAGAAATTTTATCAGAGTTTTTGACTGACTTGGCCCCTTTACTGAGTAGGCTTTACTTCTTGAAGTTGTTGAAATACATGTTTTCTGCTCAGGGCTTTTTACAGACCCTGTAACGATCTTGGGACACTCTATATATAAAGTATGTGGACATGTAACACGCCTTTCGGTGCCACAATATAAAAATGTTACATTCACTTTAACGTAATTATCCTCCCAAAGAATTTATCCAAATGCAATGATTATGGGAGTATGCAAACTTTACCTACATGGATAGTGTCTCTTTTTTAAAAAAATTAAAAAATTCAACAAGAGTAGATTGCTTAACTAAATCATAGCCCACTGACATAATAAAATAGTTTCCACTCACTAAAATGTTACAACAGAAAATTTAGTGATGTGGAAATATCAACAGAATATATGAATTAAAACTGTAAATTAGAAAACATGTTGTGTATCATGACCTCACAGGTGTACTTACAGAGAGAAAATGTGCATACAATTGTACTATAATCAATGGAATATTAAACAAAAGATGGGGGGGGGACTTCTCTGTGTAATAAAACACTAATAAACCTTTGATTCACATTACTGGGAAATCCATTAACAGATTACAACTGTTTGTGTCATATGACATTATTGGAGAAGAAATGAACCAAGATAGTTGTAAGATAATAATTATTAACCAAGTTGCACTGCCTAATATTGACAGGGTATTAACGTTACTGAAATAATATGAAAAGCAACCCTAATGGGCATAAAACAGTATTTTATGCCAACAATCGTTAAGCATCTGAGATCTTGAAAATTATTTTATATTTTAAAATAATCTATATTTTAACATCATGAGGCAAAATAGAATGTGCAAAGTGAGGCAATCTATAGATTTAAAGTCTTATGAATTACTACTTCAAATATATCTATAAATTTTAATGTAATATTAAACTCATGAATCTAATCAAATGATTCAAACAAAAAAAAGCTATTACTAACATTAATCCCATTACTGCTCAAAATCTATATCAATATTTTAATCATTAGACTGTTGAAAGCATTACTTTGATGTAAGTAGAAGTGGTATGGAGAGTTACTACAGACTTAAATTATGAAAGTCATTGAACCTCTCTTTATCTAAATTTTCTTTACCACTTGTCTAGGTCCCAGGAAGTATGAAGAATAAAAAGTAAAGGATTATGGGCCTCCCTGGTGGCGCAGTGGGTTAAGCAACGCACTATGAAGCAGACCGCAGCCACTGCAGCATGAGTTCGATCCCTGCTGCCGGCCAGGGAG
>JAGFMF010012021.1:13219040-13236906 GCA_019455555.1 Galemys pyrenaicus
CTGCTCCCCGCTCTCTGTGGTGAATCCTCTCACCCCCCACACCTCTGGCCTGTACCCCAGTGTTTGTATGCATAAATAAATAAATCTTTAAAAAAAAAATTAAAAAAAATAAATAAAAAAAAAAGTAAAGGATTATGCCTACTTTAGGAATACAATGCATGCTTCCCAATAAATACAAAAAAAAAATTCATTTAAAGCTGTAATTTTAGTGTTTTCAGAATAAGCAATGTTTTATAATATTTATTTTTGGAACCTGGATTTTAAGCATCCTGGTTTATGCCAATGATTTAATTAGGAAAGATTTCTCCAAAGGCTTAAACAAGATGACTAGAATTTTCTCTAAACTACATAAGTCTCAGCAGATCCATTTGTGGTAGCAGAATTTGTCTCTAATCAGACTGGTGGTGGAAGGGGACAGGGTTTAACACTAAAGAAACATTACAGGTAAATTGATAGTATTCATATTGGAAAGCCACAGGTTAGTTTTACATTAAATGGGTATTATCTGTAATATTAAGATGAAAACAAGTAATTTTCAGTGTTAGATTCTGTACATTTGCTTCACTATCGGTAACATGAGCTGCACACAGCCTCATTTTTTAATGATCCCTTTTTTTTAATCCAATGCAGGTTATTAAATAGTGCTCTCAAAACTTCTAACTTCAGTCAGGATTTCTGTTCTTTCTTTACTTATGCAAATCTCTTTTTGTATCATGTGACTCTTTGAACTTAAATAAAAAACATAGACTTTTTTTGCTTTCTGAGTTCATTCCTAAATATGGAGCGCAATTATACCTTCAGAAAATTATAAACTCCACTGAGCTGAAATGGTAGTCTAAAAAGATGGAGAAACATAATGGACTATATATATATATATAGTCAATCCCTAACCATTACTTTTGCTTTGATATCTCAGATGATGCGCCAACCTAATGATCTTATCAGCAAAGAAAATTAGACATGAGGTCACATGAAGCCAGGTTAATAGTGATCATTTAAATTTGTCTTCTATATTACCTATTTTCTTAGATAGGGAACAAACAGGTATTGGGAGTAGAGAAGATTCTTGGAGAGGCACCATCATATATGTGCTGTCATACATATAGAAACAAGTAGGACTTTGGCATATTGGGGCCAATGTTCTCCTTAACAGACTCTCGTGGGGTGGGATGGGGTAGGGAAGGAATGAGCTGTCTACTCTGACTATTCCTCAAAGCACACCTCCCTGAATCGGACTACTGAGCCTATATTAAGAATGAGATTTTAGTCAGGGTTTTAGTCATATAATGTGGCAGTAGAAACACGTTTGAGTTTTAGGGTTATCTTCTACCATTCCTTGTAAAAGTAAATGCATTTTAATGGAACTGATGAAACCAGAAAAGCATGAACTTTAAAGAGTTGTTGTTTATTGATAAAATTTTGTCTTGGTTAAATTTAAGAGTTGTTTTACTGTCACTAACTATGATTAGAAAAAATTTAATAAGCAAGAAGTGACAAGTGGTCTTATTAGTAAACCAGCTTTGATTATGTAAAATCAATTAAATGTGCATTATGACTCTAACTTCTGTAATTGAAAAGAGCTGAAATAGTTTTGTAATTGAGTGTTTTGATTCTGAAAAATGAATGTCTTCACTTAACTATAAAAAAAATCTAAGGAATTTAGCAAGTGGCTTAATTTCTACCAATATTTATTAATTCAAGCATTTCAAAAATAGAACAATGCAATCTTCAGATATTGAACATAATTACAATAATACCTCACTGTCTAGAATAGGTATGTAAATGAATATATGTAAGTCACACATAATATCTATAGTGCACATATAAATTTATATATGTTTGTGGGCATTTTACTATGCTAGATGATATCTTGCTATTTAAAGAAACTCCTCTGTCCTATAAAGAACCTTTTGGACTAAAAAATACATTCCCTCACTCAATTATTTTCTAAATCTGCATGTTTATACATCAAATATGCTTAAAGTGGTACACTGTGAAGGAGACACATAACCAACGTACTGTTTGAAAGAGAACTTCAAAGTGCACACCTTCATGTGTACGCACTGCTATTCTGTTCCTAGTCTAAAAGGACATGCACTCAGGAGTATCTGAGTTGTTTTACTACCATCATAAGTCTTAGAACACCACTTAAAGCCATGAAATAAAACAAAATTAACTGGCCTTAAAAGGAATTAAAACCATCAACTTAACTTCATAGCCCTGACACTGCAATTTACCTGACCAGTTTTATACTTTTAGCTTCAAGCAGATTGGGAGATAGTGCCACATGTTTTTGGTAGGATTGGTGAATGTGTGTACCACAAAACTGCTTGAAATGGAAAGTTCTTGCAATTTTCTCCATCAAGCTATACGCATATCCAACAATATGGCAGAGGAAAAACAGACCAACTGAAATGTAATCTGAATACAGCTGAAGTCAGGAAATTAATGCTTATAACCATGTTAATAGTATCTGCTGTCACCTGGAGAACGCTCTGAGAAAAACAGCACAGGACAAGCTTGGCTAACAGAGCTCACTCACCATTTGGCCATGGTGTTGGTCATATATGAGGATGAAACGCCAAGCTAGGGTAGGGGTATCTTGGTAAAAGTGAGGAAAGTAAGAACAAAGGCAGTCTTGACCATTTTATCTGGAGCTAGCATTTAAACCTGTTAAGGGGCAGGGAGACGGCAAAAAAAATCATTGCATACATCTCTGGGTTGTTCTAGGGGGCAAATACTCAATCATCTGACAGATAGTTCACATAGAAGTTTAATTATAACATGTCTACCTCCTGTTTAATTATAACATGTCTACATTTGGGACCAACCCAGCGTGACTAAGTAATTCACCCACTTGGCTTCAGACACCATCTTAAATAGCTTAGTTAACTTAGCTCAGACAGGGAGGTTGAGGAAGAAAAGGAAGGACAGCTAGGGTCTTTACTAGGGAAAACAAAGGTAATTCTGCCTTCTGGAGTAGGGGAGGGGGAAAGAGAAAAAGAGATAAAGGGATCAGGTCTTTTTGTAATGGATCCTTACAGAGAATTTAGATATAAACATCAAAAGCAGCATTCATCTCTCCTTAAAGCCCCTCCCATGAAATAATCCTCTTCCAAAGACACCTTTCAGAGTGACAGTTTTTTGATGCTCTGTAACCCCACCTACTTTTCACCCATAATTTCTAATCTGGTAAATATTATGGGGGTGGAAGGAGAGGAAGAGACTAAATTGTTACCCTTACAAATATATAAGTCAATATTTTATTCACACTGAATTAAGCTTTTGAAATCTGCCTATTTATGCCCAAAAGTGCTTGGAATGTACAGAAACTGTAAAATTCACAAGTGCCCATCAGAGCTGCGTGTTCCAAACAGCATGGCTGCTGCATCTTCAATGTAACTTTCTGTGCTCAGATAAAAATGTGGGATGTGCCAACTCTCCAGTCCTTTTATATCATGACTACAGTTACTGCGTGACACTTTTCAGGGTCAGTCAGCAGCAAATAAAGAGTTACATGGAAAGGGGTTAATTTCAGTGGTTGCCAGCATAGGCTTGGGGGTGGAGGGGCCTTTACAACTGAGAACTAGACAGCCCAACAATCCTCTCGGTGGACACAACATGGAGAGGTGTCAACTTAGGTCCAAGTGTCCCTACCCTAGTGCTGTCACACTATGAATTCCCCAGAGTTTTGATGCTAATCTGACAGGATGTAAAACCATAAATAGACAATTAATTGCCTTGAATTGCTCTTACAATTAGAGAAGAATATGGTTTTTCTCACAATAAGAAACTTAAATTCAGTAATAGCAATATAAAGTTATATATTTTTGCATACCTGATTTTTCTGGATTGGAAATTTGCACAGGTTCCATTTTCTTTATTCCATCAAATATATCTGTGGATTAATATGCTCTCCAGTGACTGTGCTGACATGCATTATTAATGTTTTTTACTGTGCTCCTGGATTCAAAATTTCCTACTAAAATTGAGTTAGGTGTGGGTAGAGGTGAGATTCCACATGAGCATTGAAACTACTCTAATTTCTCTAAAATACTCAATCTCCTGGAGAATGTTGACAGTGTGGAGGTTAGAAGTAGAATATGTAGCATCCTGGCTTGTTTCTATCTAACCCTGTTTGAACTTATTAATTTTTAAAATATAGTACTATTGTTTAGTGAAAGAGTTCTCAGTCAGGCTCCAATACCTGCAAACAATTTGCTCCCTTAAAAATGTCAACATTACGTCCCCACTAGTAGACTGAATAGTTTTAGCAAATTATCTTCAGAAAACAACTACATGAGGTTTGGGATTTAAAAATCAACTAGAATTAGTCAGCTCTGGAAACAGCATTGCCACATACTTGCTCAGCTTGACAGCCACTTACATAGTTCTAGTTACTAAACTATCAGAAACTTTTTATTTTCTATTTATACAGCAATAACTTGTTACTATGATAGTTTACCAATGCTTTAAACTAAAATATACTAAGATTAAACTGTCTACCTCCTATCCCTAATGATATGCATTTATTTCCAGGTCTCCTAGTATTACCACCTGCATTTCTGCTAGAAGGAGTTACATGAACCTACCAAGACAGGGGGAGAGTATAGTGGCTAATAAACTAAAAGGACTTAAATGTAGTAGGGTTTGAGAGACTGAGCACAAAGAAGAGAGTGTAGCATCAATGTATTTGTTACCAAGGGTGCAGAAGACTTCTCTACTTAGGGACAAGAGACTCTTAGGATTGCTACTTGGTTTCTAGTTATTTAACGGTGTAAATGGCACAGTGAGGAACAACTCTAATCCAACTTGATGGTGGAAGGTAGAACTTTCCAGATTCCATCTCTGATGTCAAGAGCAGTATATATGTGTGGGTGTGGGGAAACTCCTGATGAGAAACAGGGGCGGGCCTAGCACTTCTGGGTTAAAGCACATCTCGGGAGTTAAAGCATGACAAGGAAGGACGGCCATGTAGAAATCATCAGCTTGTCACATGCCTTCAACTTGGATTCAGGTCTCTGCAGAGCTGAAGCTATCTTGGATAGGACAAATGGCATGTTCATATGCTGGTCAATACTTAATAATCTCAATTTCTCTCTCTCTCTCCCCCTTCCTTTATGTAAATAAATCCTATTATTGTGGTTCCTCCCACAGTGTCTGTTTCATATAGTCTTAAGTGCTCCAGTGAGACCCACTGAGTCACCCAGTCCTAAGGTTTGTTCTGTTTCATCAGGGCAATAGAATTAGAAAAAGCTTGGTTCTGTTGTTACCATCACATGTCTGTCCTTTCCTGCTGTTAAGATTATCCTGGAAAAGTGCATGTGATACATTCTTTCACAAGCCTCAGGACTGTCTCACTATTTTTAGATGACTGTATACTACAGTCAGCAATAACCATAAAATGTATTCAGGTACATTGTTATAAAACTGAATATGTTGAGGCAACAGTTTGCCAGATGATTTATTCATTTCTATCATTCTTTCATATCCATACACTGTATATATAGCCTTTTTCCCTAGTCCATAAAAGTTTCTTCCAAATAAAGTGTTCCCATTTAAGTGAAACATACAAATATCTGCCCACATATAATGCTCCTTACAAGAAATCAGCTTGATTCAAGGATGAAAGACATTGATTAATGTGAGAATCACGCTGCTTCTCTGAGTGCTGGTCTTCTGATTCCGTACACACACAAAATGGACTCTAATCTCTACAGCTGTCGTGTTGATGCTCTTTGTGAGCTGTGCATTTCGCGGACTCTGAAGCCATTCTACAGCTCAAACATGATCAACAGCTTTCCTCAAAATTAGAACAGAAGTGAGAGATTAAGTCAAAGTAGGAGCAAACCCTTATCTTCATGTGTGGAAGAAATTCAGAGGGGACCTAATTTCCATATGGTTCCCACAGTTGAAGCTTAATGAGACTTTTCCAGATACAGGTATAACCATCAGTAATCCTCAAAATACCTCTACGATGGAGTAAAACAAGGCCAAATAGAATTAAGGGAAATAATCTCCAACTGATTTTACATGCCTGGGTTAAATTGCATGAAGGAGGCTTTGACTTAAATAAAAGCAGGTTCCCAAAAGCATATGCTTACCACCCACCACTCTTCATCTGAATGCAAAAAGAATTTCATTTCACTGGAGCATGGGAGCTGTGCCAGGACACATGAACACAAGTATCAGTAATTAAGAAAGCTCTCTGGTGGATCATGTTTTCAGGGGTCTAATCTACTTTAGTGTGAATTTATAGGCAATGTTTTGGATTGCCCACACTGAGAGAGGTTTTGGTTTAAGTAACATTATTAAACTCCATTTGGGGTTTTTAAGTAACCTTAGCCTACTCCCTAAAATAAACCATCCTTTTTGACAAGATAACAACAAGATCCCAAAAATCCTCTGATTCAGCTTCATTTAAAAGTATATAGATCCAGAACCTTGCTGATGCATACCATGTCAGGATCCCCCACTTTTATCAGTTCTCTCTCCCCTTTGCCATCTGCTTGCTTTGCTTTTTTCAGCACAATCATTCCAGGCTGCTCACTGGCACTCCCTACTTCCCTCCAGTTCTCTACAGCAATAATCCGTGAAATGTCCAGGTCTTTGCAAATTCTCCTTCCCAAAGATTTTCTTCAGTACAACCCTCTGGAGATTTGGGACACTCATCCATCCTGTATATCATTTTCAGTGAAAAAATATGTATGATTGCTTTTGCCCTCAGTTATAAAAACAATTCTTTCCAGACATACTGTTGTTTGTTAGCATAGAAAAAAACTTTACGAACATCTTCCCTTATAATTGCCATTCTCCAAATTCTTATAATTTCAGACTTTAAAGATTTAAATACAACATTCAGAGGAGTCTTGTGATGAGGTAGTAACTAATTCCTTAAGGAAAGTTGTAATTCATTTTCATTAATTTTTAATACATAAAATTATGTCATAGTTAAACCGATCAAAACACAATAAATATCCTACTATAGAATGACTAGAGATTTGCAACAAATATGTGGCATGATTTAATAAAAGAAAAAGCAAGAAAGTAGAACTCAAAGATGTAACTATACAGAACTAATAAGACGACAAAGAAGTAAGGTAAATGACCATATTGAAATCTCTTTCAAACTGTATTACTACCCTTCTAAATTAAAATCTCATTTTAATTAGTCTCAACAATCCAATCTAATGGCTTTCAAGTCAAAGACTCAACTGCTTAGAATGCAGACTGTATTCCTGCTGTGGCTATGTGTACTTGACCTCCTGCCTGTTAACAAAGAGACTCAATTAATTATTTGCTGTTTTGAATGGCTATTTCATTTCACCTCCACCTTTCTTCAAGTGTTAAAAGGCTCAATTGTTTTATCACCTTAACCTTAGCTTTGGAGGATGCATGAAGCATTTCTTAACTGCTAACTAATAAACCATCGTGATCCAGAAAGCTAATTTTCAGCACCATAGCTCCTACCTGTCTTATGCTAGAGTCAGCTAAAGTAACATATTGACCCAGTGGTGTGCCATCTTCCAAAACCCTCTTCATTTTGAATGGCAGCTTTGGTGCTCAGCTCTTCTCGTGACACAAGTAGAAACATACTAGCACTGCAATGGGCTGCATTGTCAGAGTCAGTAACACACTGGTTAGAAATCTTACCAAAATCTTACCAAACACAAGGATGGAATGCTTTTAGTGTCATTTGTAGGCATGTAAATTAACAGCAAATTTTTATCCTTTTAGTTTTTCCGATATACTTTCACCTACTTTTAACTCAGTACTATAACTATATTTAACCCTGAAACAACTAACCAAAGCAAGAAAATATCTTTTAAACAAAGATGAAAAGGGCTTTTGCAATGCAAGAATTAATATTAGTGAAGGTCTTAACTGTGGAAAAACTAGCCAAAGAACCAATATATTTGGTCTATAACCTGCCAAGAATCTTCTAACTTCTCTAGAATTCCTTCAGCAGGGATACTGTGACTATTTCAGAAGTTCTCATTTGCTATTCATTTATTTATAGGTTAGTCCTGTCTCCACTATTAAGCCATGAGATAAAAAAGTACTGATTGTCTTAATCTTCTCAGTTAGACCAAGTCCCAAGTCAGTTACTGATGATTAAAATAATCAAGGAGTAAAGATTTCATAATGATCAGATCTGAAGAAATATCAAGAAATTTTTCTAGGTATCTCATACAAGTGAAATTATAGTAATTTTTCTGTGTCTGTACTTTTTAATCAGCATAATTTCTAAGGCCGTTGTGTCATATGTGTGAATTCTATCCCTTAAATGTCACTTCCATGTTTGAAACTGGTCACTGTTTCATGACTATCCAAAATAGCTGAAAATCTAGTAACGATATCCTACCAAAAAATGGTGATTTGAACCATAAAGACTTCATAACTCCTCAATTCTTTCCAAAAAACTTCATACTTATGTGAAAATAAATAGTTCTATAGTGTGCAAATCTTAGTATACATATTAGCATTTTGTGAAACTTTACTTTAAATCTAGGATAGAGCCTTGGGGATATGGAATCTACATGCTAAGAAGCACCCAAGTGATTCTGATGCAGGTGGGCTTAGCCCATCTTTGATATACACACCTGAGAATGCTCACAGGAAAATTCTTTGAAATTCAGCATATTGTTTCCCAAACATCAATAAAAACATAGCCATAAAGAAATGCCATAAAATACTGCCCAATGAACATAACAAATACTGATTTTAAAAACATGTAGAAAATTCTAAAGTAGTAGAAAAACAAAATTTCTTACTAGGAAATAACCAACATTCTAAAAGTCCATATTTTACTTCAACCTATAATTGTATCTACAACTTAAATAGAATAGTAAAACTCAAAAAGAAAGCATAAGACATCTCAATTCTGAGGTGTTTCAGACTACTAAAATCTCTCTCAGAAGAGCTGCAATGATAGTAAACTATGATGGAACCGTAAGAACATGCTCTTAGACACAGAAGTATTTTTTTTCTTATAGACATTAATTCATTCAACATACATTTGTGAAGTGACAGCCAGATACCGGGCATCTCGTATGGCACTTTTTACAAGGTACATCTAGTAAAGACATGGCGCTCTTAGTATTTTTAGGACCCAGGCCTAGTTGGCCTGGATCTTAAGAACTGTGTCCCTTTGAGCAAGTCATTTACCTCTCTTAGTATCTATTATTTTGTGAATAAAAAGTGATGACAACTAGTTTCACTAGCCCCTAAATGTTGCTGCAGAGAGTAAATGAGCTACTAACTGAGCTGCTGAGCATCTGCTTTGCAGAGAATGAACCTCAGAATGAGGTACTACATTATAATGGTGAGTTCCATGGGTCCAATTCCTATTTTAAGTAGGAAAAAAGCTATAATCTCTAAAACTAAGCCCACAGAATGAACTTCTCACTACAAAGATTCTGTGAAGTCTGAGCTGTGGTCTGTTATATCCAGATAGCAATTTTCCCAAATAGGAAGTTTGACTCAACTTCCAAAGAATTGTCAGGTATCTTTTCTCTCTCTCCCTCTGTCCTTTTTATTCCTACTCATCATCATAAGACCTTTCTTTTTTACTTCCACTGTCACTACTTCCTGCCTTCTTAAAATCTCTTTTGTTTTAGTAATTTATGATGGTATAGATTAAGACATTTTTAAGCTCAGTTATTTGTTGATTTTTTTTTCATTTATTCATGAGCTAGTGAGTTTGTAGCTAAATGTATTAATTTTTTGTTTTAATTGTTCCAGTGAAAAGCAAACGTTCCATCAATCAATTTTGTTTGGAAATGAAGTAAATCTAACTGTTTTATGTGTTGTGTATTTTAATTAATTGTGCCTCACTTAAAAACTAAAAAGCAAAATAAAAACAAAAATTATGCTAAGCTTAAATGCCTTGGAAATACAGCAAAAAGTTCACAGAACATACTTGAAAACAAGTAGAGAAATACAATGCCTAAGAGAAATTCAGAATAAGTTACTAGAAAGCTGACCAATGACTGTCCACTCTTTATTCTTTTATTTAGTATTTTCTTTCTAGGATAATGGATTATACTAATTATCAGTATTACCTCTAGTATTTTATTCTAGATATTTTAAAATACATTGACTTAATTATGACATTATTTTAAAACATTGAAATAATGGGTACCTACATTCTACTGTAAGAAAGGTATGCCACATAGAAATGAATATTTTCTAGAAAGCACAAATAAGATTTTTAGAACTATGATCAGCATTAAGGGTATGAGACTCTCCTATTATTTCAGAACAATATATTATAATTTCTTGTGGTCATTACTATTTGCAGTGGGGGTTAAATTTTAAAAATCAGTTTAAAGATATAGATAGGGCCTCCCTGGTGGCCTAAGGGTTAAGTCTCTGCACTATCACCACGATAGCCTGAGTTTAATCCCCGGCCAGGGAGCTGACCCACATATGGCACAGCAAACCTCTCTAGTCTCCTTGCTGTTCCCCATAGCAGTGCATTTCAGTCAATGTGCTCACTCTGTTGTTGCCCACTCTGACTCTAGTGAATCCTCCCTTTACCCTCACCTCTGGCCTACACCCCAGTTCTTCTATGCAAAAACAAAACCTTAAAAAAGAAAAAGATACAAGAAGTACCATCAAAAGAAACTGATGGTGACAATCTAAAAGAACTTCTTCCTGAAAAGTTCTAAGTCCACAATAAACATTGACAAACAGATCATATTATCTATCACTAAAGAAGACAAATTCTACTTTAAATAAAATTATCATCTACAGGCCCTCCCTGGTAGCACAGCAGATTGAGCACTGCACTGTGAAGCAGCCGCAGCACAGCAGCGTGAGTTTGATCCCCTGCCAGGGAGGGGACCCACATGGTGCAACAGACCTCTCCTGCCTCGCCTGGGTTTTCCTCAGCAGTGTATTACAGTCGATCTGCCTGTTCTGCACCCCACCTTGTGCCTGTTGAATCCTCTCACCTCCCAGACTCTGGCCTGTACCCCAACACTTGTGTGCATAAGTAAATAAATCTTTAAAAAATTTTTAAAAAAACAAAAAAAAATTATCATCTACATTAAACACTGCATATTTTCATGGGAGAAAGAAAAAAGATTTTAACGCTACTCTGATGAATACAAAACCCCTGTATATCCCTCCAGTTAATTAATTATTTGACACTTTGATCTTCAAACACCTAGATAACCTAAACATGCATATTAAAACCACAAAGTGCTCTTTAATAAAAAGAAAGAAAAATCTATTTTTTGTGATCTAAAGTCTTTCGCTTTACAATTTGTATAATATTTAAAAAGAAGTTGGTAGTACACAAATTTTAAATATTATTTTTTCCCAATTATTGTTTTCATTAGTGACAGTCATTAGGTTACTACTTTGCTTATTTTTTCACATATAATTCATTCCTTCAGGTAAATGATAATTCATCTTAATTAATCAGGAGGTCTATAGAAAAAGTTATGGTGCTATGAACACTTTAAAGTCAACACCTGATATTATATGAGAGATGATCATCAGTTAGATAAATTGTTTGGCCTGGTATAGTATTCTTCTCCATTCATACTATACACACAATTTTTTCAGAGTACAGATACAATGTGAGTATCCACATAAGTCCACACAATTCTTACTAATTTCTTCTGGGGGAGAATGTAACATGATATCTCATGGTCGCTACAAATTGCTCCAATGACTTTTCTAGTAATTTTGGGTTCATTTTTATTTATTTCAATGTTGCTTTTATTCCCCCCAAATCAGCACTGTTCCTATCATCCAGAAATAACTGCTGGTAACATTTTGGTACTTCTCTTTTCTCATCTTTTCTAGCTCTATACAATACTAATTCTTTAGAAAGTGAAATCATATATGCTGTTTTGTGATCTTGTTTTTGCAAATTTAATAGTTTGTCATGACAAGTATTTCCAATTCTTAAATTCCATAGAATTAGAAGTTTCAGGAAGGACTAACACAAATTAAAAGTGAAAGATTTGTGATTATCAGATTAATTCAATCAATAATGATGGTCAATAAGATACTAACCCAAATTAGGGCTTTGAGATAAATGAATTATTTGGTTTGGCTGCTAATCACAGTTAAAATTATGTGGGTAATTAACAATTCTTGTGTACAGTTAGGTCTATATTTGGCAAATCAGACCAATTGGCCATGCTTTATATAGCACTTAGGAAAACCTTGCTAAACTTATTATCAAGACTGGAACTGACAAAATAAACAATTATAATGACTCTCCTGGGGCAAGGCAAAGCATTTAAAATATACCTTGAGGGTTGTCTTACTAACTTTTTTCCTTCCCTGCATCTGTCCTCTCCCTCTTCTGCCTGCCACCTTCCTTATTTTGGCACCAAGGAGACATGCACTATACAAAAGCTACACCTGCCATTTTATTACTTAGGAAGCTTGAAACAACTGTATTCAAGGTCTGGAAATAACAAGCACCTTCTTTTAACCTTTGGTCTCTCTTTTCTTGGAAAAATGAACTGTGAACTAAATACAAAGGGGTTAATTAAAAAACTGATAGTAGAACATTAGACGTGAAGCATATATTAGAAGTTCATTTTCAAGCACTTTCTTTTTTAATGTTCTAGTAAGGCTTAGTCATGAATTAACTGTGCAAATTTATTAATACCTACATCTGATTCCAGGTTCTATCAGAAAACCTAAGAAAATATAATGATTTTCCCATGTACTTCTTATGTTTTCAAAAATAATACAGATACATTTGTGCTACTGTCCTCCAAAAGCTAAACCCTGCTGCGTCATTGAGGCAAATTAAATCAGGTCACCTATCCAAGTACATACCTCCATGAAGAAGCCATTGATTTGGAACTCCCTATTTAGGGCAACATTTTGACCTTAGCTAGATCACTAGTTACTCAAAGTCAAGTAGTTTTAGTTAAGTTCTTACTGCATAAGTGTTCATATGGGGAGGGAAAGATATACAGAACATCAAAATTTACACCTCTGTTGGCAGTCTCAGTAGAAAATCCTGGGGCTGAATAGACATGAAGACCTAGCAATTCTCTGATCCCTGGAGGTGGTCCTACTAGGTCAAAAATGAAGCAAATTGGTGGGCACCATGAAGGAGCTAACACAACCAGGTCTGTGAACCACCTAAAAAGACTCCACTGTGACTATACAAGTATGCTTTGTGGGAACTAATGTATATTTGAAGAGACATGAACAGTGCATACCAACCACATAATTTTTTAAGTTGACACTTCCTTAATTATCATGAATAAAATAATCAGCCTCAACTCCATCAAGCACATAGAGAGAAATTTTTATATAGACTTTTTGTAACACAAGTATCTCATAAAAATGGTAGTTTTTAATTTCATTTAGTTACAGTTTTTCTCATCTAATTTGAAAAGTCATGTGTTCATTAATAATATGACCCTTAACCCCTCAAAACAGAATGCCAAATTTTAAAGATCAGCCCCTCCCTGGTGGCCTCGGGGTTATATTTCAGTGCTATCACTGTGAAGGCCCATCAAGATGGCCTGAGTTTGATCCCCAGCCAAGGAGCTGACCCACATGGCACAGCAGATCTCTCCTGTTTCACTAGCTGCTCCCATCAGCAGTGTATTTCAGTAGATCCGTCTGGTCTGCTCCCCCTCTGTCTCTGGTGAATCCTCTCACCCCACATGCCTCTGGCCTGTACCCCAGTTCTTCTATGCAAAAATAATAAATAAATCTTAAACAAAATTAGAGACCATTAACTACAACCTCTTAAAGACACTCTCTTGTCTCAATTTTGGATTGTATCTTTAGAATTATGCTTATCATTATTAAATATGACATGCATTATTTTTATTCACTTAAATATTGAAGTTATCAACAAATCCTCATTGAAGGGAAAAAGCTGATGAATTTCATATAAATAATCCTTATAAAAATATAAGTAAATTGGTCACCTCTGCCATTCAATACAAGTCATTGGTAGTTATTCTATTTGAAACAAAAATCAATCAAGTACAGAGAGAGAATACATAAATCATTTAAATATAGACTTTAAGAAGCTTAATAGCCTAATCCTTAAGGTTATACATATACAAATAAAACAAAAGATCTGTCCTCTTTTATAAAAATCATTACAATAGTAATTATACTATTAATTTGTCAGACTGATAATAAAAATTACTTCTTTGCAGTAACTTTTCAAAAACAGAATCTCCTTAAATTTCATTTCCGAAATTACTGTCTTCATATTTTGCTTCCCTTCCCATCATAATTGGAAGTATAACTATGTCATAGGGCAGGGTGAGGGGTTCCCTGGGACCCCTAACCTGCATACTCTAAATGGGTTCTGCCATCCATCACATAAAGACAAAGATATTGTCAGTATGTAAGAAATTCAGTAGAAAATAACTTCAATGCAGTATTATACTAATGCAATTAGTATGCAGTAAAGAAGAGAGAAAGAAAATAATTACAATAGTTTCCAATTAAATACCAAAATTACCATTCCCTTAAGGATAAATGTCTAGCCAAATATAGTTGGCCAATAACAGGGCCATTGAGGGCATAAAGCTTGCCAGAAATCTAAGGCACCTTCTGACGGGGACACATAGGAAAGGAGTAGACGTAGATGGGGCCAGGCAAGTCTGGAAAGAAAAGAGATGTTAAAGCCCAAGTCAAGATAAAGGCTACCATTGCCAGACTCCCCCACATCTTCTCTTTCAAGTGTCTCCATCCATGTGCCCAAGTCCCTGGTACAAGTGTAAGGCCAAGAAGCAAGTGCAGCTTCTCTACACATTGCTCTGCTCCATATGCCTCCTCCAAGTTTCCTTCCTGATCCCCTTCCTTTTACCAGTCATCTCTTGCTTCCCCTCTCTGCTCAGTTCCACCCTTCCTTGGGTGGGGCAAGGAAGCTGGAACCTCCCCTTTCTATGGATATCACACCGTTACAACAACTAGAATCTAGAAGTACAACACCATCCACTGAGTCATGTGAGAAAAAAAATTTTTTAAGATTTATTTATTTATGCATACAAGAGCTGGGGTACAGACCAGAGTCACAGGAGGTGAGAGGATTCACCAGAGAAAGAGTGGGGAGCAGAACAGGCAGATGGACTGAAATACACTGCTAAGAGGGATAGCAGGCGAGGCGGGAGAGGTCTGCTGTGCCATGTGGGTCTCCTCCCTGGCTGGAGATTGAACTCGTGCTGCTGTGTGGGGATGCTTCACTGTGCCACCAGGGAGGCCCCAAAAAATGTTTTTATATGTACCATTGCAACCCCTCTTAGTTGCCATATTTACACTTAAATATTTATTATATTATCTTGTTTTACTAAACCACACAAAAGACAAGAGGTGAAATTCAAAGTATTTAACATGCATTATGACAAAACATTGACCAATTAGAAGAAAGGGTAGGCTATGTGTGGATCTAAGTATGCTAGTGCATTCTGGCTGAACACTAGTGTTCACAGACCGTCTGTCTGAGCACAGTCAGCCTGTTACATGGGGAAGAACGTAGAGAAAGAAGATCCCTTCTTTGTCACATATTTACTTACTAAAATACTTTAGTATTTCATCTTTGTAGGTTTTCATCTTCCTAATGCGAGATCACCACCCTCCCAAAGTAAAACAAATATATACTCCAGATGCTACATTTGTAGTCTATAAAATTAGCTCTGACAGTTATAGAATGTGAAGAAAAGTAAAAAACTGTCACAGGAATTCAGATATCATTCAGTCTCCAAGATTTCTTAAAAGATATTCTTTTAGATTATTTAGCAGAGGACAGGTAAATGCAGTTCTGTGAAGTATGGTATACTCTTGACAAAATGAAACTTTGTGAAGAATTAGAGAAATGAAGATACCTGATATCAGATTAATTTAAAATTTTTACTTTCTACTTAAACTAAGTGGAAAGGTTTGGTGTTCTTCTCCCCAGAAAAGTCTGGATTCTTAAAGAAGACACTGTAAAGGAAACTTCTATCTGCCTTTAGATCATTCAAGAAGAGCTATAGATTGTCAAACTAATGCAATGGATGTTTTTAATGCAGTACTTTAGATTCAATCTGAAAACACAATTGCAAATATACCCCCAAGAGCTAATGATTTAGGCTGTATAAGAAGTGAAAATAGTACTTAAGCATTGTAATAAATCAGAGCTTAGAATTTTACTTAAATTCTAATTCAGGATTCTTTAAAAATTCTTTGAGTGAAATTTTATCTTTTCTAAAATTAGGGGTTAGTGATAGTCACTCTGTGTTTGGTTATCTTTATGATAAAATTTTTGTTGACCAAAGCAGGGACTCTTTCCTTACTTACAAAAACCTAGTTAGTAGGGGCTTAGTTGTTATAAAAAAAAAAAAAAAACATATAAAAAGACACAAAATGAATAGTATCTTCAGGGCTGATCTTGCATCTCAAATTTTATTTAAAGCCATATGGTAAGAAGAAAAATGGTGCCTAGAAAATGCCCACATCCAAATCTCTGGGACTTCGGAATGCTAGTTTGCATGGCAAAGGGAATTATAGTTTGCTGATCAGACAACCTCCATGTCCCTATTTAAAACAGATTATGCTGGGTAACTGATATTGGTCCAATGTTAGCTCAAGGGTGGTTAAAAGAAAAAAAAAAAAAGGATAAGGAAGAGTTGTGTTGACAAAAGTAGGGTTGGTGAGATAATATATTGTTGAAGACAAAGGAAGGAGACCACCAGGCATGGAATATGAACATAGGCAACTTTTTTCAACCAGTTTTCTGTAGATCATTTGTTAAAAATGCAGTTTTTGGTCCATCACCAGTCCTTTGAGGCTCAAGAATCTACATTATAACAATATGTCTGTATTATCACTACGAAATTTAACAACCACTGTTTGAAATGACTAGTAAATCTTTAAATTAAAAGAATTAAATTAAAAGAATGGTAAGTTGACATATTACAAATCAAGTACAAATACTTGCATATTTTCACCCTCAGCATGTTTGACATAGTCATGCTATATAAATAAAAAGGTTACTCATGTTTAAATTGTAAAAGTATCTATATGTTTTAATTTTTAATATAAATTCTATTATATTTAATAGGAAAAAATCTAAAAAATTTATAGTATGAAACACCTGATTCCCAAGTTGTTGTTTCTTCTTGTGAGTTAGAGCACTGGAGTCAAGGTAAATGGATGCACTTTTCCTCAAAATTTACAACTTTGAATTTTATTTTATATCAGAAGGTAAAAAAATGAATGCCATTAATAAAACTGAAAGCCACACCATCCCTAAAAGAACAAGGTTTATTAGAATGCAATTTTTACAAGTGAAAACTAAAAACAGCTAATTACATTTACTAACCCACTGGTGGTTTAATAATAACGCAGCATGTAAGTGTGAGGGAGCACAGGAAGTTCACTGGAAATATTCCCTTTCCAAATAAAGCTAGGGTATATCACAGTATAACCAGCTATCTTGCTAACTGGAAGACAGAAATTGTAAGAACTTTTAAAACTTAAAACCATACCAAAGATAAGTAAAGAATACCGGGAAAAAG
Source organism: Galemys pyrenaicus (assembly GCA_019455555.1). Classification (NCBI taxonomy): domain Eukaryota; kingdom Metazoa; phylum Chordata; class Mammalia; order Eulipotyphla; family Talpidae; genus Galemys; species Galemys pyrenaicus. The sequence continues at coordinate 13,236,554 of JAGFMF010012021.1, forward strand.
TAACTCTCTAATTCTTTGACTGAAATTGAAGGTTGCATCACAGACGGAACACTGGCAAACCCAACTTGCCATCTGACTCCAGTTTTTGCCTCACAATGTCAACGTTCCCATCTAGCCTCTCAGAATTTATTTTGTTAACTGTACAATTCATCTAAAATATACTGAACTAACAACAACAACAGAAATTCATTTCTTTAACAACAAAAATATTAACAGTGCCTTGCCTGGTTCTACCTGCAACTTAGGAAAAATTTCAGAATCCTATAACCTTCTCACCCACCACCCTCCAGTCCCTATTCTGGGATGTGTGGCTGTGGTCCGCTGCTCCCCCCCCCCCCCCCCCCCCCCCCCCC
>JAGFMF010012021.1:13237744-13313348 GCA_019455555.1 Galemys pyrenaicus
GCCATTCTCACTGGTGTGAGGTGGTATCTCATAGTGGTTTTGATGTGCATTTCTCTGATGACAAGAGAAGTTGAGCATTTTTTCATATGCCTGTTGGCCTTTGCATTTCCTCTTTGGAGAATTGCCTTTTTAGCTCTTTTGCCCATTTTTTGACTGGGTTGTTCACTTTGTTTTTGTTTAGTCTGGTTCTTTGTGGAGAGCTATGAGAATTTTTAAAAGATAAATGAGAAACAAAATATAGAGGACAGAACACAAACTTCAGAGTCAGGAAACTTAGTTTTGGTGCCTGATCAAACTCATTTCCTCAATGGACCCTGGCTTCCCTATCAGTTTAAGGCAATCTCAATGCCTGCTTCCACACCCATAGCTGTGACATGAGTAGGGTGGGTTGAAATACACCTACACAGCTTGTTAAAAAATCAGCACTTTCAAGCTCTCATGACTATTGTGACATGAGTTCAATCCCCAGGCAGGGAGGTGACCCACATGGCACAGAAGATCCCTCCTGTCTGGCCTGCTGCTCCCCTCAGCAGTGTATTTCAGTGCCTGTTCTGCTCCCCACTCTGTCTCTGGTGACTCCTCTTACCCCCTGCACCTCTGGCCTACACTCCAGTTCTTGTATGTATAAATACATAAAAATAAATCTTTACCCAAAAAAAATCACACAATAATACTATGCCCTTCAACAATACCCTACGACCTGCTCCAATCCTCCACATATTTTGTTATTAAATACTTTCACTTTTGGGTGGCCAATATTCCTAAGGGAGATGGAGTGCTATACTGAGTCTCTGACTCTGCAATATTCTACTTAGAATACCTGTCCTTTACGATACACAGTTGGCAGAAATTGTACTTAGTGAATTTTGAGCTTTTCCAGTTTAGGGTTATTCTCTAGGTACTCTCCTGAGGCCTACAGGGAGTTTAACAAAAAATATTCTGCAGACTGAAAGTTCTTCACTGTCAGTACAGTACTCAAAGAATTACATGAGCTATTTAACACTTGGTTATAAAGAGCATTTGTGTCAGATGATTTTGTACAACTGTAGATTTAAATAAATGTTCTGAGCACATTTAAGGTAGGCTAGGCTGATTTAGGACATTTGTTAGGTTAGCTGGATTAAATTCACTTTCAACTAATGATATTTTTAAATTGTAATGGGTTTACCAGGACATAACCCCATCATAAATCAAAGAAATTCTGTATATTATGATTTTGACCTTTGGTTAATGCTCACTGAAATAGTTAAAAATTCTAAGAGTAGCAGAGTAAGAAAAATATACATTAAGATGGTAGAGAGAAAGAAAGAAAACTTACAAGTGTCATAAACATTTCTTTTCAAGATTACTCCATCACATATAAATTTACCCTTTGTGTTTGGATGTGTATGAAGTTACAATTCTAGAAAGAGACAGGTTAAACAACTTACTTAACTGAATTAAATGATCTACAATATTTATAAAGATGTCAAGGAAAAAATAATAGTTGAATTCTAAAAAACAAGTGTTCTTGTTATTTTTAAACTCTTGACAGAACAAAGGATAATTAGAGTTGACAGGTATTCACAATGCACTGTTCTCCACTCTGTAAACCTGTTTTTGAAAACACAATGACAACTACATTTGAACCAGAACAGTTATCTTTTTAAGACTACTTGCAAAATTTAAAATGATCCATTCCCTCTTTTTTTCCTCTTACTGTAATCTATCATGTAAAAGGTTTCCTTGATTCTAATATCCTGCAACAATAGTTTCCAAACTGTTTCATAGAGCATTAGTTTAAGGAATGCTAGTTTTCCAAGATGTTAATAGAAGCATAAAGCAAGGATTTTATGGGAGATTACATTTTGTAAACACTACATTTCAGAAGACAAATGGATTTCCTGATGGCAAGGTTTCTTGCAGTCCTTCATATGCTAATCTGATCTGTACATTGGTAACAGATGGGTACATATATGCAGATATCCATAATGTCCTGATGAACAAAATCTTTTTTGCTGAAGACATGTTAACATCCCACGGATGGTATGGACAGCACTGCTCTAAGATTTAGTTAAAAAGCCTTATGTTCATTTAAAGGTATTAATTAAATTATAGTTGCTCTTTCATGAAGGTCTCTGGATTTTTCAGAATACTCTACTAATAAACAATACCCCTAACGAAGGATGGCATATTATGCCATCTTCAAGTTCAAACAGTTTCATTCTAAATCAGTTTCACAGAGAATGCTGGAAAAATAAATGGGAGAAAGTAGAAAGAGATATTTAAGAAGAAGCAGAACCTGATTACAGAGGACAAAGTTGTCTCAATTCTCAGTTTTTGGAGGTTAACAGATGAACTTTAAAAATAGGGGAGTAGTTAAATGAACTATATGCCTAAAACAGAGAAGTTTATAACCAAGAAACATGATGATATAGAATGATTTCTGAAAATGTGGAAGAATTTATGAAATATATGAAATTTATAAATACAATATGTTCAATCAGATCTAATTTTTATAAAAAATACATATGGTTTGGGATACAGGAGAAAATGTCTAGAAAGACAGACCTTAAGGTATTATTTCTGGGGGCTTCCCTGGTGGTACAAAGGGTTAGGTCTTGGTACCATGAAGCTATCCCCAGCCAGTGCAGCATGAGTTCGATCCCCAACCAGAGATCTACCCAACATGGTATAGCAGACCTCCTGTCTTCCCCAGTACTCCCCTAAGCAGTGGATTTCAGTAGATCTGCCTATTCTGCTCCCCATTCTGTCTCTACTGAAACTTCTCACACACGCCCCACCCCCACTTTGCTCCTCTGATCTACATCCCAGCTCTTGTATGCATAAATAAATATTTAAAAACAAAAATATATTTTTTCTGAATAGATGTATTTAGAATTTGTGGTTATAGATGTTTAATTTTCAAATTTTATATATAAGTCCCAAAACTGGAAAATAAACATTTAATATACTTTTAATAATTAATATGGACATCTAAAATGTATTAGCTAAATATATACCAATGACAAAATTGTGAGAATTTTTATAATAAAGGGTAAAAACAAAATAAATAACATATATTTTATCATTCCCTATATCTAATGGAAAAATAATTTTGTCATGAAAAAAGTTAGGAAAAGTAATTGCTGATAGTGGAAAGTTAATAATCTCCACTCTCACTATGCTTTTTATAATTTTAACAAACAACAGAAAGGCAATTTGAGAATTCACTATGAACCTAGGTAGGTGTGGCGAATGCTACTTTATACCACCATTTACTTTTGCTGACTGATGCATCAACAATTATCCTCCAAAAAGAGCATTGCTTTAAAAAAAAACTCTATCCATTTTTTTGGTTTTTAATAGTTATAAGAAGCATAGAAGAGTAAATAGTAAATGAGGGTTTATAAAATAATCATTCAAATACATATTTATGACCATAAAGCTAATGAATGAAGAATTTTAACAATATACACTGTGATAGTTTCCTTAATGATTCTTAATTATAATTTATAAGTATCTCCTCTATAAGAAAAACAGTAACATAGTAACTGTCTTTGTGAACTTTATAAATTCCTTAAAATTTGTGGCTATTACCTCCATAAAAAAATACACCTAAAAATTCAAATTTAATATTAAATTCAAATTTAATATTAATAGGACATCTCAATGGGCTGTAAAAGAGCACAATATCATACATACACTTCTCACCTTAGATGTAACCGTCAGGAGTACTAGTCCTCTAAATATTTAATCTCAGATACCTTAGTTATCTCCTAACTAGATGATGAGCCCTTAAGGGGGCAGAACACACACTGACTTTTCATGAGCCACCTGGACTAGCAGAAAGAATGTAAACACTGGGATCAGTCAACAGGTTTTGATTTTTGTCTTGGAAAACCTCCTTTCCCTTGTTGCTTTCCAAATCCAAGTCTTTATTATCTTACAGCTGGATTACCTCCTTGACACCGTATCAATCTGCTCTTAGCTACCCTAAAACAAGACTGGTTTTTAAAACCTTGAGTCTGGGCACATCATTTCCTATTTGTTGATACTCTAGTTATGGAAAGTATATAAAGTTAGAACTGTTAGACTTAACCCTGCTGTCATGGACTATATGCTATTAACAATGGCAAGGTCTGAAGTGTTGCAAGGTCAGCACCATTTATATGTGGTACCATTTTATTAATAGTATATTTTAACGTCTATTCATTTTCTCCACCTCTGTTAAAAAGGAAAATTTTCTAATTTTCATGCAATCAGATGAAAATGTGTGTTTCATAATTAAAAGTAAATTTCATGAGTTACACTGGATTAGTACAAATCCTATGAACTGTTTACATAGTATTGGTATTTCAAGCCACATCATTTAGGATGATCAACGCAAAGTTTACAGAAGATTAATAAATGATAATACTCTGTACATATAAGAAAATGTAATGGCCCTAACAAAGTCTCAGAGTTTGAGAAAGGGTGAGACCACTTCCATTTTTTTCAGTCCCTCAGTACATTAAAAAATGGAGAAGGGCCAAAATACAACTACATATAGCACGTTTATTCTAAATGTTTAAATAAATTAACACATTCAGCATTTAAAAATGCAATGCAATATAACTGTACGGCTTGCAAAGTTTAAGATTTGTTATCACCATAATGAATAGTTCCTAATTTACTAAAGACAGTGTGGTCTAGTGACAGAAGCACAGCTTTAACTACAGAACATCTTTAAGGCCACCTTTCTCAGCCTTGCAAGTATGTCTTTGTCACTATATATTATGATCAAAATCCTTCATCTTAGACCTTTTCTGAATGGGAACCTAGGGTCCACAGAATCCTCTGGCCCCCTACTGGGATATTTCTGGCTTTTGTCCTCAGACACAACCAACTCTTCTCCTAATTTTGGAAAGACATGCTACCACTGACTGACCTCTGCTAAACACACAGGGAATACATGGTTCTAACAACAATAGCAAACCTCTATCACAACAGCTTGCTACGTCTGTAAGTCTAAACATTTATTAGCACCATCTTTTAGCTGAACACTTTCCACAATTCCCTCCCCATTGCCCTTCTGGCCTACCTTCTGGACCTGACCAACCCATCCCGCTCCAAAGATAGATCATGCCATCTTTCTCTTTGCTTTTGCTGAAGCCATTCACTCTGCCTAGAAAACCCTTCCCATTTTTGCTAACCAAATCCTATCTATTGGCCAAGTCTTTTAAGCAGCTTTTTTTTTTTAAAAAACTGTCATTGTTCCTGACTTTTTCCTTTACCTGAACCATGATAGTATTTCTTACTTTTTTATTACATAAATTACAATGTATAATACAAGTACTTGTGTATTTACTCTATTTTCCCAAGAAATTACACATCTATTGAGGTGAGCAAGGAAAATCTTATATTTGTCTATCTATTACCTGTATCCTGGCATAATGTACTGCGCATGGTAAACAATGGAAAAAATAAACATTAATCAGAAATTACAATAGACATATATTTTAGCAATATGCTTACTTTAGTAAGAAAGTATTTCCAGTGGTTTTAGTAACTTAAATACCCAACAATGTATTTAACAGCTGAATTGTTACATAATACGCATAATAATTATAGATTTGCTACTGATTTCAAGAATACCAGGCATAAAGTATGTAGTTCATAAATATTAAACAAAGAAAAATGTATAATGATAATGCATCAATAATGCTATCAGCGCTCAAAAGTAAAATAAATCATAATCACACTCTAGTTTAATTTTCCAAACAGAAACTAAGCCATTTGAAATTCAAATAAAGATGTATTACTTTTTTTAAAAAACTTAACTGACTTCCTAAATGTCTTGGCAGGAGCTTTATAATATACAACAGATTCATTAGGAAGTTTCATCAGATCATTCAAGCATTTGTTCATATGGAAAGTTCATCCCAATGTATCAAATCTCTTAGCCAATATCAATATAACTATGATTAAGAATATATTCATGAAATAATGCCATAATTAATGCTTATTCAAATGGCCAACTTCTTGGCAAATAAATTAATGTTGTTCTTGTAGGCCACTTGTATTGAATCTGTGGAGTTAAAATATCTTGGCTGGGCTCCAGCTACAAATCACTTAGGAGGGAAAAAGATCATTAGTGAGAATTCGCCACATTAAAGGGGATACGGAACATGAAAATATAATCTCCTTGCACTTACTGAGTTCTCGACTTAATCTTATGATACAAAAACAAAAGTATATATTTAAAAACCACAGTGAGAGTAATACATCTAATGACAAAAATTGTATTAAAGTATTATATTAAAAATTTTAAAGAAAAAAGGTCAGGTTTCCCTAAGAGATCCTGGTCTTTCAACTTCTCAACCTATGCATGCCTTAAAGTTCACAAGAATAGACATGCCATTTTCAAGATTGAAATGACAAAGAAAAGGAGCTATCACCCCAGCACTCTGCCTCTCCTTCTATGCTACCAACTCTTCACTTTAGTTAGCTACACATCAGAGTCACATTGTGGGTCAGCCTCCCTATCACTCTGCTAAAACTGTTCCCCTAAAAGTTATGATGATTTCCCAGTCAGTAAATTTGTTGAGTTTATTTCCTTTTCCTTGTTGTGCTAGAAATTCTACTCTAGTGACTGTTCTTCTTCTTCATAAAAATCTGATCAACATTAATGAAGATTCATGGATTTTATTTTCTTTCCTTAGTTCTTCTTCTACGTCTCCTTGTTATCCTCAATAAGCATTACCTTCCCAAAGTTGACCCTTTCCTCTCTTTGCTTTGACCTTTTCATTTGCCTTCAACCATTAAATGCATAAAGAAGGCATGAGGCTCAGAAATCTCTTTCCTCTGAAGTTCTAGAGCTCTCCTTACTCCCAAACCAGCAGTCTGACATTTCTATGAACATAGCGCCTGGTTGTTGCACTGATATCTCAAACACAAATGGAAAACCATAAACACATGTCTCTCTTTCTCACTGCGACCACACCCCACAAAACAGAAAACCAAACAAACTACAAAATGAAAGTACTCCTTTCCACTTCCCTATTTCTCTTACTGAAAACACTCTCCTAGAGAAATATGCTTGACACTTGAGCATCAGATTTGACTTCTTCTAGTCCTCTCTGCTTCATTCTGAGGAGTCTGCCTCTCCAGTGTTTCTCCCATCTTCAGTTTCTGCACTTCTCACTCTTCACACTCCAGTGCCAGCTCTCAAAAATGTCTTTATTTTTCACTACCCACTATATCCCTAATGCCAGCATCACACTAACAGCTAAGGAATAGCTCTGATTATTCACTCATTCCTTATAGATGCACTACTGTCCTCACATCACATCATGTTTTGATGCAGAAATCTTTCTTCTGAAAACAACCAACCCCAGATGATCCTTATTCAGGTCCAAATCAGTTTTCTATATCAAAAACCATAGGTCCTCAGCCTACTATTAATTCTGGTCTTGGAATTCTTTTCCCTGTCTCAAACCTAAATACAAAGTGAGATTAGTTGTTCCTGTATGCTCACTCTCACATTCCTATTTTTAACAATAGGAAAAATCCAGCCCCTAGTTAAAACCCCCAGTTCCTAGCCTGCCTTCCTTCTAAGTGTGAACACAATATTATATTTTGACCAATGGGATATGGGCAGAAATCACAATCTACAAATCCAAGAGTGTGCCTTTTAAAAAAGAAAGTAAGCCCTCCGCTTCCATTCTTGATCATACAGATGCAAGAAATGCACTTGGGCTAGGGAACAACAAGGAGTTTGCTTCCTGGACAACCTCTTAAAGAAAAGCCATGTTTCCCTATACCGTTTTATGGACTGCCTATAATTGGGATGTTTGGTGTGAGTGAAATAAACCCTTGTTGGGTAAGCCTTTGTTATTTCAGATTCTGTTAAAGTAGCCAATACCACAAGCTATTAAGTAAATAGACACAATATCTTCAACACCTCTCTTACTTGAAAAGAACAATGTAACTCACATGATACCGTATAGCAGCAAGAAGGAATTAAGCAGTAATACTCTGCACTTCCCATGCCCAGAGAAAAATTTAATTGTTATTACACAGAAAGGAACATGGTAAAAGAAATAGAGGTACATATTTTCAGTTGGGACACTAATAAGAAAATAAATCTTCCTAGAAAAATGCCCACAGCTACAGTACATTCTAAGTAGATGGAAAGTTAGACAGCTGCAGTAATCACACCATTTCCATTAGAAAGAAAAGGTGACATTTTGAAGAGTACAATAGAGACAAGTAAAACTAACATGAACATAACTCATTTGCTGATACAAAGTCTTAGAATCTGGAAACAAGGATCAGGAGAAACAGCAGCTACAACCACAACACAGATTGACATAGAATGTCATGAATGCCTTCCCCAAGTCCCCACCCCTGGTTTCTGCTAGTCTTTGTATCCTAGGCAAAATGAATCACAAATTAGGACTATTTCCTATCTATCCATAATCCACCAAAAACACTACTACAGTAGTGGAAAAATGTAAAATCTAGAGCTTAGGTCATTTTCATCAAATTCCTTTATGGCATATATAAAATCCAGAAGTAGGAAGTCCCTCCAGATGTCATATGCACAGGACGCCTTAGAACGTTGTGCTAATAAAAACATAGACTTCAGTATCAGAGAAACGTGAAGTTAAAAACCAGCTTTACCTCTGTAGTAGGAATGTGAGTTTGAACATCTTCTAAAGCATCCCTAAAATGTGGTTTATTCTACTGCAAAATTAACATCAAATAACACAGAGAAACATACCATTGCATCCAAGAGGAGTGCTATGCCAAATAAAGTTACTGCAGAAATGTGTTACCAGACACCTGACAGTTTGGAAGCTCATGGAAGATGCCCCTAACAAAGTGATAGAGCTAATATATGAAAACGAAAAGGGTTAACCAGAGGTCAGTAAAGAGTGTTCAGGCAAAAGGAACACCATGGGGAAATAGCTTGTGCTGCGAGAAAACATAAGCCATAGTTAAATGCAGGGTTTGAAGTGACATACACGTGGTAAGTACTCAGTAAATGTCAGCTTTATCCTCCCTGTTGGGAAACAACACCTGGGCTAGGCAGACAAGGCCTCAAGATCATAGATTCTAGAACCACAAGTGTTTTACCAGGAAGCAAGTCATTCTTTTAGAATGGCATTTGTAAAAACCTTTTTCTGAGTAGGCTATAAATCAGTTTTTTTTTTCTTAAGGTTTAAATTTTGAGATAACTGTAGAATCATATGCAATTGTAAGAAGTAATACAGAGAGATGCCATATACCCCTCACTCGATTTTCCCAGTGGTAGTCTCTTGCATAGCTAAAGTGCAATAAATATCACACCCAGAATACAGCCATTGACATAGCCCACTGACCTTAATCAGATTTTGCCAGATTTACATGTACTTATTTGTATGTTGGTGTGCATATTGAGTTCCACACAATTTTACCACATATGTAGATGCATGTGACTGCCAACATATTGTCAAGATACAGAATAATTCTACGAGGAGCCTCACATGACCCTTTAATAGCCTCATCCACCACTCTCCTTTCCTGAGCATTTCCCTAATCAGTGGTGACCACTAATCTGTTCTCCATCATGATAATCATGCAATTTAAGAATTTGATATAAATGGAATCATATAAAATGTAACTTTTTGGTATTTTTTTACTATATCCTTGCTAACATTGGTGTTGTCACTATTATTTAACCATTCTGTTAGTCTGAGGCTTTAGTTTGCATTTCCATAGTGACTAATGATGTTTAGTATATTTTCATGTGCTTATCTGTACATCCTTTTCAAAGATTTTTCTTTGTTCATATCTTTTATCTGTTTTCTGATTGGATTGTTTGGTTTTTTGAATGTTTAATACTGAACATTCTTTATATATCTGAGGTTGAAATACTTTGTTACATACATAGTTTGCAAATATTTTCCCTGAGTCCTTCACTTATATTACTTGTGATTATAAATAATAATCAGTATGAAGAAGCAGAGCATTTAAAAATAACATATTTATTTTTATCTAAAGAACCTTGTAAAATGTTAAAGTTGTATTTGCAGGTTAAGGAAAAAGAGCAAGAAGTCACTGGCACAAAGTCATTTCTACTGTATTCAAGTGGTCAAAGCAGTGATTCAAAGGGGAGAGAATACAGAATCAGACAGCTTGATGGAAAGAATGTTCAAGTGTTTACAGCAATCTTTCTTCACCATAGGATTTGGTGGTGTCAAAATTCATGTACTGTTTTGTAAACCAACACTATGTCAGTAAAGAAAATAAAAAAAGAAAAGAAATATCTGAAAATGTCTTCAGCTTACCATTATAGAATGAAAGGCAGATGCCTTTTTAAGTTGAAAAGAAATTTCTCTGGTAACTTTGAAAAGAATACTCTGTCTTCTGGTATCCTATGCTATATCTGGAAAGTCAGATGTAAATCTGACCCAAGTTCAGTTTTAAGTCATTTTTTCCTTCTGTTAAAAATTTTATGATCTTGGGCTTATTCTTGGTATTCCAAAAATTCAAGTATTTTGATATGAATTATTATATGGGAGCAAATGACAAGAGTCCTTCCTAAGGTATGGATTATTGTCTTCTGCTACATATTTTCCATATATTTTCCTGAGACTTTTACTGGGCTACATTGGCATCTGTGCATTATAACTCTATTTTTAATACTTTTCTGTATTTGTTCTTTTGTTCTATTTTCTGCAGGGTTTCCTCAATATTGTTTTCTAACTTCATTGATTTGATTTGACGATCATATTTTTATTCTTTAAGAGTGCTTTCTTCTTCCCTAAATGTTCCTTTACCATAATATCCCTAATTTTTATTTGACGGATACAATATACTCTCAAACCTTTCTGAATATATTGGATGAACAAAAAAATAAGGTATGTTGGCACTGAAATAAAACAGCACATAGATCAATGGAACAGAATCAAGAGCCCAGGAATAAAACCATACATATAAGAACAACTAATTTATGACAAAAGAACCAAACACAAAATAGAACATGGAGTCTCTTCAATAAAATGTGCTGGGAAAACTAAACAGTCACACTCAATAGAATGAAATTAGTCTATTATATTATACCATGCACTAAAATCAATTCATGATGGACTGAAGACTTGACTATAAGATCTGCAACCATAAAATACATAGAAGAAAACATAGGTAATAAATTCTTTGACATTGGCCTTAGTGACATCCTTATGGATTTGTCTCCAATAGCAAGAAAAACAAAAGAGAATATAAAAAAAATGGGACTACATAAACTGAAATGCTTCTGCAGTGTAACAAATGATTGTCAAAACAAAAAGGCAACCTATTGAATGGAAGAAGATATTTGCAAACCATCTATCAGAAAAAAGGTTAATGTCCAAAATATAAACAGCTAATACAAGTCAAAACAACACCATAAAATATAAACAATTAAAATAGGGGTAGAGAATATAAATGGCTATTTAACCAAAGAAGATAAACAATAGATACATGACAAGAAGTTCTATGCTGCTGACCATTAGAGAAATGCGAATCAAAATCACAATGACTTTTCACCTTCTGTGGGTTAAAATGGCTGTCATAAAAGTCAAAAAATAATAAATGTTGGTGAAGATGTGGAGAAAAAGGAGCCCTTGTGCACTGTTGGTAGAAATGAGAATTGGCGTATCAGGTATGGGAAACAGCACCTCAGAAAATCTAAAATATAACTACCATATGATCCAGTAATGCCACTTATGGGTATTTACTCAAAGAGATTGAAAATACTAATCTGAAAAGATATATGCTTTGCTATGTTATTAGAGCACTGTTCATAAAACCAAAATATGGAAACAACCCAAATGCCAAACAACAGATGAATGGCTAAAGATATGTGGTACATATACACAATGGAATATACTCAGGCATTAAAAAAAAAGCTGGAATCTTGCCATTTGCAACAACATGGATGGGCCTTGAGGGGACTATGCTAAATGAAATAAGTCAGTAGGAGAAAGACAAATACTGTATGCTTTCATTTATTTGCAGAATACAGGAGAAAAATGCAAATGAGCATACCAAAAAAAAGCAAAACCTTAGACTCTAGCAAACAGAAGGGAAGGAATGAGTGGTAAGGGATCAGTTGTTTGGTGGTGGGTGATGAGTGGGTATTTGGTGGTGGGTGTGGTTAGACTGGCAGTTGCTAAGGTAAGCTAATGTATTCCTGGAACCTACACAAGATCATAAACTGTTACTTCAATGTAAAGGGGAAAAGATAAAATAGGAATGTACCCTGAATTAGGATGCATTTTCATCTGGGATCAACTTTCATGTTTTTGCCTCAGAAGCTGGAATTGCTAAAGTAACCTTTCATCTGCTGCTGTGTAAGGGGGAAATTTTTCCTCCATGGTCTTTCCTAAATGGGAGCTCTGATGGGACATCATTGGGAGAAGAAGTCAAAGGCAAATGGTTAAAGGTGTAAGAACAAGGAGCCATTTAGCAGATTCCATCCAAATGACTCTGGAAGGTTATATCCACATAGAAACCTTCGTTTTCCCCAGTGGATCCATTCAATTCGTTTACAGAAGAAATTTTTGTTTCATTATTATTCTGTTGTTGTTTCAGCTGAACACGTAACATATGACCCTGTTCTGGGAAGTGAAGTTGGGGAGAGTGATGGAGGTAGCCTAAATTAATCCCTGTTAGCTACCTTTCTTACCAAAATTCCTGTTACACTTCATCCAGATTTATTCTCCTCTATAAAAGACTTATCCTTTCAAAAATATTTCAGCAAGGATAGGAGGCAAGCACATATTTCTGGTCTACTATCTCTAACTAAAAGTTAACCTTTTAAATTTACATAGTCTCAATTTAGCAAGTCATGGTAACAGTCTTGACTTTAGAGATACACATTTCAAGGAATCACCAAAAGACAATATTGCAGAAAGAAATTTGTTATAATATATATTTGAAGGTGGACTTCATTTTGTAAATATTTTTCACCAAATCCACTTAGCATATATTTGTTATTAATAAATTCTCATAAAAAAAAGACAGATGGGTCACCTGTAGTAGGCTGAGAATATGGACCTATTTTGATATCCTCTTGTTTGTTTTGCAAATATATAAAAAATAATTATGACAGAGCTAGAATACCCAAAGTTAGTATCAGGTGCTCTGGACAAGAACTGCATACAGATGTTCTATGTAAAGAATGATACTTATTGGCCAATTCATCAATATGACACAAGTTGGTGGCAATGTGGGGATATAGCATTTTCAATGGAGCACAAGTAAACCTCTGTATGTAGAATCACAATGTAAAGATTTCAGTGTCACAGAGGATTTTCAAAAACATCATTTTTAAAACCTGTAACCCAGCTGCCAAAACACCTGTCAGTTGTTATTGTATAAAACATTATTTAGCAGCTATAAAGTAAAATCATGTAATTTCTAATTATTTCAAATACCTTTTAAGCAAACTTTCTATGAGGGTCACAAAATAATTAAAATCCACTGAAGCATAACTTTAACTTACATATTTTTCATACCTTATGGTATTATATTCAATCATTGTATGAAAGCAGGATAATAATATAAAACTATCAGCCCTCCCTGGTGGCTTAGGGGTTAAGTCTTAGGGTTATCATGCTATCACCACTGTGGCTTCAGTTCAATGTCCGGTCAGGAAGCTAACCCTCATATGGTGCAGCAGACCTCTCCTGTCTCACCCACTGCTCCCCCTCAGTAGTATATTTCCATAGATCTGCCTGCTTTGCTCCTCACTCTGTCTCTAGTGAATCATCTCACCCTCCACACCTCTGGTCTATACCCCAGTTCTTATATGCATAAATAATGAAAATGTTTTTTAAAAAATAAAACCAATAAACATAGTATATCCCTAAATAATGCTTTGACAGGTTTGTTTTAAAGATATTAAAGAAAACTTGAAAGGCAGACAGAAATCAGCTCTCTTAATTTCAAAAATATCTTATTCTCTATAATATGTACTTGAATAACTACTATTATGAAATTTGGGTGGTAGTAATTACACCTTTTAGGACTCAAAAAAAACATTAGAATCTCACAGTGAATAAACTGTCAAAATCCTTCTTTGCTAAACCATAATGAAAATGGTTTCCACATGTCAGGCAAAGTTTAACTATGAACACTTAACAGTAAGTATCTGTAGGACACTAAGGTCAAACTACAATTCCCAATTTTAACATGTTCTAACTCTTTTCTCACCAAAAGATGTTGGTCTGACACTATTCCTAAAACCAGTCTTCATTGTTTGTGAGGCAGAAGTAAACAATTAGAAGTAGAGAACTTACTACAGCTGGAACCTAAAAAATTGGTCACCCCCAAATTCCTACAACAGATCAATACAAGCTAGAAAAGTGGTCAAGTATTACAAAAGAATTGAGCAAATTAAAATTGAACTTCAGTACCCAGCAGCGTAAGAAATCATCAATACTATTATGACTATCATCTTTTCTCCTTTATTGAACAAAATTACTGAACTTTCTGAATATGACAGTCAAGATTCAGAGACTCTCACAAATGAAAAGATTCTGTGAAGTGCCAGTAGATTCCTGAAGATATATTCAGTAAAATCCCATGGAATTGAAGAGACGAGATGTAGCCAAAATTCACCCTACAGTGAGAGGATTCTCCTCATGCCCAAGAGTGACTATTGTCCAATCAAAGGTATAAAACATCCAGGGAGAAGGAGTCTGTCACCTGATGAGTTGGGGGTGTTAGGGAGAAAGGAAAGAAGGAGGAAGGAGGGGAGGAGGGAGTAGGAAGAGAGGGGGAGAGGAGGAGACAGAGAGAGAGACAGAGAGAGAGAGAGAGACAGAGAGAGACAGAGAGAGAATTGGCCCAAATTTTATCTAGCAAAATGCTCAGGGAAAGAGATAATGATGAATTTAGGGAAACTGGGCCAACTATCACTTTCACTGTGTGTGTGTGTGTGTGTGTGTGTGTGTGTGTGTGTGAGAATAGTATACTGCGAAATGGTTCAGTGGAGCCCGTGAGTTCTAGAAGTAGACTTTGCATTTGAATGCTTGGTTTTACCAGGTATAACCTTAGTGAAATTATGAAAATTATACAAGCTTTTATAATAATATCCCAACACTACAGGAGTGCCATGAAGCTTACAAAATTCTCAAAAAGCACTAGCTCAGTGCTAGTCACTGAATAAAAATCTGACAAATATAACTTAATATATCTGCTACTTATTGGTCTCAAGTTCTTCTGAGAAACAAAATATTGTCACCAGAGTAAAAGCAATACTATATAGCATGTAAACCTGACCTGAATTATATACAGAGCAGTCTTGGTCAATCACTTCTTTCAAAGGATGCATAGATTCTGCAGGAAGCACGTGCACCTAGTTATATACTAGTGACTCCCCTATTTGAGCACTGTCCTTCAGTGTATATTGTGTGGGTGACTCATTTCTCTACCTTCTGTGTGTGTGTATATATATATACACACACACATATATATATATCCATTAATAAAGTAATAAAATAACTGGACATTTTGGAATACAAATAAAGTCTGGATTTTCAATCTCAAGGTAGATGTGCAAAGAAAAACAATGATATTCTCACTCACCACAGCAAAATTATTAAATGAATGTAACTGAACCTAATTTAAACTCTCCCAAGTTGCAGTAAGAGCCAATAAATCATACAGTTACTAAGTCATGAAAACTCAGGAGTCATTCCTAAGGCCAGTTCCTTTTATCACCAGAAGGACTGGAATATGTGACTATAATATTTCCAGATTCAAAGAACATTACCTATATTCTCATTCATGTAACTATCACATGCTGCTTTCCAAATCGGTCATTGCATCTAGAATCCTACCTTCTCTCTTGTAAGGTGGCAAAATAATCCAGCCAGAATAGCTAGCCCACATGCATCTAAAATTGTTTATCATTATGCTATCTTTCCTGTAAACTAAGAAAGAAAGCCAGATACAGTATTTTTTTTTTTTAACAGCAACAACAGTTCCACCGTTTTGTAAAGCAGCTCTTGGAAATGAATGAGTACTTGTTTTTGGACCTGTATGTAAAGTTAGGCAAGGTCCCATCACACACAGAGAATACATACATGCAGCAGATGCATATCTTGCAATGACACCCTTTGAGGAAAGCACTAATATTCGGCATATATGTTACCAATTTACATGACAATTTCTCCAACATTTGTTGATCATGTGTCATCAGAGCACAGGATTTGCAGTTGTCTCATTTAAGTGGATAATTAGTCTACATATTTCATTACTCACTGATGCCCCTATAAAGAGAGTCACAATTGTGAATGGCCACATTAGTTTCCGTTCTGGAAAAGTCTAGTTTCCTGCAATTAAATTTGCTAGAGAACTCTAATTATATCATCCAGGTTTGATTTTGATTTGATTTGATCCAGATTTGATTTTGAAGACAACCATTCAGGAGAGGATAAAGAATGCAAGTGTATGCTCTGAAAATGGGGTTTTCCTTTCTAGTCACTAAATTTACAGAGGGTCCTTCATGATTATTATTTCAATATTCAGTATTCACGGAAACTGAATTACTAGCATGAACATTGCTCATTGAACAAAATATTATGAGGTTTATAACAGAAACTGTGGCTAGATCAGTGTTTTCTCCCTTTTATTTTTAAGTGATAAATTCTTTGATTAAGTATAAGAGACAAAAACAAAGCTGTCCTTGTTGCTCTGCACACACCTGGTCCCTCTGCCCCTCTCAATATGTTCACTTAGCTCTGGGCCTGGCAGGCATGCTTAGCTTCAAGGTGAACGATGCCTGCACCTCACAAGTGGTATTAGGATGGACTCAATTGTTGTTCTCATCTTAGAACTATAGATGAGTAATGGCATATAGATTGGATCACAACTGCCAAAACCAACCAAATATAGTACCTGAATGACCTGAAAAAATTTGAGGAAAAATCTTGACTAAATGAGAGAAAAAAAGTACAGTGATTTGTAGTGACTGACAAAATACAGGAAAGAGAAAATGATGACATTTGCATCATATTATTTGACTTCTCTCTCTCTCTCTCTCTCTCTCTATATATATATATATATATATATAAAATGCAATTGTTTTCCATCGACTCATAGACTTTGAACACTAAAAGTGCTTTTTAATGAGAATCAGTCTAATGCCTCAAGCAATAGCACATTTTTCCACGACAGCTATTTGTTTTAATATTCATTCATTCATAAACATTTATTAAGCACAAATCTTTGAAAGATGCTATACTGGGGAAGCATATTTCTCTGCTTTTCTATTCCTTTCAAGAGCAATAGTTTTATTCAGTGCCCCACATTCCAAGGCCCTCATACCATGAGGTATTTTTTACTAGTTCCCTTCCAGGATTTCAACATCGTACTGTTTCAGTTGCCTCTTTATTTGAACCACTCACCTTCTGGGTCTACTTCTCCCACTTTCTAAAATCCCATCCATATTATGTAAGCTCCATGAGCTCTGTCTCTTCTCACCCAGTCAAGGAGATCATGCCAGGCATTCTCCCTTAAATCATTTGTTGCATTAATTTCTCTCCCTCCATGTGATTATTTCTATCAACACACAAATATGTTCTCTTGAACCCACATTTCTGTGGTATTTCTAACTTTCCATTTTCTCTTGAACCTATGTTACTTGGATTTTGGTTCTACCATTCCATTAAAACAATGCTTGCTGGGTCAGCACCATTTGACACAGCCAATCACTCTTTCCTTGAAATGTGTACCTCGATGGACTTCTGCAATACATCTCTGATGAGGCTCTTCAGCCTCATCAACACACCTTCTCAGCCTCACTGTTAATTTTTCCTTCTCTTCCTGATCTTTAACTGTTAAAATTCCTCAGGGTGGGCCTCCTGGTGGTGCAAGGGGTTGAGCGCCACACTGTGGGGCTTCCTCAGCCATTGCAGCTTGAGTTTGATCCCAGCCAGGGAGGGAACCCACATGGCGCAGGAGACCTCTCCTGCTTCACCCACTGCTCCCCTCAGCATTGTATTTCTGTGGATATTCCTGTTCTGCTTCCGGCTCTGTCTCTGGTGAATCCTCTCTCACACACACCCCCATCATCCCCCAGCCCTGCCTCTGGCCTGCACCCCAACTCTTGTATGCATGAAAAAAAAAATCTTAAAAATAAATAAATAAATAAAAATCCTCAGGCCAAGACTTCATAACTCTCTTTAATTATATTCAGTCCCTAATCTCATCAGTATCATGCATTTAAATATCATTGATATGCATATGTGTATGATGTAAGTTTATATATCTGCTGCTGGTTCTTACCCTGAGTTCTGAAGCATGTGGGTGAGGATTCAAAACCCAGGCCACCACTGGTTTACCTGTAACAGATATTCTAAGTAAATGCAGAAATATGTAACCAATCTTGCACTATGGATCATATGGGTGGTGAGTTGTATATGAAGACCTCATTGTTCAATGTCTCAGTTACACTGATTATTGTCATACACAAATTTCGTTAGCATGTGTGGTTTGTAACACATAATCTAGTATTTGCTTCAGTATCATTCTATGATTATTTTCTGGTTATTCTTTTGATATAATAAGTATTTATTGTTTTTCTACTATGTGTCTACTATAGCAGTCAGCCAATACATTGTGAGGGAGCAAAAATTTGCCACCAAAAAATATGTCTTTTTTGAAAGAGTTTATTTTATAGGAGGGGTCCTGAGCTCTGGGTGGAGGGAGCCCTTTTGAAAGAGAGTTTTATTTACAAATATAAAGGAAGAACTCTGTACCAGGAAGACCTAATCTCCTTATCTCTTTTCAGTGGAAGAACTTAAATCTATAGAATACCCATACCTATATTTATTGTGCTTTCCCTGGTATCCTCCCTAATTAGCCAGCCCTTTCTCCCTCTCAATGTCTTTTGTCTTCACTGAGGTAATTTAAGATGGCATCTGAGGCCTTATGGGTAAGTTATCAACCTTAATGGGTCTCTCCACTACATACAGGAGGTATACATACTATAATTAAACTTCTTTTTGTCTTCTTTTGTCCTATCTGTCTGATGTTCGTTTGATTATTTGCCAGCCTACAAGAACCAAGATGAATATATGATGATTTCCTTTGTGCCTACACTGTATAGTCATAGTAATAATAACAAAAAGCTTAGTTACCAGGCCTCACCAGATTGTTCTAGATAAGGACATTTGCCCACAAGTAACTTTACTGGTGCAAATTACTTCTTTAGTTTAGCCAAAATGAGTATCCTAATTACTTTGGGGGAAACTATAATTGCAATGATTTTATAACATTATGTTAGCAAGTCAAATAACTTTAATGCAGAAAACACATATTTTTCAGTATGATTTTTCACTTTAGTTTTGATCTTAACAGTTGCCTTAAGGTTGCAAATTCCACTAAGGAAGACACTGTGTTGTTCAATTCAGTTAAGAAAGTACCTCCCACATAAGAGGGAGGCACTAAACATGCCAATAATGAGTAACCATAGTATGAAGCATAAGATATAAGAGCATCTTGCAAATGAAATATTTCCAACTTAACCTGTTCCTGTGTAAAATCTAAAAATTCTAATGTACTGGAAATATATCCATTGTGTATGATATCAGCCGTATTTACTTTTGGTTTTTGTTTTCACTCTGTTTCCAAAGTCAATTAAAGGAGAAAGCTGAGCTTTGGCAATGTAGTAAACACAGTCCAAAGACATACAAGTTCACTCCCATTCATATTCATATCCATATTCATATTCCACTCTGGAAAAGGATTTAGGGTTCCTGAAACATCCTGAGTCAAAGCTGAAAAAGAAATGCTGTGGTTGTGGAACTACTGCAGATGCATTGAGGAAAAATTAAACAAAGGGTCTGAATCTTATTTGTGTTCTGTAACACTGCTTCAAGGCAACATTTTTATTTTTAAATGTATGCCCTCGTTTGCTCAGGAAATTAAGAAATGAACTCCCCATGTCAGTGTCCCTGCTACACTAAAACAACCTAGCCATAGGCTGATTTACAATTGAGTCCTAATTGAACAGTTATGGTTTTAACTATATCAGCACATCTGCAGGTTCGAGATAAATATTCCAAGCATTTCCCATAGATTTTACAGGCAAAGGGAAGAGTAAAGAGTGTCGTAGATTAGACAAGTTTCTGCATAATACTTAGCACATCTTTCTGCTTATTTTTCTCAGTTATATATCATTTCTGACTCATATTTTCAAAGATCTGTAATTTAAGATATAAATGTTTTCATTAACACCAAATAAGAGGTTTTAGAGAAATCACAGTTTTATGTCTTTAGTAATGTAGCAGATATTTTAGTTTAGCAATTATTTATATGGAGGCAGATTTTAACTTCCTGTTATCCTGGTCCTTTTTCCTTCTAGTGCCAATAATAATGGTTCATCATTTTAATGAGTTCTTCCATACACATGGCAACATATTCACACATCTGTCTTCAGACGAGGAAAAAAAAAAAAACCCAAAATAAACAGGGAGCACATCCTTACAGGAATAATGGAATAAAATGAATATTTTACAATAAAACTATAGATATTTTATAATTCAACTCAGCATGCTTAGGTCAAAGACTCACTCTAGTGATAATAGTTGGTAACATTTTATAGCTGTGAGAGAGTACAAAGATCCAGGTCAGAAACCATAGAGAAGGAACCTGTGGTTGGTGGACATCTAATAGGTTTCTTAACGTCAAATAGCCATCCTGGTGCTCAACTCCAGCACACTGAACGAAATCAGATAACTGAAGCTCATGGCTACATGTGGGAAGGCTCAGTGAGCATAAAGAAAGAGAGAATTGCAAGGTTAGGCCACATTTTAGTCACAAATGGGTACAAGGTCCAAGACTATGAGTAATCATGCGCTACAAAGCATAATTTCAACTGAAGACAAGTCAAGGTATACTTCTAAGCTGACTACTTAGTCTATCAGAGCTTAAAAAACAAGTCAAGATCCTGGTCAAGGTGCTGGAATAAAGATGTGTGTCCCATTATCATGGAAGGTAAGACAGTGCCCCAGGGACAGTAAATGAGGGTGACAATTAAGAAAGAATTGTAGAAATGAATGAAGGTACAGACACCAGGGCAGGTAGTGGCTGCAGAGGGAAAGAAACATATCCACCAAAGAGGATTTTCAAGTACATGGGGTCCAGCTGCCAGTGGATAATATTGATTGTTATATTGTAATATTGAATGTTAAATAGCCTTCCTCTTGCTGAGAGCTGTACATATTTACATCAAATTCAATAATCCTTATAACTAAGTGTTGTTCAGACTGTGTTCCTGGAGAAGTCCCTTTCTTAAGTTTGTGTGCACTCAAAATGTACATGTATATGCATTATCATTGAAAAAATAAAATATACATAAAAGCACATGCTCAAGGGATAAATTCCTTCATGGATACAGCATATTTGAAAAACAGTTCATTGAAGAACTCCTTACTACATCTTCCCTCTGAAATGAAACAGGAATGGGGGAGAGAGGACATCTATAATGCAGAATCTGTGAGAAACCAAATCCTTTTATTAAATTTTTTTTATTTATGTATGCATACAAGAGCTAGGGCATAAGCCAGAGATGTGGTGGGTGAAAGGATTGATCAGAGACAGAGTGGGGAACAGAACAGGCAGATCTGCTGAAATACACTGCTGAGGGGAGCAGCGGGCGCGACCTTTCCAGGTCTGCTGCGCCATGTGGGTCAGCTCCCTGGCCAGAGATTGAACTCATGCTACAGTGTCTGCCTATAGCTTCATAATGCTGAGACTTAACCCTCTGTGCCACCAAGAAGGCCCCCAAATCCTTCTTTTGAGGGAAAAATATAGCTGGTACTAAAGCTGAAAGATTATACTCCAAGGTAAGCTATCTCTTACTCATAGTTTGATCTGATACTTTACAACATTGTCACTAAGCAAAGAATGGATTATGACCCATATTGTATTAAAGAATGAAACAAGAGTATCATGTGATTATTTTCTCCACAAAAAATGAATGAGTGAATAACAACACAATTTTTAGTAAGTTATGCATCAATTATAGCTGAGAAGAAATTGGGTTTTGGGTAGGAAGGCTATGCCATGCGCTTGAAATTAGTATGTTTCTGGCAGGAGAACTGAAGCAAAAATTTCAAGATGTGCCATTACTGTTTGGCCACAATTCCCTGTGGGACTTGGAAGAAACACATAACTAGAACTCACTTTTCCAGAGTCATTTCTATTCATGTATGAGATTACAACAAAGGCAAGTATGCTCAATTCTTAACCTACTTCTGATGTTGAGCTTCAGGGATTGAGCTTTACTGGGAAAAGAGAAACCTATTAGGAAGCTGGAAGGTGATGTAGATCAAAGGTATATGATTAGAAGAAATTCCTATGGCAATTTCAGTTAATATTTGATCTAGCTAATTCTCAAATGCATCACTGCTGATGAGCTTTCAGAGTAAATCATGCAATTATTTCCATTATTACTTTGAATTGATACTGTGTCCTCTAAGGAACTTCAGCACCTCATACAATGTGGTAATTGCTCTCAGAAATACCTTACTACAGGGGTGTTTCATAATAATGCAGCTTGTAAAATAAAAGCAAATATTCATTTAAGCAAATAAACAGGAATGAATTCACTTCATCTATAGCTTTTCAGTTTACAGTGAAGGTATTCACATGTAGTAATATTTATATATGATATTAAAATAGAGGCATATCAAATTCAAGTTAAAATGATACAAACTTGACATTAAAATAAAGTTTAAACAAACCTTGACAGAGATTAAGCTTTAGCGGGGAAATGGAGATTTATAACACACACACACACACCACCTTCACCACCAAATATATAACATATTATACATATATATGTGTGTATATATATTCTATAGATATATAAAAACATGTAATGCTACTTCAGAGTTTCATAGAGAGGATTATAAAAAAGAACTTTAGAGATGACATGGTCCAACCCCTTTATATTACATTTTTTTTTAATCTATAAAGGCATTATCCTTTATCTGACAGAAGAGAAAATGGAAGCCTTGAGGTTTCACCATTTCTTATTTCTTCAGAACATGTGCAAGTTTCCTTGGAGGGTAAGGAAGTTTCCATTAAAAAAATGGCAATTAGGAAAAAGACGGGGAATTATATAACTTATGTGCTCTGCAGTTTTCGTTCATTCAACACACTTTTATTGCTTGTCCAATGCACTATATACTGTACTAGGTAAGTACTAGTTGGATAGCAGTTGGCTAGATTTACAATATTCCTGACCTCTAGAACCTCACAGTGCCCTGAAGAAAACAGACAAGTAGAGAGGAAGTCTGATATAAATGCTATAAGATGGGATGTAAATGAAGAGGGATGAAGTTATTGAGGTAAGCTAGTGCCAGACTCTAGAAGGCTTTGGGAACCATGTTTAAAAACTTTTGTATTAGTCCTAGGAGCAATTCAGAGTCATGTACAAACTTTAATTAAGATATAGCTGTAACACCACACACAAAAATTAATACAAAGTGGACAAAAAAACTTGACTGTAAGATCTGAAATCAAAAAATACATAGAAGAAAACAAAGGTAATATGCTCCTTGACATCAGTCCTATGGTCTTATAGATGTCTTATAGACATCAGTCAAATAGATGTGCTTTGGGGACTGGACTCAAATGCAAGAGAAGTGGAAGGAAAAATAAATGGGACTACATGAAACTAAAATGCTTTTGCATAGTGAAAGAAACTTCTATTAAAACGAAAAGATATTCTATTGAATGGGAGAAGATATATACATGTCATACATATGACAAGGGGTTAATAACTAAAATATACAAAGGACTTATAAAATGCAACAAAAACAGAGGATCTGAATAGACATTTCACCAAAGCAGTTGTACAAACACCCAGTAAATACATGAAATGATGTTCATCATCCCTTATGATTAGAGAAATGCAAAGCAAAACCACAGTGAGGTATCAACTCACATCTGTGAGAATGGGTATTACTCAAAAGACAATCAGAAGCCATTCTCCTAAAGTATGATTGCTCATACCTATCTCTTTTTTTAAGTTGTTATTAATATTGTAGAATCATTACATGATGACGTTTTGTAAGATTCAGGTATTGTTCATTGAGAATCAGTGCATGTATAAACAATGCTAAGTTCAAATTTATCCTTCTCCATACCATTTGTCCCATACCCTTTATTCCAATTTACACACTCCTGTGCACTCCCCTCTGCAGCTCTAAGGCAGAGCATGGAATCCTGCACAAGGGAAATCACAGTTAGACTAGAGAGAAGGGGCCTTACATTTTTCAGGTAAAACTGAAAAAATTGGTGACTGATTGGATGTGAGGCATAAGGGGGATGAAGAATAATGTGTTCAGATTCCTGTTTCAATCAGTAGGTAAACAGGAAACTCTCTACATGTAAAAAGGATACACAAGAAGAGAAAGAAGAAATTGAGTACAAGATAAGCATCACATCAAACTAACTTCTCCAACATACAAACTCAGGTATACAGCTCTGCTTATAAGTGGGAGAAAGAATTCATTTTATCATCAAGAAGCATGAGTCCCCATAATGTAGGAGTTATTACAGAGTCAAATCTTAATTTTTCATAGATTTTATTCAAGTTTGGTGATAGCATATATCAACAGATTAAACATACAGTAGTCTATTTATATTTTTACTTTTTTTTAAGATTTCTTGATTTATGCATCTAAGCACTGGGGTATAGGGCAGAGTTGTGGGTGGGGGTGGTGGTGAGAGGATTCACTAGAGACAGAGAGGGAAGCAAAACAGGCAGATTGACTGAAATACACTGCTGAGGGGAAGCAGCGGATGAGGCAGGAGAGGTCTGCTGCTACACCATGTGGGTCCCCTCCCCAGCCAGAGGCAGGGATCGAACTCATGCTGCAGTAGCTGCGGTTTGCTTCATAGTGTGTTGCTTAACCACTGTGCTACCAGGGAGGCCCTTATTTTTACTTTTGATTAAAAAAAAAAAGTCAATACATCATGTTTATTTCCTTGGAGAGGTTGAATCCTATCAAGAAAGTTCTTTTAAAGACAATCATGTAAAATAGTCCTTGAGGGAAGTCCTGACTTAGAATCAAGTTGGGAAAAATGAAGATATTTTCAACTTTTCATGAACTACATATTCACAACAGAGCTTCATTATTTTGTTGGCAATTACCTGTCAGAGCTTTAAGCATCCTCATAATCAGATATAAATATAAATTGCATTTTAAATGTAAAAATAAATGACTCCTGGATTAATTTTTGTCTGCATTATTGACCTTTGTTAGTTCTTACAATCAAAATTTGACCATGTATATGCCTTTGTAAAAGGTTTCTGGAATTACTTCTTGAATACAACATCAAAAGCAGGGACAACAAAAGAAAAATAGAAAAAAGGGACTACATTAAACTTGTACATCAAAGGACATACCAAAAGAGTGAAGAGGCAACCTATGGAGTAGACGAAAAAAATGTTTGCAAATCATGTATCTGATAAGTGACTAGATCAGAATATATATAGAATTTTAAAAGAATTTCTAAAACTCAACAAAATCAAATAATCTAATTAAAACATGGGCAATGGCTTTGAATACACATTTCTCAAAAGATTAAATACAAATGGTGAGTATATATAGTCAACATTACTGATCATCAGAGAATGCAAATTGAAAGAAGAATGAAATATCAGTTCACAGCCACTAAATGGACTATATAAGAAAGAAATATGTTGGCAAAGATGTGGAGAAATTAAAATTTTAATGAACTATCGATAGGGTTATAAAATAATAAAATTGTTGAAAACAATATAGAAATTCCTCAAAAAATTAAAAACAGAACTACTATATGGGCTCCTACTTTTGGATATATATCAAAACTAAATGAAAATAGGATTTGGAAGAGATGCTTACTTACATACTCATGCTCATAGCACCATTCACAATAGCCAGGAGGCAAAGACAACCCAAATGTACATTGATAGGGGAAATGTGGCACATATGTACAATGGTATACTACTCAGTCTGACAAAAAGAAGGAAATCCTGCTACATGTATCACATGGATGAAACTGAGGACATTATGCTTTGTGAAATGTCAGTCACAAAAAGAAAAAAGTTATGATTCTACTTATTATAAGGTATGTTAAGTAGTCTAATTCATATAAAATGAAAGTAGAATATTTGTTATTAGAGACTGCAAAGAAGGGCTGATGGAATTGTTTAATGGTTACAGAGTTTCAGATTTGCAAGACAAGTTCTGATATCTGTTTCACAACAATGTGAACATACCACTGAACTATAGCATAAAACTTGTCATTTTTTAATGTTAAATTATATGCTTTGAGCTTTATACCACAGTTTTCAAAAAGACCAAATATTGTACAGTATTATTATAGAGAATATTCAGAATAGGAAAATTTCTATAGGTAGAAAACATATTAATAGTTAACCAGGGTGGGAGAGATTGGAGGTAAATGAATGACTACTGCTTATGGGTTTCTTTTGGGGGTGATGAAAATGTTCTGGAATCAATTAGTGGTGATGATGCACAACTCTGTAAGTATATTAAGAGCTATTGATCTGTACAATTAAAAAATAGACATTTTGATGTCTAATGATTGACACACGTGTTCTCTCTTATAAAGCTTCTTTTACCTGCCCCAAACTGTAGAGCAATTCTAAACCATTCCATACCCTCTCCAAGCACTATGAAATATTATAAAGTAGTTCTTTCAGCTATCTTAATAATTATTTTCTTTCAGCCACTGCATTCAACTCCCTAGGAATCCTAAGGCAACAAACTAGAATGCAGCATTAATAATGTTATGCTAAAGACAATGGCATAATGCCAGAGAATTTCAAGGACAAAAATATGAAATTCCCTTGCCTGAAATTTAGTGTGTATTGCAAAAACAACTATATGGATCAGTCAACTTGAATAAGATGTTTTGACATCTTATTTCAACATCTAAAATTAAAACTACATTTTCAATTTTCACAAAAAGTCTGGTGTTTCATCTAGGTAAAACTCAAATTAGAATTTAGTATGAAGAAGAGTAGTCTTTTTTATCCCCTCATATTTGAAGAGTTCCATAATTCCTAAATAGCTCACAATAATTGTTTTGAAGATATATTATGTTTACATTTTAATAACATTTTGAGCAGAAAAAACAAAGTAGAAATTTCACTAAAATGACAGCATTCACTTCATCTCAATAGTCATCTCATAATGATTGCAATCAAGAGTACTGCAAATTGTATTTTTTAAACTCTATTGCTAATACCTATCTTCTTGGAATTACAAATGGACAGGTTACTACAATGCCTTTTTTTTTTAGGTGGAGATTTATTAATTACAATTCTATCTGTAATAGCATTATAGAAATAACACAAATAATTATTAATAGGACACCTGGTTTAAATCCATCCTAGCTGACCATACAACATATATAGTATATAGCTGTTAAGCAAGGATGAGACCGCTATGCGACACTATGGAAATACCCCAGAGGTGAATGGTTAAAACAAGTAGATATGTGCATATTTACCTTAATACTCCTTATTTTTAACAGAAGTTATTATGCGGTTCTAGGTAAGGAGGGTTACATGTATACCAATTTTGTGCTCATAAACCCAAAGACAAGTGATCCATGTCTAAAAGGACCAAACAGAGGCATGAACACCCCACTCTTCGTGACAGAAATTGTCTTAGATTCTCTACAATCCCCTTTTTCATCTCTCCCCATTTAGTTTACTTTCAACTAGCTTTTATGTTTCATACAGTCCACTGTTATCAGTGATGTGAACAGGTGGACATTTCTCTGGTTTGACAGTTGATACTATCCTCACGTTTTCTCCCCCATCAGAGATCCAACTCAGGCCCTGGCAGGAGACCCCCCGCCAGGATAAAAGCAACTTTAGACAAGCCTTTAGCAGGCAGACAGACATAGCAAAACTTCCAGTAGATCAGAACCTCCTGGAAAAAAGACCCTGCAGAAATCACATGAGAGAAAACACCCAATGAGCATAAAGAGAGACCCTTGACATTACAAAAAAAAAAAAAAGTCTTTCTAAATTATACAAAGGCTATTTTCCAAAGCAACAACTCTCTTAACAATATATTTTGGACAAACAGTTACTCATCTCAGTAAATGAGAGATGAATATCTTTGGTGTATGCAGACTCTAATATGTAGTATCAATCACTGACAAGTTACAGTTTGTCTTAAATTGTCTTTGTTTGTTTTTCTATTTTTCAACTTGAAGGTGGCATCATTATTCTACTATTATTTGAACTCCAGTTACTTCTCAGAAGTGAAAAATCTAATGATTTTCCACAAGTATATTATTCTGAAAGGTAGCAAGACAATTGTCATTGCTGCAGAGCCACGCTGGCTGCTCATTAAAAACACCAGGCAGCACAGCGGGACCCGACATTAATGGGACACAGCACTAGCAGTTCTGAGGAACTAGCACTGACACTGATTGCAAATTGTACATGATGATGTACATAGAAGTCTCTAGTTCCTTCACACAAGTAGCGCGAAATGGTGTGTTAAAAGGTAAGGCACTGAAACACAAGACAGTTTCTAAAGAAAAGAAATATTTTTTCTTGTTCAAATGGGGAATTTAGCATCAATCTCTTCCACAATTAAGACCTAAAATGTATTGTAAAAATCCTCCCAGTAGTGACTCTAACACTCTGCATGTATCAAAATAATGTTTTGAATATTTGGCAGCTACTGATTTAACCCTCATTTAACAACAATCCCAGCAACCCCCAAAATAAATAACATTGTTTCCATTTCACATAAAGAAACTGAGGCTCTGAGACCTTTGATCAATGACTTGCCTGGTAAGATATGGCTAATAAATGGAAAAATAAAAATTCACATCACAAAGTTTGGATTAGGAGCCCATGTTCTTAACCAATAAAAACCTATGTGTTTTTCCATGAGTAGCAGTATTTTGTGAATATCTACTTCATATTGATCTTTTTAAAAAATGATATAGACTACACCTATATATACATGACTCAGTGTTTCTCATAAATGTGCTTGGTAAATTAAGACATACTGTCAACTACTTCATCATAAAAACATTCAGACTATCCGAGGGTATAGATGACATCTAAATGACACAGTCCGCTGTAGTGATGAGTTAGTCTTTGCCTAGATATCACACAGATAAGTCTGCTCTTGGAAAAAGGAGATACAGTCTTTATATTCTGAGCATCAAGCCTAGTGTAAACATTCAATAAATGTTTTGAATGAGGATAGCGATAAATAAATCAACACTTCATTATGGAAATGTCTAGTGGCACAGAAAGGAAAGCACACTGAAGAGGGGGGAAGAAGGAGACTCTGCTCCAGGACATCCTTACTTTGCAAAACTCCATGTCCCTTTTGCTGAAGGGGTTCAGGCAGCAGGGCAAGGGGGCCACAGAGGGAAGAGCAAAGTCAGAAATCAGAAAGGGCCCCTCAGCAGAGAAGCAAGGGTGAGAATCACAACCCCGGAAGGACTAGCAGGAGAAGGCTTCCTGGGAAAGGCATGGTGGGGGAGTCACGCCCCCATCCAGAAGGACAGCCAGGGAAATGGCTTCCAGGCTTCCTGGGAAGGGCATGGTGGGGGAGGCAGGCAGTAAAGGAGCTCCCCTACCTCCTTTTCAAAGAACCAAGAAGTCAAACAAAGAAAAAAGGGATTTAATCTCCTCTTACTCAGGGTCTTCAGACTTCCTTTGAAAATGACGTTAGAAAAGAAAAGTTAGGGTTGAAAGGGAACACAGAGGAAAGTCAGATTCATGCCCAGAGAGTTAAAACATGTTTTAAAAGTCAGTGTAAATCAGCAGTTAATGCCATTGGGAGGGATACACTACCATGGGGTTCTGGAGTCTGGCTTACTGTTAATTATTCACAGCAAAAAATATTGAAGGTAAGGGCATAAATTGAAAGGAAACTCAATGACCTTACTTCCCCTGCTCTTCTGATTCATACCTTCACCTTTTTCCTGGAATGCTGCCATAGATTTCCACCATGGCCGCCAAAATGCCATCTTTCCCACAAAGGTTTTCCTGACCACTGAACTGATACCATGTCTAAATAACTCTTAGCTGTCAGCTGTGTATCCCACTCACTTACTCAACACACATTTGTTACATGCCTGCCATATGCCAAGTATCTCTCTAGACACTGGACATAAAAGGAGTGATAACCAAAGAGATACAAATTCCCACATGTAGAGAGCTTATATTCTACCATAGTATAGGGTATATTAAATTATAGTTGTTGTATAATGTATTACATATTCTGTAAGTCTCTTATTGGATAATAAACTTTTAATAAGTAGCCTTCATGTTGCTTACACTTTTGAATGCTCATCTTGCCTAAACAGAGTATCTTGTACAGAGCAGGCAGGCTTAAAAGAAAATTCAGTTCAACTTACTGAAGTCAATAGGAAATATATATTTTCAGATAGTCTTGGAACATGCCACCTTTGTGGACTTTTAGAAGAAAACTTCAAAATTGTATTTGTCATAAATTATAATTTCCACTACATTTTAAATGGAAAAAGTAGAAAAAAATACATTTGCTCAGAGGAAATTTAAAATTACATTGTTTCTAATATACTAAAAATGACCTAACAAAAATTTAAAGGCAATATTATAAATCCTCTATATCATGTTAAAACATGTTCATGTGAATGAAAGGAGGAAGAAGTTGAAAATTGTGACTGACACTATTGACAAAAGCTAGGACATGGAAGCAGTCTGAAAGTCTTTCAGTACAGTAGGATCAGGAATATGTGGCATATTGACATCAAAGAATACTACTCAGCTATAAGAAAAGATGAAATGTAGCCATTTACAGCAAAATAGAGGAGGTTCGAAATAATAATGTATAGTAAGCACATCAAAATGATAAAGACAAATACTGAGTATTTACATAGTAGACAACTGGACAAAGTAAATATTTATAAAGACTAGCAGATATTAATAAACCGTGATGGCTCTGAAATTAAGGGGTTTGGAGAAAAAGGAACAAGAGGATAATAAGGATGGCAGTAGAGAAAATCAAATAAATAAAATCAGTGACTGACATAGTTTAATTGTTTTCAAAGAAACCTAAAAAAGTTGTTATCAGGTGCTTCTTAAATTCCTGTTAATTTTGAAAAAGCATGACAATCTGTAATAGCTAAAATAGATCAAGTACTTCCTCATCTGATTTAAATCTCCAAAGCAGTCAAGTGCATTGATGGAAACTATTCGATAATTAATAAATCACTGAATAGTGACCACACTACTGAGAAAGTTGGTGCTAATATAGTGAGTCTAAACTAGACCATTATTTATACCAAGTAACCACCAAAAAAACCCTCATCTTGTAGATGAATTTTTTTCATGATCAAATTACTGTGTCTTTTTTCCTCCCTCTTCTCATTTTCTTTTATATTTAGCCAATATGTATATTTTCATAAGTCTCAGAAAAGTCCTATCTTGTAAATAAGCATGATATAAATAATATTCTTCACAATTTAATGCCTCAGTCCTCCTAGCCAATCAATAGCATTTCTTGAATAGGGTGATCTGTGCTAAGCATTATGCTATCCTCCTAACACTGGCTCAGTCCTGACAACAAACCCTCTTCTGAAGATGAATTAATTCTCTAAACCTTGTAGTTCCCACCTAAGTAGAGTGAGATATGGATTTCACTTCAAAAAGCTGTAGGGTGAGACTAGGGTAAGAGGGTAAAGATAAGTTGAGCACAGCAAAGATCAGCTCTATGGTATCATCATGAAGGATTTAAGTTTCATCCTTAGAAAAAAAGCCCCCTATCAACTCCCACAAAGGAAACAACACAGAATCTTATTGCTGCATTTAGATCACTGTGATTTTCCAGCAGGTATGTCATAAGTCAAGCTATGCAAATGTCTTGACCTGAAGAAGTAGAGAGGAACATGCTCTCCATCAGTGTTGGAAGGTGACAGGGCTCTTAAAACTCTGCTTTTCCTTAAACATCCTAAGACTTTCTGCTCCCTTAATAATCTCATATATTGGTGGTAGTGGGAAGGGAACGGGAAAAAATGAAAACAAAAGCTTAGGTATTAGCTTCTACGTATATGAACATGTGACACTCCTGTGAGTGTTGGGGGAGGGAAGAAAAGAAACACGAATCTGCACTTACTAAAAAATTTGATTCTCCTCAAAGATGATCTATATCCAAAGCTCCAAAACTAAAAGCAGAAGGGTGGGCCACCAATTCAATTCATGACAACCAATTGCCAAGTCACCAAATAAGCTGATCCTTCCCCCAAGCTGTTCTGCAACAGCCAGAGACGCCTTAAAAAAGATCCTGGAAACATGATCAAAAATAAATTTCATTCATTTTTAATGCTGACCTTTCTTTTTTTTGACAGGAAAAATGTTCTGAAATTGAATGAGAAAGACAGCAAATACACAAACCAGATGATGCAAGTCATTTCTGCGCCATGAACCAAACACAATACAAAATCACCCTTGCAGCTTGTACCAACTGCTCATGCCCTCAATACAAGAGAGTCATACATAATGCAGCAGTGGAACTGTTGACAGGGCTACATGGTCACAGAAGACCTTGTGAATTTGCTGCTGTGGACATGAGGATGTGATGTGTGAAGCTGGCCTGATGAGACTTTGCATCTCTTTTAACAGCATCCCAAAGGCAAGTTCTGTTGTTTGTTTAGCATATGCAGTACTGTAAAGGCTTTTTGAACATAAAGTTCTGTTTTCACACATTTTCTGTATCAGCTAAACACATAAGTGATACAAAATAAAATCACTTCATTATTAAACTGATATTTCATTATTTAACTGTTCAAAGCCTTGGGAAAAAATGTACATAAACAAATCATCTATATATCGCTGTATTCCTGAATGCTCCTTCTCAAACAAATTCATGATTTTATCAAATGATGGGTCCTTAAGTTTCATGAATATAGGGATGAGATGGTTAATGTATGGGCATTGGAGAGTTGTGAAAACTATCTGGAATAACGTAAGCATTTGCATGGGCAAAGAGTTCATGATTCATTAAATTTTCAAGAGGGGAAATTACTCCAGAAAGATTAAGAATCACTACTTTAGAGAGATAAATAGTCAAGGATATCTTATCCAATTGCAATCTCATAACACAGGTAAGAGAAAGCAGAAAATACTGGCAATTTGTAGATGGTCAAACACATATTCTGAATATTTCCAGAGTAACTGGGTCATCCGAAATTTGACCATTAAATTATGAGTCGGGAATTTATTAGCTGGAGAAAATGAAATGGAGACTATACATGGTACTAAAGACAAAATTCTGGGTCACAGTTGAGTAAGATATTCCCTATATTATTAATATATAGCTTTATTAAGGTATATTATGCAATAAAACTTTATTAAGGTATACTTATTATGCAATAAAGAGTACATATGTATAGAACTGGGTAAGTTTTGACCTATGTACTTACTTGTGAAACCATCACCATTAACAGGATAAAAAAACAAGTCCACCATTCCAAACTTCCTCCCAATCCCTTAGTAGTTCCTCCTGTTAACTATCACTATATCAGTTTGCATTTCCCAGAAATATATTTAATTACATTTATTCAATGTAGTTGGTTTACCTATGGGCTCTCTATCCCCCCAAAAAGATATGTTTATTTCCTAATCCCTAAAAACTGTCACCTAGGCAAGTGACATAAATAAGTAAAATAGGTTAGAACTGTTCTCTGTGAGATTTGGTTTCATTATTCATATGTGGTTAATACTGTTGTCTATTTTTCAGAGTTGTTGTGAAGATTAAATGAGAAAATTCTTTTGTAAATTCTGAAATTTTAGGGCAATATTATTTTCATCTATAACAATTATCAGAAGTCAATCATCTATTTTTCAAGACATTTCCTAGAAAAACAATATTGTATATATCATGTGTCAACTATAAAACTTAGGGTTTATTACCACAAAAACTAAAGCATACATTCTTTGATTTATATTTAAGTCCCTGATACTGCCATCCTATTGATTTGGTTTCCTAAACTGCTGAAAGTATGATTAAAATAATGTTTTATTTATTAGGAGTCGAGCCAACAGTATAGTCAAAAATACCTGTAAAGAGCAAAAATAAATTTAGCAAGGAAGATGCTATTAATATAGGGAAAGCCATCTTATTTTATAAAAGGAGTCTTATCTTAAAAATAACTGTCATAATTTTAAAAACACTAGTCATCCTGTGTCCATACCCACAGGCAATTAGGAGAAGTAACAGGAAGGGTAGACGGTATGAGATTTCAGATACAGAAGCAGACATACTGACTCCAAAGAAGACAATATCTGACAATCTGATAGTCAGAAAAGTTGTGTAAATGAAAATAAAGTGTAGTAATTCAGTCACTTAGGTTATCTATTTTTTTTAATCTCAAGCCAGCATTAAATATCCAAAACCCTGATACTGAAGACAAAGATTACATCCACTGTTTTCTACTCAGGAGTCATACATTAGAAAGAGTTCTTTCTAAAAGAGATTGTGCTTCAATGGTTAACTCTTAACCATGTAGAAAATGCAAATTCAAAACCAGGCAGTTCCTGAAAATGAGGAATAAATTGTTAATATAACTTTCATTCAACTGCTCTTCTTTAACTTAAAGATCAAATAAAAGACTGTACTCTTTATGCGGGCAATGAGAGTGGCATGCTTATTGCCGAGATCTCAGGACTCAGCTCAACACAGAAGCACAGTTGGCATGGCACTTAAGGAGAAATAGAGAAATGCACAGAAATGTGAAGAGACTGGCTAGATGAGTGTATGAGCATCATAATAAATTTAGTTCTTACTAATTTCATTTTGTCATTTTTCTAACATTGCTTGTTCCAAAATGAATGGAGTGAAATATGGAATTCCTTTTTATCAGACTCCTATAACTTTAAGCATCATATGATTTCTAATAGGCATATGACAAGGTCTATGGGTATTAAACATAAAATAACCTTGTCTACCTGCTAAGTCCTTTTGATAATATTTTCTCAAAAAATCATAAATTACAATAAACATGAAAACAGAAAAATCATTTTGGTACCATGGCCACTAAAGCCTCAGCAGAACATATTTAAAAAGATAAAATAAAATTCAATAAATTGAAGTCTATCACAGTCAGAACAATTGTGTAATTCTACTTTCATTCTACTAGCTGAAGCAAATTTAAAATCCTATTTCAAGTAGTTAGAAGTTAATGATATCTTTTTGCTCCCTATAAAACCTGGCAGCTCTGTCTAGAATGGTATGTCACAGAAAAATTTCACCGTTTAATCCTTAAAACAAAGTTTCCCTATTCTTCCCCTTATTGCAAAGGAGAGTGATGTTGACATAAGGATCAAACTGTTTGCCCTCAAATGCCATTATGAATGTATAACAGAGAGGAAAAAATGCACAACTTAGATTAGATTACTGGGCTTCTAGTAGACTCTCCCTGTGCCAATTACAGAAGACTTTCCATTTACATATAAATAGCTCAGAAATTCCAACACAAATGTACTTGAAAACATTGAATCAACTGGTTCAGAAAAACATGGATTAGGTGCATTTCAATTTAATTTTAAGGTGTTTACAACGAGCATGTATTCAAGTAAATAAAAGAAATGGAATCAATTTTTATTACAGAAAGCAACATCTTTTTAAGTTATTGAAATTATTCCCATACTGATCTTAAACCATTCCATGAAGGTTCCTTTTAGCATGCTGTTAGGGGTTATTTTTGCTGGGAAAAAAAAAGAATTAAGTAATTGTATTGAGCCATGGTGTGATGCTTGGTATATATAATGCTGTTTTTTTATTTTCTCTTAGGTTTTGTCTGTCTACCTGAGAGGTGGCTCTTGAGATAGCTAGTGCCATATAAAATATATAAATGAAACAAGGTGCATTTCTTCCAATATAACTTGTTTTTTATCTTTCTGTATAACCTGGTTTAAATGGCCAGTTCTTCTCATATTCTGTCCCACTGGAAGACATTTTGTGATGAATATAACCTCATTAGTAGTCTCTAACCATTAAGTGCAACAGATCAACCACTCCACTTATTGATCTATTGCTCTTATAGAGCCACTTCAACTTCCACTGCAGTTTCACAACTGGATTTGATAAATGTTGATAGATGGTATAAACAAACAACTCTGTGTGGCAGAACACAAACAGTGCTGTGTCACCAGTATACACTGAATTTCTGAATTCATTTGTGGATCTAAATATATAGAGAAAATGAGGCTGCTTTTGCTAATAGCCCCTGAATTGAAATGATATTGATGGTGATTTATATTTCACAAAATACATCACAATTATTTCTATATAAATATCTGAAAATATTTAGTTTGCAGAATTTCACAGAATAAAACTGCCACAAGCAAAAATAACTATCTCTTCCCAATAATGGTGTTTGGGGGTGGGGCAGTGAACCTGTGTACAAGAGAGGGACAAACTTCAGATCACTTAGCAACTGGGATGGCTGAGGGCATTTGGTGGGAAGACCTTGTCTAGGGGGAAATTCTGGGCAATGCACATGGTAGGAACACTTGATCTAAAGACACAGTTGAAGTATTTACAAAAATGACTATGATGGTGAACTTAACCTTCAACTGATAAACCACATACATTATTAATTTCTCCCATGTGTGGAGAAGTTCAATACTGATTCTCTATGAGCTATACAATACATTAGACATAAATACTGAAAAATTGTAGAAGGATAAAAAAAGCTTCACTTTGTTACTTGAGGGAAAGGAAGTGGGGGTGGGTGTAAAGGTGTAAGGGAGCACAGTAGTCTATGGAAAAAGACTATAGGTGCTTGGATGGTGTGGGTGGGGTGGTAACACACATCTGACTAGGTGTGAACCTATTCCCTTAAATCAAAAACATATTATAAGCCAATGTTTCCTCAAAATAGAGAGGAAAAATCAAATCTCTCTTTATATTTCATGTAGCAGATTGGTCTCAGAATAGAATGAAATCTAAATTCACAGACTAAAGCAGTCTTATTATTGTTTCTAATCACAAAAGCTTGATCACTTAGATTAACTAAGAGAAATAATTTCTTAAAATGAAAAAGCAAAAGCAAAATGAAACAAGTATTTGGCTAACAGATTTGAATATATGGAACAAAAATAAATATTGTATATAATAGAGAATCAATTTTTTAAATGTTCCAATGGGCTTAAAAATTTATAAAACTCCAAAAAAATGGCAAACAAACAAAATGACAAATTCTTTTTAAAAAAAAAGAATAATGGTATAAAAATTGTTACTGGACTTCTTTTTATAGACATCTAAACAACCCTGAGGAGTAAACATAATTTTGGCAAACATGTCATCAAATTCAGCACTGACAAGGATATGTTTTGTGTAGTCAAAATTTCGTGGAATGAATTTGCATTGTCAATTTCAATACCCACACTCACAACTGTGCATTAGCTTTTACATCAAAGGCTCCCAGACAGAAGACATGGGTCAGTGATAAACTACAAATACATTATTTGGCATGTTCCTTTTTCATTTTACTACACCACATTTTCTCCCTTTACAAATTATACAAATTAGATTTTTGTAATCAGCATAGGGAAATCTCTCTGTCTGCCATTATTGCCAAGTATACTTAATAATCATCTTCTTTCTAAACAAAGATAATAGCAAAAGGCCATGATGAAATTTTTATACAATGAGAAAACTATGTAATTTATTTGTAATGAATATGGTACAACTGTCTGTGGAATGATTTATTAAATATACCATCACAAAGAGATTTTTCTGGGAAAATATAATAAACTATGCTGTATTTCAATATAGGCCTCATTATTTGAGAATCTGTGTTTCTAATAGATACTAAGTGCTAAATTTCTAGTAAGTATCCCATGGTTTTCACTCTGCCCTCTCTCTTTCATTTACTCTTAACATGATAATACAGTGCTAATGAAAAGACTTCATTATGTAAAAGTATAAATGATATATATTTGCAATCTTAAATGATCAGGTTTGGCTTAAGGAAAAAATATAACTAGTAAAAACTATGAAAAGAAGATCTTTAAATGTCACTGAAATTTGAACCTTCCTTTTAAGAAAATCTTAAGTATACTTAACAGAGTAGTATGTGTGAATTCAGATTATATAATCTTCGCATGAAGTACTTATTACTCCTTAATATCCAAGGGGAATGTTTACATATGTTGCTATAATGTTTCATATAATAAATTCTGACAATAGTTTTTATTAAATAATCTTTTGAAAAATCACTATTTAATAGTGAAGAAACCATTCAGATATTGTTATTTTACAGAGAGCAAATATGAGTCTTCTAAGTAATTGTAAGACAGTCACTTATTACATGAGTTTTCAAAAGATTTAAAACTCATGGACATTGAACCAATTTCCATACACCAGTGGCATAACCTACGTGCAATAATAAAGAGTTTAACAACTTCCATGGGACACAGTTCAAAGAGGGTCAAGCAGAGAATTACATCAGGGAAAGATCTGGTTTCGGCTCACTGCTTGCTGGAGGCCAGCAGAGATGAGAGCAGGCAATGTCCCTACACTTTCCAAAGTGCTCTTCTAAGCAGTGGGATCCTCTGGGAAGGTACACTCTCCATTTTAGACGTGAAAAATTGGAAATATTGAGAGGTCACTGACATTTAGCTCAAACTACCAATAAGCAGCCAAAGAGATACATCTTTCTATCTCTCTGTAGCAAATAGCTCTGGCCAGGCAGGAATAAACTTTCAAAGATTTGTTTTGTCACAAGAACCAAAGGTTGTAATTAAAACACCTGGACTCAGCAGAGATTTAAACACTTCAATTACCCTATCAATACATAGAATCCACTAGTAATGGTCAAAACACCTTAGACTCTTGCCATGAATCTAAAAATATGTAAATTTAAACCGACTATGGTAGAAGATAATAAAATAACTTATACTTAGAAAATAAGCTACTGGATATTTTATTTCTCATCACTTTCGACACCAGCTATAATTTTAGCTACTTCAATCTAGCAACACATTTTTAAAAGGATTGAGAGTGAACCTGGTATTCCTGATTTTTTAAGAAAATAGTTGTTAGTCAAAGAGAATGGTTTTTAAGAATATTGACAGCATAAGAGCAGTTTCTGGCAAGATTCCGGGTCGTGTTTCACAGGAAATATAAAATGAGAACAAAAAAGCAGTCACTCTAACAGGACAGTGACAGAATCACAGTCAGGGAATTCTAAAACTCTCTCTGCCAGAATTGTTCCTTCTCCCCAGTTCTTGATTCCTTCCAAGAAGCCAGAATCTAACTCAAGCCAGCTCATTACTACAAAGGAAGTCTAAATCCTGCCTCAAGAGTCAAATGGAAGTGAGAAGGTGGTGCAGTTTGGTATTGGATCCACTGCATCTAATTACTGAAAAGAAATTAAAGTTGAAGCAATTAACTTTTAAAAAATCAGTCACTTCCTACACTTCTCCACCAATTAAACTAAAGAAAAAGTAAAAAAATAAGTGCTAAAAATTAATGTCACTTTAATGAAAAGCCTTTTTCTTCAATAGAAAATTTTTATTTGCCAATTTCCCCATTTAATGTGAAAATATATAGTCATATAAAAATGTCAATAGATGATATAAGTATTTTATTATTATGAAATATCACTTCTTTTTCTTTTCTTCACATAAGCTTTGTACAGTTAGGGGGATCAACCTAACATGGTGAAGTTAGAGGCTAATTTTGACTTGAATTAAAGAGTTGTATAGCTCCTAAAGAAATCTCACTGAAGGCTTCCCTGGTGGTGCAAGGGGTTAAGCACCCCACTATAAAGCATCCATAGCCAGCCACTGCAGCACAAGTTCAATCCCCGGTCAGAGAGTTGACCCACGTGGCACAGTAGACTTCTGTCATGTCTGCTGCTCCCCTCAGCAGTGTATTTCAGTCAGTCTGCCTGTTCTGTTCCCTACTCTGTCTCTGGTGAAACCTCTCACCTTGCCCCCCACCCCCAAGCCTCCCATTTCAGGCCTATACCCAAGCTCTTGTATACATAAATAAATAAATCATTTTTAAAACAGAAGTTATCAATTATGATTAGCTGATAAGAATAATATTGACATTGGGGCCTCCCTGGTGTGCAGGGATTAAAAGCACAGCACTATCAAACTATCACCAGCCACTGCAACATGAGTTCAATCCCGACCAGGAAGCTGACCCACATGGTGCAGCAGACCTCTCCTGTCTCCCACTGCTCCCTTCAGCAGTGTATTTCAGTAGATCTGACTGTTCTGTTCCTCACTCTTGTCTCTGGTGAATCTTCTCATCCCCACATCTCTGGCCTACACCCCAGTTCTTGTATGTGTAAATAAGCCTTTAAAAAAAGAATAATATTGATATTATTTGCATACTAAAAATGATTAGTTACCCATTATATTTGCTATAATATAAAGCAGAAATGTGAACATACACAAACTGAACATTTAAGCAAACAAATGATGGATGGTGGAAGTCAGAATCTCACTGTTGCAGTATGTATATGGAGGGGGGTAAGGAGGAGGAAAGAATGATTAGAGTGATCCATATAGTAATAGATTACAGTATAAGACATCAGTATGAACTAATGTTTTGCTTAATATAAAAATAGTTACAATAGAAATATTTTAATTCTGTGTATATACATTGGTAAAAAATTCATATATCTATTTATTCTTTAAGGGTAAATGGAACACAAGCAACTACCCCTGACTCCCAAAACAAAGAACAGAAACAGATCTTGATTTGTGTATCTTTGAAGAACTTTTAGTAATTCGAACAACTCCCTCTGCCATAAAAGTAAAGGAATATGGAGGTATAGAGGTAACAAAATATGCACAGATTCATATAGGGAAAACTGAAAAAACTCAGATGCAAGAAATAAAAGAATGTAAAGATTCCATATCCATAGGTAGGAAGATTAATGAATACTTTCAAGATTTCAGTTTTCCCTGACTTGATATATAGATGCAATGCAATTCCAATCAAAATCATAGCAATCAGAGAAAGTTATTTTGAGAGTATCAACAACTGATTATAAAGTGTATGAGAAAAGGCAGAAGATACAGAATACTCAACACAATAATGAAGAACAAAGAGAATTAATACTACCCAACTTCTAAACTCACTATAAAGCTAGTAATCAAGGCAGTATGATATTGGTAGAAAGACAACATGATAGAACAAAAAGAAAGCACAGAAATAAATGGACATATATATAGTCAAATCATAATTGACAAAGATTCAACAGTAAATCAATGAAGAATTCTTTTCAACAAATGGTACTGGAGTAACTGAACATCCACTGATGAATAAATAAATCTAGGATAGACCTTATACTTTTCCAAAACAGTAACTCAAAATAGATGATGGATCTAAATGTAAGACACAAAATTATGAATTTCCTAGAAGGTAATGTACGAGAAAATCCAGGTGTCCTTGAATTTTATGGAAACATTTAACCAAAACTATAATTTATGAAATAAAAATTGATAAATTAGACTTTATTAAAATTAAAAACTTCTACACAGAAAAAAACTGCTAAGACAATTCATAAACCAGGAGAAAATACTTGCAAAAAAAACCATGTGACAAATGACATGACTAAAATGTAAAAATGCTTAAAACTCAACTTAAAAATAATTACAATTAGATGTTAAAATAGACAAAATATCTGAACAGAAACCTCAACAAAAAAAATATGTAGAATGAAAGTAATCATGTGAAAAGATGTGTATACACGCACACATAGATACACATTATATAAACACTATATATAAATAGGGAACTGAAAGCAAAAAAAAAAAAAGTGAGGCACACACAACAGACTCATCAAAATGGCTAAAATTCAAAACACAAACACCAAATGCTAGCAAGAATATAGAACAACAGAACTCTCATCCGTGGCTACTAGAAAAGAAAAACGGTAAAGTAACTGGAAAACATGACAGGTTTTGTAGAACTAAACATTCTCTAACTGTACAATTCATCATTCCTACTCCTTGGTACTACTCGAAAGAGCACAACTATAGAGGCATTAAAATTACTAGTGGGGCCTCCCTGGTGGCACAGCAGGTTGATTGCAGGACTGTGATGCATCCGATGCACAGCAGGGCACGGTACGTTGGATCCCTGGCCAAGGAGGGGACCCACATGGCACAGCAGACCTCTCCTGCCTTGCCCGCTGCTCCCCTCAGCAGTGTGTTTTAGTCAGTCTGTTCTGCTCCCCACTCTCTCTCTGGAGAATCCTCTCACCTCCCAGAATTCTGGCCTGTACCCTAGCTCTTGTATGCATAAATAAATAAGTCTTTAAAACAGAAAAATTTAGTGGTTACCAGTTGTTGGCAGCTAGTGAAAGAAGGAATGAATAGGTAAAGCACAGAGCAGCTTTAGGACAGTGAAACTATTTGTATAGTACCATGAGGGTTGATACTTGTCATTATACATTAGGCAAAAACCATAAAATATATAACATAAGAGTGAAATCTAATGTAAACGTGCTTGGACTTTACTACTAATAATAAATGAGTTGGCTCATCAATTGAAACAAATGTACCATGTTGTATGATATCAATAATAGGGAAAACTATGGGCAGAGGCCAGAAATCTACTTTTTATTCAACATTTTGTAAATCTAAAATTAGTTTGTTAAATTAAAATTATTACTTAAAGGTAATAAAAACTAAATGGCAATACAAGTAAATATAATATGCTGAGTGGCAGAAATTATACTCATATGGTTTAATTTTTTTAATTTTAAATTTAGAGAAGGTAGGAATTATTTCTAATGAGACTGATTAGGCGGAAACTTGAGTTGGTCTCTCATACATGGGTAGCATTCAGATAGGAAAATAACTCACTAATTATTAATTATTAACATGCAATCGTGAAACAAATTAAATTACATTTCTCTCAATATGGTTCCAATGTGCTTTGAAGTTAATTGCACAATGTTATTTTGATAGAAGTGAAATCATTTTATGTTGTCACACTACAATAATTTTTCATAAACGAGAAGCTGTTCAATCTGCGTACAGCAATTTGTGTTGTATTATAAACACTAGAACTTGGTAGAGGATCTGGTACATACATCTACTGAGATGTGGATCTAAATCCTGAAACATAAAGTATTACAAACTAGTGGCAAACCAATTTTAAAAAGGTGGTTGAGAGTGACAATTTATCATGAGACTATACAGAAATATGGGTCTAGCTTTAAGACCAGTTAAAGTCTCCCTGATGCAAAGAGTAACCATATAAACTACATAATCTAATTGTACACAATTTATATATTATCCCTATAACATAATGATTCCATTAGACTTCCTGTGATTTACCTGGGAAGTACAAATAAGTCAACATTAAAATTGATCTTTCCTAAGAAAAGGTAGGGGGATTTTTATATGAAACACCAAAGCAATATAATCTTCTGTAACTCTCAACAGAAACTGTTTATTTAAACTTGTTGAATTAAAAAGTGAATTAAGAGGTCTTTATCTCAGAATTAATTTCTAAATCTGGTCCTGTTTAAGAACTTCATATTAATGAGTTTGATTAGCTAAAATTACATTAATAAGTTTTACTCCTATGTTTATGGAGGATATTGGTTTGAATTTTTTTCTTATAACCTTCTTTTCATCAGCAAAACTCCACTGGAAGAAATTCTCAAGTGAATGAAAAATAGCAACAGATGAAAAGGTGGATCAATACAAAGAAATAACAAAAATGCCAGAAATAAAAATCTAGCAGAACTAACAAGCCAATTTTAGTACAGATATGAAAAAGATTCAGTATAGCTAAAACAGTTTTGAAAAAGTGAAGTTGACACTAACTAATTTTAAAACTTACTATAAAGCTATTTTAATAAATGCTACCGTGTGCTAGGATCATTAACAAAAAATTAGAGTTTAATGAAACAAAATAGTTCAGAAATAGACCAATATTTATAAGGCCAATACAAAGTTTCCAAGGCAAATAAACAGGGAAAATACAATATTTCAAAGATAAGAACTAGAAAAATTAGGCATACACAAGGAAAAAACATGACTCATTTCAATCACATACAAAAATTAACTCAAGCCATAGACCTGAATGTGAAACTATAAAACTTCTCCTGAATGTGAAACTATAAAACTTCTTTGCCACATTGTTAGGCAAATATGTCTTCAATAGAATAACAACTGTGTGAAACATAGAAAAATAAGTGGCTAATTACATTTCATCAAAAGCAAAACTTTCGGGCCTTCCTGGTGGCGCAGGAAGCACTGTGCTGTGAAGCATCTGATCCCCAGCCTGGGACTTGACCCACATGGTGTATTTAGCAGACCTCTCCTGTCTCGCCTGCTGCTCCCCTCAGCAGTGTATTTCAGTAGATGTGCCTGTCATGCCGCCCTCTCTGTCTCTGGTGAATCCTCGAAACCCCTACACCTAGGCCTATACCCCAATTCTTATGTGTATAAATAGATGTCTTTAAAAAAAAGTAAAACTTCCACTCTTTGAAAGATTCTACTAAGAAAATAAAATGGGTAGAATGTTGAGTGTGAGAAAAAAATGTGACACGTATATCTGATT
The DNA here is from genome assembly GCA_019455555.1 of Galemys pyrenaicus. Taxonomy (NCBI): domain Eukaryota; kingdom Metazoa; phylum Chordata; class Mammalia; order Eulipotyphla; family Talpidae; genus Galemys; species Galemys pyrenaicus. Next base: position 13,282,345 of record JAGFMF010012021.1, read on the forward strand.
AAGCATAGCCAGTAAATATAAAGAGCTTACATATTAATAACAAATAAACAAAAATTGAATTTAAAGATGGGCAAAATATTTAAAGGTCTACTTTAGTAAAGAAGCTACACAAATTGTGATAAGTAAGCACATCAGAAGATTTGTAGAAGTTAAAAAATAATTACCTACTAGAGAAATGCAAAATGAAACCACAATGGAATACAAGTGCTGACTAGGATCTCGAGCAAGTAGACTTTCACATACTGCTGGTGAGAACACAAAACGATGCAGTCACTTGGACACAACGTTTTATCATTTCTTATAAATTCAAACAGAACCTTACCATAATATTCAACAATTGCACACGTAGGTTTTTACCCATGAGAAATGAAATGCCAATTTAAAAATATGTATGTTAACATTCACAGCAGTGATATTTATAATAGCAGAAAAATTGGAAATACCTAGTCAGCAAGTTAATGGACAAACATATGTGGTATATCCATATAGTAGAATATCAATCATCAATAAAATTAAATAAGTGATGGACACATACAACAATATGAATAAATACTGTAAAGCATCAAGTTAAGTAAAAGAAGTCAAACATAAAATTCATATGCAGTGCTGGAAAAGGTCATGAGAATTTTGTATTAAGAGGGGAGACTAATTAATTCTACAAGATTCAGAGAAATCTTGACCAAAAGATGAAAACTACGTTGCATATCAAGAAGTGACAAGAATTTTACCAGATGATATTTCTTATCCTATCAGAAGGATATCATATACTCATTTTTCCCATTGTCTATCCATCCATTCACCCATCATTCAATTATTTTTCTTTGTATTTATGTAAACATTGATATGTTAATATGTCCCCTTTAGTGAAGTAGGTTTGTCAAAACAAACTGTTCATTTTTATATATTTCATCCATGAAACTGAGGAAGTTAAAATTTCAGATTCAGATATAATTAGGCTGACCAACTATGCTGGTTGCTCAGAATGGGAAGCTCTCCTGGGACATGGATCATTGAGTGCTGAAACCAGGAAAATTCCAGCCAAACAGGGAAGAGTTGGTCAACCCATGTATATTCAAAGTGATTATAGTGATAGATAGCAAATTTATAAGTAGATCAACAACTTGATAAGTGGTTATTGAACTCTCATTTGTTTTGTTATTAACTTATAAAACAATATTCTAAATTTTTATATACTTTGAGTAAACTATAAAGATTTTTACAGTTTACTCAATATGTTCTCTAGATATTACTAAATGGCCCAAATTATAATCTGCTTTTCAATAGCAAGAACTAATAGAAAATATATTTACTTTATAAGCCTATTTAAAATTTCCCTAATAATTCTGTGACATAAAGGAAGAAAAGGACTAGGAAGGGAAAAGAACAAAAGGAGGAAATGACAGAGTTGTAGGGAGAATAGCAATACTCCAGGCTTAGCTTGTACCATATGAACTTACTATCTTGTGTTTTATGTATCTGCATAAAACAGATAGATGTTTTATAATATCTGCAGAACAGCTAGCATAAATTTAGACTGTCTAAAAGAGATTTGTCCTAGCTGCAAAAACTTTGATCCTATACAAAATTTATCTAGTTTAACATATAACCTAGAGTAATAATAGCAGGCTAATGACCATGATAGCAAACAACAGCTGCAGCATCTACCACACTACATAATGCCTAGGTGGAGCTGGGTAAATATTGTTCAGGTAAAACAAAATAGACTGTTAACTAAAGGTTACTGAACTACACAGAGGAAAACTCCACATAAAGCAAACTATACTCCCATCACAGATCCTCACAGTTACAGTATTTTTTTTTGTTACCATTTTAACAGTCAAGTCAATAATGTGAAGTTAAAGGAAACCAGATAACATTAAAAAATCCAATTCTCCTTTGAGAGAAGCAAGTAAAGTCCTGCAGCAAATGAACATCAGCTTCTCCAAGCTTAAAAATTAGATAGTTTTACCAGAACTACTACTTAATTCTGTGCCACTTAGATCAATAACAGAAGAAGATGCCTAAAATGTAAAGACAATGACAGGAAAGATAAAGTCATCAGTTATCCCTGTTCATATCTTCCCACTTAAACTAGTGAGTTAATGTGTATGAAATTTTTTTTCTAAAGGAAACAATAAATAGAAGACAACACATGACTCAACAAAAATATGGAGCAATATCAATTAATAGTTACTTATAAATGATTTCCGTTATAAGACTGTTTGTTTAGAATAAAACCTTGATCCAAAGAACATAGCAACGAATAATGACTGCTTCTTTCTACATGTATGACAGACTCCAGGTGAAGGGTTCAAACACACAGGATCATGCAGTCTCACAATGACATGTCAGAGAATTGTGAACTAAGCTATGATTGAATACGTCTTCAAATCAGTGATTATCCCACCTATCATTTAGGGGGAAGCTACAGAAATACTGAAAACCATCATGTTACGTAACAATAAGGAATCACTATGTTGTTGTTTTTAATTCTGCACAAAAAAACCAAAAACATCTGATTGCCAGAAGGAAATCAGAGACATTCAGCAGGGGAGGAGGAGGGAGAGGGATTAAAACAGGGGCGGGAAGAGCACAAGAGACCATGGTGACTTGATGGTGGAAATTTTATACCTGAGAGGAGAAAGCAAACATTTCACAAAAATGAACAATGATGTAAAAAAAAAAAAAAAACTCACTGAAGAATTCCTTCTTAACTATCACTATCCACAACATAATTTATTTCCTCCCCTTAAGAGTCTCAGTTTCCTCATCAGTAAAATTGGATTAATAACAGTACTTTCCTATAGGGTTAATGTGAGAATTAGATGAACTATTGAGTAGAAAGTGCTCAGTAGAGGCTAGCACAAAGGAGGTTCTATAACTTTTAGTCACAATGACTATTACTACTTTTCATTATTTAGTCATATTATTTCCTCTTTCATACCAACTCAAGCCATTAAATATGTCATTTTAGAACAAGAAAAACCTCAGATATGATCCAAGAAGGGGAAATCTCTAGATCACTGATGTTTATAATATTTCCTCAAAGTTGAAGATCTACATTTCCCCAAAGCTTCTGCCTGCATAAATCAGGTCCCATAATAACAGTGAGAAAACACTGAATTAAATTCAGCTCTATCAAGGACAGCAGGTGAGGGCCAGCTAAGTCACCTTTCCTTTTGTGACCTCAGTTCAGTTATTCCTAAAATAAAGTATTTGTATTTGAGGATTTCTGGGGTCCTTTCATTTCTAATATTCTGATTCAGTACTCACTGAGTAGTGCTCTTTAATGTATTTATGTGACATAAATTTGGCTTTTCAACACTTTAGACACTTAAATATATTTAAGTAACAGGATCCTCTATCGCAGGATCTTACTCTCCTCTGCCTTTCTCTCTCCATAGCACTTTGCTCAATTAGAAATTAGATGATTAGCCAAATGACAAGTAATTGAGTGAAAAATAAAGGATTAATAAAACCATCAGCACTTCCAAAAGCAAAAGCAATATGTAATTAATGTTATACTTATCTTTCATTAGTACTAATATTTTATTAAAAAGCTGTTCACTCTATCATGCAAAAGGATATTTTACAAACCAGGTAACTAGTTTCTGCAGTTCTGGATAGGTGAATAAGGGTCTTAACATAGGATCAAAATCGGTGTCACCTATTTTCCTAAAACATTCATTAAGATTATAACATCCCTAATATAAGAAATCATCATGCAGGAGTCTTGTAATTAATAGGAAACATTTTTGTTTATTAATGTTTTTAAGTGATTTAATGTTTTGTAACAGAATAAATATGCATAGGAACTAAATGTCAAGAACCAATAATAAGCAGTCAGAATCGCTGAGTGGATCCCTCACTCTCTGGTACTAATGCTGCCGCATAGGCTCACTCAGACATAAAGCGAACATTTTTACAAGGAAAAATTTAATTAACATTCTGTCATGATTACACTGTTCTGTTGTTAGCTGATTTTCTTCATCAAGCTGTTAGGTATTTATATATTTAAAAGACTTTGATGAGTTTAAACTATATATATAATGAAATATAACCTTAAAATTTATGTGTTCAAATTTGTACATGTCTAAAGTTTTTTAAGCCAGCTGTAAACACATAATCTTTCCTTTCAAAGTAGAGGTGTCTAAAAGATCTATATTACAACCAATAAGATATATTGTAAAGTGAGAGAAGAAACAGAAAAAGTAAGCATAGTACAGGAGAACCACAAGATATAATTGAGGCCAAAAGCAGAAGTTATTAATTTCACAAGAGTGCCTTGGATGGTTTTAAAGCCCACTTCAGATGCATTAGTAGGATATTATTTTCTATTTCAGGAGTAATATCAAACCAAGGCAACTTCTTAGTAAATGAATCCTATGGCTATATTTTGTGAAAAGGGGTCATTTTAATTTCAAAGTCTTCATTACCTAGCAAAGTAACTGACTCAACTGTGAAATAACATTTATAATATAAATAAACTCAGTTGTCTTCAAAGAAGCTAGTTATTATTCAAGTATTTACTTTCCAGGTTCTCTCATGTATTGCGATTTACATAACAGAAACTTGGCCTTTTCAATATCAAACAAAAAGCAAACTTTAGTAAAACAATCTAAGGTAATTAGCATGTATAATTTAAAATAATCTAATAAGAGTGAGTAATGAAACGCAACTAATTATTTGCAGAATATACAGAAAATGAGCTACAAAGGTATTCAAGTTTACACATACATTTCCAAATGACAGTTTAAAATGTACTATATTTTATTAAGAAGTTAAAAATAAAGTTGCATTGATGTGCATATCCTACTTAATGTCTGAGCCCAAAAAAATATCCATCACTAAAAAAAAATATATATATATATATATACACATATATATTTATATCTCCTACATGTCAACATGAGATTGCTAAGATACTGGTAAAACATCAACTATAACACAGCTAGCATATGCTGCAATAAAGACCACTACTTTGACGTTAAAATAATTCCTCATAGTAAAAAATAAGTATAACACCACATCTAAAAATAAGGAAGAGCTGTGTCCATCCAAAAGGACTTAAATTTTCTTAGAGGCAAAGAAAGAGAAAATCCAAAGATTTTTTTTTTACATGAATTAATTACTAGCAATCTTGGGGTGACAAAAATGAAAAGATAAACATTAGATCAATGGGCCATAAATGGGATAAGCAATAGAAAAAGAGTTACTTAAGAGCTCTTCCTGATTTAGCTGCTGTTGAGGGTTTTATCCTCATCAATAACTAGCAATAAAAGGCAAAGAGGAAGTAAAAATCACTCTCTATTCCAAGCTGCTAAAGTCATTTGCTGGTTAGAGATAAACAAGGTAAGTTCAAAGACCCTAACCTAAACTACCAAGCTCTCTAAATTCAACTATTAGTCCAAATGATGTACACTGAGTAATCACAATGACTCTGGCACCAACTAAAAAGAAGCAGGGGTGAGGTGGGGAGGAATTCTGATTTGTTGAGTTAAAAAGTCCTTGGTTATACAACTATACTTCTTGTGACCCTCAGTGGAAATAAATGAACAGTAAGAAGGTACGCTGGCTCTGAAGTTGAATATGTATGCAGGATGGTACAGTTTTCAATAGTTTTCTAGAACGAACTTTTTGTCTCAAATAAGTTGAAATAAAGAATGCTCAAATATCAAAAAGGATCATTTTCATAGACAAGCTATTAATATAGAGCAAATTAAGAAATCCAGGGAATAGGGCACTGGAAAGTTTCTCAAAGCTAAGTAATAGTTAAGATCAAACTTGGGGAAGATAAATCATTAACCAAACATGAGGTTTCTACTTGTGACCTAATATAATTAAGAAAGTAATAAAAATACATGCTAAGCCTTAGAATTCAGAAGATTTTTATCTTTTTCATCTCAGTCTTAAAACATTGGGAACAAGTGACATTTTCTTTTCAACATGATTTATATTCCAAACTCTGAAAACCACAAGGCACAGAATAGAATGGTCTATATTAATAACATGAAGGTAACCCTAGATCTCAGATCTTTCATCATTATTTTTATATATAAAGTCACTGCATCTATTCTAAGTATTAATTCAAAAAATGTAATTCATTTTCATTTTAGAACACAAAAAATCTCAAATTTAAAAGCTGGAGTTTTAGAATTTACTTATTAAGACTCAATTATTCAAAACAATTGGAATGAGAAAATATGATAGGGAATCATAAAATTTTCAAATCATCTAGTTTATTTTTAATGAAAAGAGAATATAGGTCCCTAAACATATCAGAATCAAATCTATTAAACCTTATGATTAAAATAGATATTGTATCTATGACACATAAAAGGGGATCTGTTCAGATGCTATGTTTGGTAAAGCTCATGAGTAAGAAATGATTCCCTGGAAAGCAAAACATACTTAGTATCAAGTATAGAAAGTCCAATTTAAAGAAATTTGTGTAAATTGAGGTCAGTGAGCTCTCTTCTTGGCATTCCCTACATATTTGTTGGCCTACGCAGTAAAGTATCAACATGGCAATGATTAAATAATGCAAAACAAGTTTTACTGCATTAAAAGTCTACAGAAACATGGAATTCAGGAACTAATTCCAGCATCTCTATTCTTTTCTTAATCATGTACAAATTTTGCTTATTTTTTCCTCATCTCTCCAAGTATGTTACTGGCTATCACAGAAGCAGTGATTAGTCCAACTCTGCTTGTTCAGCCCCACCTGTGAAACAGGAGCTGCAATGCTCCTGGTACTCAGTGGGTGTTTATGTCCATAAATGAGAATTAACACCAGTTTTCCAAAAATGATTTATTTGAAAACAATTTGGTATTTCCATTAAATAACTAAATTCCTCACATACTTATAGGAGTAAACAAGATGACCAGCATCTTTACTAATGCAAACAAGCTTAGGACATTTTTTTTTTTTCCCTCCTGAGTTTAATGAAATGTATTGCACCAAACGACTACAGTAAAAAGAGCATCTCACCATTTTTATCTAATATTCAATCATCTAGCATGAAATACACTTGAATCTAAAACTCTATCATGTTTATTTAATGAATCTATGACTGCTTCCACATTTTTGGATGTAGTCTTCAAGAGTGACACAAAGCAAAGATTCTTAAGACTGATTATAGCAATAAAGCACTATGTGATAAATCAAGTTTCAGAAACATCAGAAAAATATCATAAATTAATATTAATGCCTTTAGTTGGCTCAAATAATGCACTGAGGGGAAATATTCAAATCACTCACTTTAGCATGCATTCAATTATAAATGGATAATGTCATAATATAATTCTAGTTGTTCTGAATTATTATTCACAGCTGGTATTTTGGTATGATAAAATTTCCAGAAGATAATCCTGCTTAGGGATTAGTGGCTAATTCTGGTAGCCATGTACCACCTAAGGAAATTTAAATTATTGTTTTCCTGGGGCTCATAAAATTTTGATATTCCTTTATTGAAGAATATGTAAGTGCCTATAAGGTAAAATATACTAAACTGAGTGGTGGTTAAAAGAATAAACTTAAAGGAAAAAAAGAACTTGAAAGTCATTGAATTTTTCCCAAAATGAGTAATAAATATGTACAAATAAAATGTCTAAGCAAGCATTTATTTTTCCTTAAAATGCAGCTTTGCAGCTATTTGTATTTCTTCACCATAAACATCCAAATCTATCAAAAAACAATGTCTTCTTCACTACAAAATACAGTGGATTTCTATTTTTATTTATTTTTTACTTGTTTTGCAGTTTGCATAGTTGTAACCTCTCAGGGGCACATGACAAAGTCAAACTCTTATTGAAACCCTGTCTTCCTTTGCTTCCTATATATACCATTTTCCTCAATCTACTTATTCTCATTCCACATTTCTGATGGCTCTTTTCTCACCAGTCAGGAGAGTGTTGCTAAATCCCAGCACCTATCTTGAGAACTCTGTTCCATAGTGTATTTGACCTCTCCTTTGGGGATTCTATCTTAGCTTGAGGCTTCAAGAACCATTTATATGCGTATGTATTGTGATCTGTTCTCAGTCTAAAACTTTATTCTGAAGTTCTGATTGGTACATTCTATGGGGGCACAGACACCCAGAAGGAACCTATAAATAACTGTAGAGATTTGTGACAATCTGGTGTAGTTAATGTTAAGAGTATAATAGATTCTAGAGCCAGGAAGCCTGAGTTTGAATCCCAGGCCCACTAGGTCGTATGACCTTGAGAAACCCATTTAAGCTCTATGTCAGTTTCCTCATCTGTAAAATAGAGATAAGAATAATAAAGCTACCATTTTAGAGCTACTAGAAGGCTAAAAATAAATTAGAGTGGAGCTTAACCCAAATTAAGCTCTAAATAAAGTATTTGTTAAATAAAAGTGGTAACAGTGTAACTTAAGGTTCTTAAAATATTCCTCATAGTCCCCATTATGTGCACTTGTATTTCTAAAATCACATCTTAATTATTCATATGGCTATAATACATAACATTGAAAGATTTTTCCATCCTCTTAAAGTTACCCATGGATAATATCCAAGTGTAAAGCACTTGGGGAACAGCAAGTTAACGCAGGAAAGCAAATGCTAGCAGGGGCCATACAGTTAAGCACCGAGAAGCAGGGAAGTAGGGCAAAGCAGCTAAGAACTTGGTCTATTTAATTCTCCACCCAGGTTCTTAGTGATGACCACCATTGTCATGAACAGCACGCTCTGACCTGCTATAACAGCTGGCTAGCAAATGAATTGGAATTTCGGATTTTATATATCTCAGCTTTTCTCAATTCCTTCTAGTCCATGACACTCCTCTCTCTATGCATCCTCTAATATTTCAAGGCTAGAAAGAGCAATAAATGAGTAAAAGATGTTTTGAAGTGTAGAAAGCTTGTCCTGTTCATTATACCCCAGCATATAATAAAGAAATATACATCAAAAGTGAAAGATGCATAAGAAGACAATTTCCTACTTCTGCAGCTGATTCTGCTGGCTTAGGAACAATACACGACACCCTAGCTACACCTCACCCCATCCATACACAGCCCTGAAATTTTTAACAGTGGATGCTGATTTTCCCAATTTGTAGTAAGTATCAAAGTCTCTTCTATTCAACTATATACTCTTCTAATTTTCAAAATATGAAAAGAAAAAGAAATACTTACATAAGATCATTTCTTAAAGGGCTCTCTTGAAGAGAACACACCCAACAAGTTGATTTTTAAAAAATGGCAAGAAACTGAAAGTATTAATGTAGTACAGTGATGAGGAATTATAATCAACTCAATCAAGAAGCCAGGAATTTTCATGGTTACTTAATATCCTACCTTCTTATCTTTCCTCCCCTCAACATTTCCATCTTAACAGTTTATTTATACAGTATTCAAAAAATGCCTGTAGAAAAATACATAAACATTAAAGGAGATGCAAATTTGACATCTGCCAGTTCAGTCTTGCAGAATTTTATCTTTTCTATCTCAGCTGAATTTGAAATTTTAATTTAAGTATGAACTCATTCCTTTCTAAATACTATGGGTTAAAAACTAGATGTTAAAAAGGGGGGAGGGGAACATAAAAAACAGTAAAACTATGTTACAATACTGGAAAGTGCCAGTATTATTGGGTGACCCTAGATATAAGTGGTTTTTAATCTAAAACAGAAATAATTATCTCTGTGACTTTCTTCCTGCCATCTCTGCAGAGGTATAGTGAATTGTTACTTAATATGTACCACACAAGAAAGTAGCATAGAAGACAATGCTTTTAATTACTAAATACGAGACAAAAAATATGCAGACAGGAATGTTAAATAGAGATCATCTTTACAGAAGAGAATAACTAATAATTTTGCCAGTTCTTTTGTCACTGAAAGTATGTGACAGAGATATTAAGAAAGTTCATAATCCAAAAGGCACTGATCCCTTAACAAAAATAATAAAACTTTGAGGCATTCATCAAGCTAATTCTTGTTATTTCCATATCAATTAAAAGTTAGATGTCAAGCAATTGTGTTCCCAAAACCACTTTTCAGTAAAGTGAAGTATTGTTCCAAGATGCTTTCTGATATATTGGAAAGTTTCCTCATAATCATTATTAAAGGCAACATTACAGTATGGTCTTTACATAGTATGGAATGGAGCAAACAGAGAAAAGTAAACCAACAATGATTTTTTAAGCCTTAGGGTCTTATAATTTTATATTATCCACACTCAAATAGTGGCTATCTCTATGATATTGAACCTATCTTCAATTTATTATTCAAATTATTTCTGACTATTCAAAATTGGTGATGAGCAACAGTGAAATGAATAAATACAGATAACAGTGGTGCAAAAATGGCACGATTGACAAACAAAAACTTAGCAATTAATCAGATGTGCTACTTTTACACCAACCAGTTAAAGTATATATGTGTTAAGTGAAACAATAAATGAAGATCATTTTAAAGATCGCACATGTTGATTGGGGATAACTGACAATTTAGGATGATATCTGATTGTCATTGATACACGTTTACAATTTATTTATACACTGTTGATTTAAGAAAGATTACAAAGATAAGAATGATATAGGGAAATATAATTTTAAAGTGAAAAGGGTACAGAGACTATAAACAAGGAAAGTTTTAAGGAGAAAATAGTAAGATTAATATATTACTTGAAGTAATAAAACCCCATTAGGGAAAATTGCTTAAAGCAACACACAAAGTTCATTCTTAGCTTCCACACACAAATATCACAAAATTTCTAAGGAAAAGCAAAACCTGCTTTGAAATATTTGCTTTGCTATTTAGGTTACTCACCCCAAACAAGAGTCATCCTGGATTTTTCATTTTCCTCACAGTCCAGATTTTTCCTGCACAAATCCTGTTGCTTGTATTATGTATTCTGAAAATATGCTTAAACTTCTCCATTTTCAAAGCCTCTACTCAAGTCCAATATACTACATTCTCATTTAGATTATTTAAAGGACCTCCTATCTGGCATCCCTATAATAAAGGAGTCAGAGGAACATTTAAAAAGAACAAGTGAAATCCTCTATATACAACTGTCTATGACTCTCTACTGTATTTTTTTAAGTTTATTTTTAGATGGAGCACTTCTTTTTTTCATGTATCATTGTTAATTTTTGGACAGTATTTGATTTCTCCTCTCAGGTATAGTCCCCATAGTTATCTCTACTATGCTTTCAGGGAATTCCAAGCCCCTTCTTTTGACCTTTGGAAACTGGGTCTTGAGAACCTCTCTGAACTCTACTCCTATGACTCACAGTACATTTTACTCTTCAACACATGTCAAGCGCATTTCTTCATCAGAGCCTTTGTACTTGTTATTGCTCTCATCCAGAATACTGTTTTAAACCTTAGCATGACTAACAAGTTTTTGCCAAGGCTCACTTCAAATATAAACTCCTTAATAAAATCTTCAGTGAAAATCCAGAATAAATGTACATGCAAACTTGTACACATACCCACACACACACACACTCATTCACACATATGATCACAGAATCCAGTTTGTCTTTCCTATAACATTTCTAAATTAAATGATCTCATTCATTTCATTTCCTTGGCTCTTTGTTTGTTGTGTGTCTCCTTGTCTGTCAACTAAAATGCATGTTTCAGGTGAGCAGAAAATGTGCCAGTACTATAACATGGAGTTATAACTCAGCACAATGAATATTCCAGAACTATAATAAAGAGAAATTTCTTCACAACAAACATATATTTTTCCTACATGTTAACAGGATAGTATAATTCAGTAAAAGAAATTGCTTTAGGAGAGGTATACAACCATGCATATATTTCCAATATTCAGCATTACATGGTCTGGCATAATCATTGAGAAGATCTCAAGAATATCTAGAAGGATCACTGAACTTCACATTCTTATAAGCTTCTGTTTTTTTTAGTCAAGATTTTGAGGAGGACCGGCAATGAGGTTGAGAATCAGCATGCTTAGCAAGCATGAGAAGTAATAATTTCTACTAATAATTTCTACCACAGCAGGAATTCAGACAAAAACCCTAACTCCACTGTCCATTCCTAGTTGAACCATGGCACTGACAAATATATTTCTTAGATGGTAACGGGAGATTTTGAGTCAAGATGATGTTGTGATTTCAAGTTTTGAGGCCACGCTCCTATGACAAACTCAATCAAAGATAAATCTGAGAAAATTAAAAAGAAATTTCAGTGCTAAAAACAAAAAGATCGATATCTCAGTTCAAGTCAACCTCCCTAACCTTTACTTTCACCTACACAAACATGTCTATCACAATAAATAATAAACTGTATAGCTTAAATATGAGTGATACTCTTCCTGTGCTGTCCAACATAGCCATAGGGAAGAAAGAAACAAATCATCAAAGAGTCTGAGATTTTGGGTTGCTGGGCTCCAGATGGAGCAGCTTTCAGAGGAAGTTACAGATTGCAGGACTCAGGAGACTGGCTGGAGGAAAAAGCAAATTACTATAGAGACTGCAAAAATGGTGGGAGCTATGTAGTAGTCAGAATGAAAGTCCCGCAAAGATATCCATGACTTGGTCCCTGGAGACTGGGAAAACATGTAACATTATTACATGGCAAAGAGGAATTAAGTCACACATAGAATTAAAGTTGCTAATCAGCCAGTCTTAAATTGAGATATTATCCTGAATTATCCAGCAGATCCAATACACTAATTAGGGTCCTTAAAAGACAGGAGAAGCACCAGTGTCAGAGTGATGCAATGGAAGAGTCACTGAGCCAGTGCCGTCTCTGAAGATGGAAGGGGCCACCAGGCGGGATGCACAGTTTCTAGAAGGTGGAAAACAATTAATAATCATAATAATTCTTCCTTAGAGAGTGCAGAAGGAATAAAGCCCTGGAGATGACTTGATTTTAACCCAGTGCACACATTAAACTCTGACCTGCGAAACTGCAAAAAGATAAATTTGTATTGTTTTAAGTTGCCAAAATTATGCTAATTTATTACAACAGCAGAAGGAAACACATACATTATATTTGTTTAGCTTATAGCTAAGATGTTTATACTACATAATATAGACAAAAATTACAAAATAAATTATTAAATAACAAAAGGATAGAGGAGGCAAATAAAATCTCAGAAAAAATATTCATAAAAATTAATATGTTGTATGAAATGATTTTAAAATAAGGAGAAGTTTTTTTTAAAAAAAGTCCATAAAATAAAGCACAGGATACTTAAAGCAGGCAGAAATTAAATAGTATCAGGCATATACTAAAAAGAACCAATTAGAAATCTGGAACAAAAATATGTTACTATATTTTTTAAAGAGATTAAATAACCTATAAATGCCATAATTAAAGACAGAATTGGTAAGTTTCAAATAGTATGGAAAAAAGATCAAGAATAAATGCTAGAAAAACCATGCAATAAAAAGTATGACAAAACAGTTAACAGGTATGGCGGAGAAACTGAGAAGCTCCAACCTATATCCATAGGAGTTATTATAGAAGACACAAAAGGAATGGTAGAGAAGTAATATTAGGAGAAGTAATGGTTATGAAGTTCGAGAACTGAAGAAAGTTATGTGGGGAATTATACTTAGGAATATTCAAGGAAACAAAAGAACAAATCTACCTGTAAAACTGTCATGGGGAAATTGCATTAGGTCACAGTAAGAAAAAAAGCTTAAATACTATTGGAAAGAAAAGATCATCTATAAAGAAAAACTAGACCAGCAGTAGATTTCTCATTAGCAACAGATTATACAAGGCTACTATCTTCAGAATGCCAAAGGAAATAGAACTTTATACCAGCTGAAATACTAACAAATAATGAAACTAATAATGATTGAATATAAGTCAGAAGTTGCTTTATTACGAACAAGTTAAACTTAAGTTTCAGGGCCCCTCATCTGCATGCAGCCCAACCCCATAATGCTGAGAGTTGTTGGAAGTGACAGAAAATTCTTCAGACAGAAAAGGAGAATATATTAATGAGGCACTTCTGAAAAACTGCCTAAAGAATTCTCAAAAGGAAAAGACCTGGGTTAATTACTGAATCTTTTTCTATTCTAACAAAACATTAATTCCATTCTCAATTTGGTATTTTTTAAAAGAGGGTTCCAAAATTGTATAAGCTGAAGATTGCACAAAACTAGATCTCCTGTTGACTTCATCCAAAAGAAAAGGACCCACAGAAAAGAGTGGATGAAGTAACAGCAAACACAGAAATTGGTAAAAAGATTTTGAGAAGTTTAGTTGGTCTGGGGTATAAAAAAATCAGCAAATTTTATTTTTAAAAGTTGGATTGAAAACTAGCTGATATTAACATGAATATTTACATTTTGGGTGGAAGATAGTGTAAATGTGGAAAATCACTCTTTGAAAGTCTAGGTTTAACATTTTTAAAACTCTGGATACACATTTAGCTATTAATTATTTTTTATGATTTGGAAGTAATAAAGAAGTGTTCCCTTTACATATGTAAAACATCATGCCAGGTCACGTGTGCTGAGGGTTAATAATGGACAGCTAGTTAGCAGGGCTCAGAATCCACCATTAGAAAAAGTTCTTTAAAACTTCAGAGGGTAAGATGTCTTCCCTTGGTGCTTATTCTGCTTAAGATGATAATAAAGGTGCAGTATGAAGGAGCACTCACAAGACCCACCCACGTAGAGAACAGCCTGGAAGCTCTTCACATATTACACATAGGAAGCCCTTCATAGAAGAAAGTCATATGTCAACAACTTGTCAAAGTCTATGTCACTTAATAAAACAAATATTAGAGTATAAATCAGGAAAGTTGGTTTATCTCCCTACTCTTTCACATCTGCTATTATCTTTTAATGCAAATTCCTGTTATTCCTATCTATGTAATGAAATAGATACCTACCTCGAGTGAAGTATTGTAAAGTGAACTAAATGAGACCCATAAACTAAAGTGAGCTTCATTCTTCAGAGAATATTCTTCATCTGCTATTTAAGAAGAATACAGAAATGTGTGTGAGCCAACATATTGATAGACAACAACAAGTTACCAGTGTTGAGATTATATTTAAGTCCCTCTCCTCAGTGGACTGCTGATTAGTTTAGGAAGAAAATAGATACAGGAGGATTATGGATATCTCCGCCTGGGGACAGTCAATGAATCAATCTACTAATTCCAATTCAAAAAAAGGAGAAGGCAGCAAGTGTTCACTGACTGATAAGTCACTTTTTATTGTGGCCATATTTAAAAAAAGTCATTTGGCATTTTGTACTCTGCTAAAACTTTACCAATGTCTACAGGCACAGTTAGCGGCACTTCATGAGATGAAGGGGAGTTTAGTAAGAGAGACTGCTGGAGTGACTATGCAGCAAGAGCTAATCACTTGCTATTAACTGCCTTTATGAGGAAGGATTGGTGAACCCATCCATGTCCATTTTTTCGAGTTTATCTAGAGATAGGATAATACACATTTATAATTAATTTCCCGATTAGTTAGAATGCTTAGTAAATTAAGTCATAGACCCAACTATTTAGAAACTACTCAATAATTGACTGCAAGACTAATAAATAATTAAGATGGTGGTTTATTGAAAGCCTCCATTTTAAAAAAAAGATATCCAAATTTGAATTGCTCTGAATCCTGGCGGAATACAAACATAAGCCCCAATCCCAAATGATCCAATTTTACTGGTATGAGCTGGGGGTTAAGCAAAAGTACTCTTCAAAATTCCTTAGATGATTTTTTAATGCAATGATTTCCAAAATCTTGTGTACATTGGAATTATGTGGGGATCTTTTGTAAAACTCCAAATTCAGATAAGTAAATCTATTTACTTATCTCAGATAAGTAAATCACTTTCTGGAAGAGGTACCCAGCATCAGCATTTTTTGAAGCAAGTGGATTCTGATGGGCAGACATGTTCAAGACTACTTCGCTAACAGTTTAAATCCTTTCTAAAGTTTAAAAACTTTCCAACTATCTAATCACCAAACTGGCAATTCATCAGAGACCCACTACCCTCCAAAACAGCAATGCTAAAGACAAGCCTTCACAGTCACCAAAGGAGATAAGAAATACAATACCTCTCAAGTGTGAGAAAGAATTATTTTCACAAGGTCTATTGAAGAGATGGAATACAGCTTTCATATAAGAGATATTCTAAAGAGATAGTTTTCCAAGAGTTGATAATTTTCAATAATAAAAGTATGTTTAGTATTTTGTTGAAATATACTGTGTAGGAGCAGCTATTCTTCATTCAGGTCTGAAAAATCAGGACAAATGTTTGATAAATATTTTACCACTTCCTATGATGTAGTATTTCTTTAGCTATTTGTAAGTGAGATACATGTCAATGTCTATCCAACGAAAAACAAAGGTGTCAGGGGAAAGACAGCCAGATTGGAAGAGGCTGACAATAGCAACAGGAAAAGGAAATGCAAACATTTCACCTTGCAAGTTACCTGCTTATTTCCCTTGGGACAACACAATGAATTAGTGTTGACAGTGATCTTACAGTGGGAGCTCAGTAACTAATCTTTTATTAAAAGATCATGAATGATTCCTCTCCTTATTTGAAGAAACCAGTAAGCATAAAGTTCTGATGGCCAGAATTTCTACTCTTGGTTTTGAGTGGATTTTCAGGTCAGCTTATGATACCCAACTCCTAAACTCTGAAATCTAGGAAGATTGTTCCGACTTCTATATAAATGGGCAGTCAGCAGTCCCACCACATAGAACTCCTATAATTACATATCCTTAGTCTCACTCAGGTTTAAATCATCTACCTTCTCTATTCTACAAGTGAAAAGAGAAGATAGATTTTGTTAATTACTTAGGTAAGCTTGTGAAAGAGTGATTTAGTTGTGCAATGTATTCACATCAGTTTTTTTATTAATGAAAAAATTCTCCTGGCACATTGATTTCACTGATCATAAGCAGTGTTAGTGAAAAATCCTGCTGCAAACATAAAACTGCTATAACAAACCTACCTCAAGACTCATTCCTCTATAGTGAGACCACGTGAGCTCTGCTCCTCTTAAACAAGCCGGTAATTGCCACTAAGTGGGGATCAGAGCATATATCCCCAAAACATTCCACCTTGGCATTTTGAGTATTTTTAGCACTTTAGGCAACAGAGAAACAGCAGGCACAGGAAGAATTTCTCTGACTGCCTCCCTTTTACCTAAAAGCAGATTATCAACTTACTATGAGAAAGGTGCCCACCTAGTAGCAGGAATAGAACATTTTTACCATCAGCGACTGGGAATTTACACCAAAATGGATCTGTACAACCTACCAAATAGCCTTATCTTCCATTAGTTTCCCCATGTATTTTGAGTCACTTTTCCACAATTCATCATCCCTAGAAGTTTAAATTCTTGTTCCTTTGTCTTATCACTTCTCCACAAATATAGTGTACCTTATACAAGTTACATAAGTTCTCAGAACTATCTTATTTGGGGGAGACTTTTTGTCAGTTCAATCCATAAACCATAGCCTCAGAACCTAACAAGGTAGAGAAGAGTTCTTTTTCTGTCCCCATACCATCAACTGTTTGATACTGATTACCATTTCCTTCGCACAAAGCTTTTTAATTCTGAAAAATAAAATATCTCCTTTCACTGAAAGTATCACTATTGTTTTCCATGTTAAAACATGGGAATCATTCATGCTAGATTTCAAATGGATTTGAAAGATCGTGACATAATGTGATTTTTTTTCCCAATGAGGAAATTGAGTCATAGACAATTTAACTTTCAAGGGTCACCAAAGAGCTGTAATTTCTGCTCTCTCTCAATATCCTGCTATAAATCATTTCTTGTCAAATGTTCTAAGATTAGAGTAATATTACAGGTTTCTGTCTATTTTATATTAGCAATAAAATTAAGTCTATTTAGATTAGAGAAAGGGAACAAGAGATAAAATGACAATAAAAATAACTTACATTTCAGAGTATTTACTTACAACTTGCCAAGCCTAGTGCTCAGAACTTTACATTCATTACTTCTATTTGTTGAACACTGACTACTAGGAATTTGGTCAACCACTTTACATGTATCATAAGCTTAGCCTCAAGTATTTATGAGATAGGTATTGGGTAAAAGTGAGAAGACTGAGGTTCACATGTTGATACAGTTACTCGACAGCAAACAGACTGTCAGCTACTACAGTGAAGGAGAATCACTTGCTTACATACTTGCTATTTCCTAGCTCTGGGCTAGAAACATGCTCTGACCCCTGCTGTGAATGTCCCTTCTCATCCTTCTAGAACAGATAGATTATCACCTTGCCTGTAAAGCCTTTCCTGACCATCATCATCAGTCAGCCTAGTGACTTCCTTTCTCTGTTTTCCTAATGAGGTTCATATTA
Source organism: Galemys pyrenaicus (assembly GCA_019455555.1). Lineage (NCBI taxonomy): Eukaryota > Metazoa > Chordata > Mammalia > Eulipotyphla > Talpidae > Galemys > Galemys pyrenaicus. The sequence goes on from JAGFMF010012021.1 coordinate 13,300,665, forward strand.
TATATTAATTGCAGTACTCAATGCACTAACTCTTGTTATTGGTAGATGCTTAGGGAGGGGTTTGCTGCAGCAACACCACTGTTAGTATTTGTCAAATAAATCAATAAGCAAAATAAGACTTGAAAACATATAAAGCAAAGCTAGTTACTGGGTCAAGCTGTTGCCATCATTAAATCAAAAACTCTGAGAAATAATATGCTATAGCATATTAAAATTTTGCAAAGATAACTTGTAGCTCAGAGCAGAATATTAGCATGAAGTGACCAGACATTAATTTATTTAAGCAATTCCATTTTACTGAGCTTCTGCTTTCTACAAAGCACTATGTAAAGTAGTACAGATATACAAAGTCACTCTAGGTCCCCAAAAGAGAATCGGACATATCCAAATATCATAGACATCAGTTTGAAGTCTATGAAAAATTGTCAGTTAGATGGGTCCAGTGACATGTTCACAGCCACTAGCAAATACAAACTTAATTGTATATCATTCATTACATAGGGTAGCTAATACCCTCAAGGGCATCTTTTACAGTACCAAAGAAAATGATTTTGTAACACTTAGGATACTGATTTTTATGGCATTTCTAAAAAGTATGATGGGCTATTATGACTTCAGTCCACACTTACCTGGTAACTTTAGTTCCTTTAAAATTCCTAACAACTGAATACTCTTAGTCAAAAGCCAGTCACTACGTAGGAATATACTTTCCCCTTTATCCACCTAAATTCTCCTCTACTCAATGAACTTTGTTTGTCAGCAGCGTTTGACAACAGGACATTAAAGTAGGCTTCTCTGTCCCAATTTATCTGATCTCAAAAGATTGAGAACAAAAGTTCTTAAAAGTAGTTCCATTGTAAAGTATCTCCAAAACAGAGTCCAAAACACAAGAAAAATAGCAGCCTGCTTTTCCAGAACTTGCAAAGGAAACAGACAATAATCAGTTTTGCACTTCAACACCCTTTTTCAAGGGTATAGAACGATGAACACAGAAACTGTAAAGGTCAGGCCCTAAGCAAAAATTTATCGATACAAGGGAAGGTGGGAGGTCAAGGAGTCCCTGAAACGTATCATTTGGAAGCACAGTGGGCACAGTAGTCTAACTCCCCCTAGAAATACTAAAAACACAATAACTCATTTCTTCCTTGTCAAAGAGTTGAGATTTATGATCCCCCTGGATCAAGAATGGATAGATTTAGAGAAAAAGAGTATGTTCTAAAATTCGAAGATTTATTTTATTCTAATTATGCTATTAAAGTAAGTTTATTGTGCTCTAAGAGTGTAATTCCCAGAAAGAAAGTATACAAGCATTCGGTCAACACTTGTTGGATAATCCTGGATTGATTACGTTGGGGAGCAGGGTAGATGACCCCCAAATATTGATTATTTTGAATTAAAATTGCTTGAGAAACAGCTGGTGCAAAAAGGACATTCTGACACTCCTCTCTAAACCTTTCATGTGAAGGTATCCTCCTTGGAAATAGAGAGATGGGAATTCAGGGCCCAAAAGGCTAGGCACACAAACTCTGATTACTTCTTTGCTATCTGGTGCTTGAGCCTAAGGCCTTTTTGCCTTCTCAGTACTTCATAAATTTATTTTTTCTTTGCCGAAAGGGCACATAAGCTAGCTGCTCGGTCACTTCGCGAGTGGCATATCTATGAGGCTTCATATGTATGACATTAAATTTCTTCTTGTTTCGCCTCCTAATCTGTTTTGCATTGATTTAATTATCAGACAAGCCAAAATGACTTAGGAAAAGAACTCGCTTTCCTCCAAATATCCATTCACAAAAAACTTTTCTAATTCCCTCCAAATCTTTCACTACACAGAAATTGGTGTTGCTGGGACAGTATAGAACCATTTAAATTGCGTAAGCAAATAGACTATGTTTCAAATAGTCACTCTGTCAATTCCCCCCTTTTCAAATTTTTTAGAAAATTGAATTAACCTCTATGAACTCAGTTCTCTCATCTGTAAAATAGGGATAATAAAGGCTAATTAAAGAGTTGTTGTGATGAATAAAGAAAATGACCAATGTAAAGTGTCCACATAATACCAAAAGGTACTGGAAATGTTGGCCTTCCTGTTTGACTTCATTTGTATCAATACAGTCTTTCTGTACACAGGTTGATATTATTATACAGTCTTCTGTCAGTGAAAAAAAAAATTTTTTTTTGCTTTTGCCTGGAAGATTGCCAGTCTTTTAAAAGCAATTTTGTTAAATGTGAATTATCTAGTGCGTGTGGATTTTAGTAGCTTAAGTAACAGTTTTCTAGAGATTCAGTGTTGGACCTAATTACTGCCTAACTATTGATGCAAGTCTAGAAATAAACCCTTTTGGATTCAACCACATTTGTGCCTAATATTCATCATATCCTTTCAAAAGTAATTTTTACCCCTAAAATCACATATCTGCGGTATCCATGGGATATCTCTGAAAGATGTAAGAACTGAATTAGTCGAAAAGCACAGGTTATACTCAAGTTGTTTAGTCATCAGGGCTCTTAAAGCTTAAAGCTTAAGTACCAACTAGCAAAGCTAATCATTCTTGGACCAGGTATAAGAAAGATTGATGGAGGGATTTAGGGGAAAGGGGCACATTCTAAAAATCTGAGATTTACTTCATTCTAATTGTGCTATTAAAGTAAAATGTGGGGCCTCCCTGGCAGCGCAAGGGGTTAAGGCACAGCACTATGAAGCTATCCACAGCCACTGAACCACAAGTTCAATCTCCAGCTAGGGAGGTGACCCACATGTCACAGTAGACCGCTCCTGTCTCACCCACTGCTCCCCTCAGCAATGTATTTCAGTCTATCTGCCTGTTCTGTTCCCCACTCTGTCTCTGGTGAATCCTCTCACCCCCCATACCTCTGGCCTGTACCCCAGTTCTTGTATGCATAAATAAATCTTCAAAAATAATAGAGTAAATTGTGCGCCAAGAATTTCACTCCCAGAAATAAAGTATATAATAAGCATTCCGTAAATGCTTGGTGGACAATCCTAGATTGACCATGTTGGGGCTCAGGGTAGATAATACCCAAATATTGATTATTTTGAATGAATAAAAAAATATTCAGCATCTTACAAAGTGAAGGTGATCCCCTTCATCAGAAATGTCTAAGTATTTTTTATGGTCTAAGTATTTTGCTTATGTCCTATGTACTTTTCTTAACTGTCTAAATATTTTTACTTCTCTGTTCTATAAACCAAGTCAGAGAGAAGCTAGTAAGTCATATTTATAATCATTTTTAGTAAACTGCCCTTTGTTTTTTGGTTTTTTTTTTTTGCATCACCATTATTTTGTTTTCTGAGATTTCCCGTGGGCACACTGAGAAGGCCTCCAAGGATCTTTCCTGAGGAAATCTATCTAGTGACAGGACAAAGAAACCTGGGGTCAGTCCTGGTTCTGTGCATTCTGAAGAGTCACTGCCATTCTCATTAGCATCAGAAAATACTTCTAACGTGTTTTTGAAGTTCTTAAATAAAAGTTTCTCTATAAATATAAGGCTGCTTATGTCAGTATAAAAATTCTCAGAGAGTCACCAAAGCTCAGGCTTTCATATTTGAAAATCTCTTGGGGAAATGTCTGAGAAATATTTTCTGAGATATAATCTGCCTATAAGAGACATGCAATCACTCTATATATGACTAATCATAGAAGGCATTATTTAAAATAAATCTTCAAAGCAGTTATATATTAAAACATCGTCTGTATTGTTAGCCTTGATTTTAAAAGAAATCATGATTGATTATATGGTAAGCAGCTGCTTTTATAGAATAGAGAAATAACAAAGAATATTATTAATTATCAACAGCTCAAGAATGGAGACATTGTTAATTATGATGAATTAATGAATAATTAATGAATTAATGAATGATATTGTTATTTATCAATATCAAAGAATGGGGAACAATTTTATATTCTGCTTGCCCTGCTACATAGTGCTTCTCCAGGTCTAGGTTTGGTTATTCCCTGGCTCTTTCCCATTGTAATAGCTTTCTGTATTCTCTCACCAAAATTCCGAGCCTCATAAGCTTTGCTTTATAGCAAAAGGGGAAGAGAATAACATAGCTGTAAAGAATAATAAAAAACAAAAAAAAACCCACATCATAGATAGGAAACTATTCAGTGCCAAATATACCAAACAATCTTCTGATAAATCAGGTTGTCTCTGTTGAATCAATTTCACAAGACTTATCAAGAGGGAAATATATCAGATTGTAGAAAATATATATCAGATTGTATTAAAACCCTTAATTGCTAAACAAATTAATCATTTTGTGTTTAATCTCTTAATTCAAATTAATCAAGGTCTTTATCAAGGTAGTGAGGTAAAGTAATCCAGGAAAAAGTCAACTCATTTTCAAAGAGCAATTAGATTTAAATGAGTCATTACTAAAAGAAGAATCAGTGAGGTGGTAATTTGTAATAAAAGGAAAAGGAAAAATGGGTCACAGGGAACAAAGCAAATCAAGGTACATATATCGCCAAAGCCACCATACTTTTCATGAAAATATTATGATTACACTTTAAAAGAATTTTAAGTGATATATTTTAATATAAAAGCATTTTTAAATTCATATATACATAAATATCAGCTTTTTACAAAATCTATTTTGTAATTTAAAAATTACAAATATCTAAAATATAGATATTGTAATCATTCAGTTGTTTTGACATTTTTAATGCTCTTTTTTCCATTAGATATTTTTTAACCATGATAAGCGTTCCCCTGTCTTGAATACATTTTTAAAATCATCTCATCAAAAAAACTATCAAAAGGGCATCAACTGGCATGTAAGCTTGGCATCAGGGCATGCCAAGTGGCCCCATTCAGTACCTTTTAGTCATTGCAACCCACAATTTAAATGTTCCCAAGAAATGTCAAATGGTTTCTCATGCAGAATTATCTTTACCAAAGCTATATCTCAGGAACAAAGCACATAAATCCCTACAGAGGCTTTTCTCAGAAAAACATTGGATGATGTCAGTTACCACAGAAGAGACTTTTTGAGCTGAACACAATAATGAAAAATATTTTCTTCAGGAGAGGTGCCACAGCCACAGGAAAAACTATACTCTGCCAGTACCTCCCCCTTTTGGAAAGAATATTCCCCAAATCAAGGTCCTAAAAAAATAGAAGAATCTCTATTTTTCTCCCTTTCTCCAGGGCAATTCTTCAGTTCAGGAAAAATCTTCTCAACATAATGAATTTGAAGAAGAAAATAATGAAGAGAAGAGAATTACCGGTAAAATTACAGGCTCTATGCATAGGCTCTCCACTTAAAAAATAAAAAGTAACATAGTAAATTAATAGAAAACAAAATTTGACTGGCTCAAAAGTGACAATCAGGAGTCCATTCACTGACTTACCTTTACACCCAGTTAGATATGGGTCTAGGCCTGGCATCCTTGACCCAAGAATCCCCCACCTCAGAAGGGCCTTTACTGCCCTTTCTCTTCAGAAGCTTTCCATTGCTAAAAGACTTGTCAGATTTCCTACCTAATTTGTTCTCTAGCTCTTACCTGGACCTCTCCCCACAAGTGCATTATTTTCCTTTCTTCAAGGGGTGGGTTGCAAATCTGCTGTGAAAGTTACCTGCCTTAAAGAACTGAGCAACTTCTTTCCTGGATTGGACCCTTGGAACACAGCTCTTTGACCTTCTGACAAGCTTAATTGTTGTACATGGACAAGAATGTATAGTAAAAGCTGACTAAAAATGATCCATGGGGCTTCAAAGACTATAGTGGGCAGAGGTATGGGGGAAATCAGGAGAGAGAGAAAACTGATTTTGCTCAGTGAGATCTTTCTACCTCGTAGGCCTGGAGTCAAGGAGTCTCAGATATAGTTCTTATATTTACAGAAAGATAGTCAGACAGCTAAATGCCTCCTAACATGTTCATATATTAGCATTGTTCCAAACAGCTATCAAATTTAGATATGTAAAATGACTGATGTGAAGCTCTTTCACAATAATTGTAACAGAATGCAAAATCTACTTAATAGATCATATTTGACTAAATTTCATTTCTAAATAGAATTACCTTCACTTCTTTAATTTTTGTTTAAAAATACAATTTTTTCTAAAATGTAAATAACATTTTTTGAGTTCACAAAAAGGCATGACATTTTAATATCCAGTGATAGTAACTAATTTAAAATTGTTCTCGTGAATCACATTCCCTTCTCTTCACTTCGCAGAGAGTTGCTTCCTGTATTTGATTAATTGGCATCGAGCTCTCACCTAGTGCAGGCTGGTGCCAGCAAGAGAGAGACACTAGTCACCTGCCTCTTCAATCTTTCTAGAAGATTAGTGGAAAAGATAATTCCAAGTTGGTTTTGAAAATCATAATTATTGTCAATTGTAAATCTTTTTCATTGTAGCCTAAAATCAAAACAAGTCTCACAGAAGAGAAATACAAAAATTCTCAAAATAACATGATAAATAAAATGGCCTCTTGGTTTATCCTATGGACATTTATTTAAAGAGGGTAACCACCTACCAGTTATAGGAATCTGCATACATATTAAGTGAACTGAATAGATGGCAACCTAGATGTCAAGATTTTCAGTGAAATAACACCTATCAGTGACACTACTAACTGTTAATCTAATAAATTTATCTTTTGAGATCACAGATATTAGGCTTAACCTTTAGGTCAAATTTGAATATATTGGATATTCATTAAGTATTATTTGATGCTTTTAAGCCTAATAAAACACCACCTTTGGTTTTTCAGTACTAGAAAAAATAATAATCAAATAAACACTGTGAAAACTTTCTTAATAGAAAATGTGTCATTGTAAAAATACTTACCCATGATAGACTTATTTAATTAACATATATTAGATATATAATATGTAATAGACATATGCAAAGCATATATGTGAATGGATTGTATCTAAGTTAAAGTTTATTCTTTTATTCACAGGGTCTTCAGCAGATCTTTCACTATTGTAACACATAGGCCCATGTTAACTAACATTTTTATTTCTTCAGAAAGAAAACTATAATGCCTTGAATCTTTATAAACAGATGTACTTATATCCTTTCTACTTCTAGAAAGAAATGTACAGTGGATGCAGATATCCCAGAGGGAGAAAAAAACACGCTCCTTTTTTTGCTCTTTCTTGTCCAGACTGTCACCTCAGCCAAAGAAAATTTATAGTTATTATAGCCAATTATTAATTTTCAGCTATTAATAAAGGCAATTTAATAGTATATATAAAACTACACTGTAGCTACACAAAATTATAATGTATATTTTAGATATATTTGTGAAATGTACTAGTCAGTCTATTTGAAATAATTTCAGACATAAAAGATCAAACAGTTCTTATAAAGAATAAGCATAAACTAGGAAGAATTCCTAATGTTTGCAGGGCAATCTAATCCTATTAAATATGAACTCAAAATTGAACTACAAGTAATATTATAATTAAAGTGAACACAGTTATTTTGTATTATATGATTAAAAAAATAAATTCTGTAATGTAAGTTCTTGGAATATGTGGAGATTGTTGGGGCAGTGATGGTGGGTGCATGCTTAAGGAGGTTTGAACCTATAACCCTTGAACAGATACAAAGATTTAAACCCACTTTACCTCAATAAACATAATTGGGGAGGAAAGTCATCAATTATATTAAAATGAGACAACTAAAAGAACAGATGTACTTTCCAACCCATCTTTCTTAAATGTAAAATGTTATGAGTCACAAAGTATTTTAGTACATAAAAACCCAAGAATAACTAATCCAAATTATTGCCACCTTCCCAGCCCTCCAGAAAAATTTATCAAAAGTCTTAGGGAATTAACAGATGTCAACAAACAATTCAGGGTGTACTAACATAAATCCCACTGCCAAATTTCTACTTTAAAAAATTAAATCCTTGAAAAGTGACTGAATACTGGAAATCATTGTCTGACTTTCCTTTTAAAAATACATTGTATTTTCTCATCTTGATGTTTTTTCACTCTATTTATTCTTTCTTTATGTCCCTTTTTTTACCATTTACCAATGCTAGTTAGATAGGTAGTTCCTTAGTCATATATAATAGGATCACAAACTGAAATGAAGTTAAGCATGCTCTTTAAAGTAGCTGAACTTGTATTTTCATACATAAAATTATAAAAAACTTCCCTAATTTTTCCAGTAAAAATTAAGCATTTTCCCCTCTAAGCCCACTATAATATCCATAGTAACTAGCTTTTAGTTCCTAAAATATTTAGATACTTATAGACCTATCTTCCTTGCAAGACTAGACCCTTCATGAGGGTCTCTCTATCTTATTACTCTATCTTATTTTTACCATTATCTCTATTCCCCAAAGTCTGAAATAGTAACAAGTACCTATAGACACTCAATAAATGTTCAATAAATTATTTTCTATATTTTTAGCAACCAACTGAGACAGGTGTGAGTTACTGCTGGAAATGTTAACAGGAGACCACAGAGAAAATTCTCAAGTGTAAACTTAAGTATCCTTGCCTTTTCATGTGGACAACTTCAAATATCTAAATTTATAACCATCTATATGCCCCTATAAAGGTAGAACCTTTTTATCCAGGCTATATACATATAAATATAATTTTGACTCTAGAGCATATGGTAATAACTTTAAGATTAAATGCCTAATTGTGAAAAAAAGGGCTGTTCTTGCCAGAATCCAAGTCCTATAAAAGTAGCCAATGCTGTCTCATTAGTTAGTAAGCTAATGGAAACATTGCCAGCATTTCTTTCAGTGTCTAGAAAACAGAGTCTGCAATGTGCCAAGTCTTCACTGATTTATTTTTGTAAACAGCGGTGTAATAAACCCAAGGAAGCCAAAAAAGCAAATTTTTTAAAAATAAATATTCATTTGCTATCAAGATGGATATGACCTTTTTACCCAAGCCTATTACTGACAATTCAGAAAGACTGGGTGAACTAGTCACTCATTTATCTTAACTTCATTCACAGGTACTACCACAATTCAAGTTTAAAAAGCCCTCAATTTTGCATTCCTGTGGCCTATATCACATTATTTTACCCAGCTACCTTATTATTTTCTGACCTTTCAGGAAAATCTATAATATAAATCTTTGAAATGAAATAATATGTAAGCATGTCACTTTTCTCCCTCAGCGCACCTGCACATACCCCTCAGCTTTACCTTCACTAGGACATGAGGACCCTAGAAAGAACCATCACAGTGGGTTAGAGCAAGGCATGCTCAGCAGCCAAACTCGAGAGCAGGTACTGACTATAAGGCTTTGAGTCTTGCAAGTTTTCTCAATTTCTATGTCTCCATCTTAAAACTACAAAATGGAGATCATTTAGTATCCATCTCAATGTTTTCTTCAACAACTAAATGAATTAATGCATGTAAAATTTTAGGGTAATGCCTGTGATACATTAAGAACTCAATAAAAGTTTATTATTATGTATAAATATGGGTCACTGATTTAAAATTAAAGTCCTTGAGAAATGGATATTTTAAACACACACACACGGAGCTGCTTTCTCTCTATTTGATTTACATACTGTCTTAAAAGTTTAGCTATTTCACTTACTGAGATGAATTTCACTCCCACAAATTTAAGAAACATGTGACAGTAGGTTTCTAGGATTTAGGCCAAATTAGGACCCAATACATTTTTTAAAAAACTCCTAAATTCTCTATATTTTCTTATACACAATAAAAGTAAAATAAATTTAGAATGGTCTATGTTCAAGCTTTGTGCATCTGGTTGAATTCCTAAAATGCATATCCATGAGTAGTTATACAAACAATTTAATCTGATCCTTTAATAACTAAAGGTAGGGGGAGGATGAAGTTTATGTAGGGGATGACTTTGGTTCAAAAACAAAATTTCAATCAATATGGCAGATAGAGAAGTCTATGGGCTAAGTCAGGTTCACAGATCAGACAGAAGTGAACAAGCAATTCTGAACATGAGAACCAATCAAATTGGTTGACCCATACATACTATGACTTGTTTAAGGTCACATAGTTATCAGGAAAAATGAGATTTGAACCTAAGATTGTCTAATGGCAGAACAGATGCTGTTTTCATTACAAAAAGCAGCAAGAAAAGTTCACAAAGATTTTAAATAAGAAAAGCAAGAAAATAGGCTGAGAAACAGGAACATGGCTGACCGTCACCTCTAACAAAAGAAGAATTTCAACAGGAGATTGGGATATAGTGGACAACAGTATGCAAGATACAAAATCCTTCAAATATGGACTGCCTAGTAAAACTTACATTCAGATCCATAGACATATACATATATTTACACACATATGCAGAAATGAGAGAAAATATAGAGAAGGAAAGTGAGAAGACAGATGGCTAAATTTATTTCATATATCACTATTAATTTTGTAAAAATGTTTATGACTGATGGGCAGCATTTTTCATTGTGGAAAAGGAATATTTCACAATAAACTTTGGCAAAGAAAAATGTATTTTATGTGAAATAATTTCTCACATTTCCAAAGTGATATAAATTTATATGCATAACCCCCTCCCAAAAGTGATTGATCTTCATACTTTCATGAAATCATTGTGCAGCTTAGATTTGTCATTTTATGCGTAGTTTATAAAAAGGGTATTCCTTTCTACTTTGGAGGAATAAAATGTAAAAATGCATAAAATATAGTTTCTAAAATTTAGTAAAAATTATTTAATCAAAAAATACTTTTGAGGAAAATTATTCATCAATAAAATATGACCTTTTATAGTTTCATATTTATAATAATACATACTGACTTTAGTCAATAGAAATAAAAATCTTAGTGCTATTAAAAGTGATTAAAAAGCTTCTTTAATTTCCAATTAAAGTTTAATATACAGAATAGCAATGTTGAAAGACACTCTCTATTCTTAAAACTTTAAACTTCCCAGAACAAACCATGAGGTCATTTTAATTTTAGAAAAGACATCAGAAATCTAACACAAATCTCTTTTGTTCTTCTGTTCATTGAATTAATGGGCTAATCAGGGGTGAAGTCAGCTATCTCTCTGCCAATAACAATAAAAGAGGAATTCCTTGAGAGAGCTGCTTTTACTTAACCCTCTGTCTACAATTCAGCTACAAGGAAGTGACTATGCCTGGCAAAGAACATATGCTATACCACAAGTCAGATGTCTGCTCAGCAAATGATTCCTTTTCTAGTCATCTACAGTCTAAGCAAATAACTTCGTTATTACTTTTCTTTAAATTGAGAAGACTCAACCAGATCTGGTATGGCCAATAGATCCCTTTCCTTTTACCAACTCCTGTTTACAGGTAATGACGGCTAGGTATGCAAGAAAAGGGCTTTGTACTCAATGGGGAGGAGCACTTTGATCAATTAGTATCTTTCATAGGTAAGCTGCAACAGAAATGTTTATTTGAGATATCTGGGATAGGTAATGTTGGATGTCTTTTGAACTTTTGTATGCAGAGAAATAATAAGAATGCATCTATGATAGATTATAGTGCACACAGGATCTGAGTTTTTTCATCTATTAAATTAGAAAGAAAGAGTGATAAACACAGGGTCTCTTAAAACTAGAAAGTTCTATGTAGAAAACACTTTAAGTGTGTCTTGATAAGTGAGTCATTATAATGAGCACTGATAATTATATTGACCAATGTTAGGAAGCATTTGGATTACAAATATTTAGATATACAATGCAGTGAATCTCCTGGGTCTTTGTGTACTTCTCACTAAATCTCTACCTATTAACATTTAGTGCTCAGCTGAAGAAGGGAGTATGGCCATCTAGAATTGGTCTCCTTACTGGAGTGAGAGCAGCTAATTGGAATGACAGCCACATCAATTCCAAACTATTGATCCCCAGATTCAGTTGTGCCTAGAATGAACTGCACACAAAGCTAAAGACAGGAAATTCCCCCAGCAGTCCTTCTAATATTTGCAAATATATCATGAAATCAGTCACATTTCAGTCTCCAACATATCTACCCACAAGTTTCAGGTTCAGGATCTCTGCCAACTCTGCTCTTCTACAATGACAGTTCATATGCAACAGAATAGAAGTGATAAATATTATCCAGAACCTCACAACAAAGATTTATAGGTTACAAGGAAACCAACTTTCAGCAAAAGTAGTTCACATCTTTGTCAGGAATGTAGGACTAGATGTAAACCTATAGTGAGGAAAACACCTGCCAATGTGTAAAGTCCAAAGAAGGTTTGAAGAATGAAAAGAAAGATATAAATTGCATTTGGAAAAAAATAGTGAGCACAACCTCAAAGGAAGTCTTTTGCATCTGACAATGTCAATCATCTCATGTGCTGCAACACAGTACACAAAAGTTTTAAATTTGTACACCCATGGCCACACTGCTGTTAACTGCCCTGGCCAAGAATGATTACTATTCAGTTGATGAATAAGAATTTAGAGAAATAATTACATACGAAGAAAATGACTAGAAAGAATTTTTTTTTTGGTTAAAAAAAATCTGTTCAGAAAGAAATGGTGATTGAATACATTTTGATTAAGGAAATAAGAAATGGTGGTAAAATCTTTGCCATGGTAAGCTGCTTTTATAAACTAGACTTTATAAGTGAGTCAGATTAAAACTCATCAGAGGGCCTCCCTGGTGGCGCAGTGGGTTAAGCAACGCACTATGAAACAAACCGCAGTCACTGCAGCATGAGTTCGATCCCTGCTGCCGGCCAGGGCGGG
>JAGFMF010012021.1:13313398-13335001 GCA_019455555.1 Galemys pyrenaicus
CCGCTCTCTGTGGTGAATCCTCTCACCCCCCCCCCACACCTCTGGCCTGTACCCCAGTGCTTGTATGCATAAATAAATAAATCTTTAAAAAAAAAAACTCATCAGAGAAATACTAATTGATTACAAAATGCTTTTCCCTGTCAAGTATAGACTACTGATTCACTGGCTCTGCTCTGTGTTGGCCACACTGAAGTTATCTTGAACAGCAGATATGGCGCATGATATTTTAAAGATAAAACAAACATTTTAAAGATGGAACCTACATTTCCTAATTGTATATGTATATGAGCACACCTTCAATTTTTAATAAAAAAATGTTCTCTACTTGATATTTTTCTTGCCTCTATTTAGTTAATTCAAGACTCTAGACTCAAAAATGTGTATTCTTTTCAGTTTTAAGTAATATGATTTTATGTATTAGTAAAATTTTATAACATATAAAGAACTCTAATAACTAAGCAATGATTACAAATAGTCCTATTCTAACAGGCAAAAGCCTTAAATATAAATTTTTGCAAAAGTTTACAAATAATCAACAAGTACATGGAAAGACGTTTAACAAAGTTTAGCAATTAAAGAGCTGCAAATAAGAACTGCAAATGCCACCGCACACTCACTAGAATAGTGAAAATTTTAAAAAATGGAAAATAACAAGTAATAGCAAGTGTTGACAAGGATGTAGAGAAAGCACAGCTCTAAATACAGCTTGTGGGAATGTAAACTGGCTTCATCATTGTGAAAACATTTTGGTTGTTCCTCAAAAACAAATTACCATATAACCAAGCAACTCCATTCTTAGGTATATTTCTCCACAAAATGAAAACAGGTGGTGAAACAAATACTCGTATATGAATGCTCATAGCAGCACTATTTATAAAAGCCAAAATGTAGACACAACCCAAAAGTCCATCAGCAGATATATGAGTGGTATACAGTCAATCGTTACTTCATTATGAAGATCTGTTCCGAAAAATGCGTCGTCACGCAATCTCATCATTCCATGAATGACAAAGTACAATTACATAAACCTAGCAGGCACAATCTAACACATACCTAGGCTTTAAGGAACTGCTATCAAAAATGGGTTTGATTAGAGACCAAAATATCATTAAACACATGAGGTTTTTTATTGTGTCATAAGAAGACATGAAGTACTGACACATCCAAATGTGGATGAATCTAGATAATGTTATACTGATTGAGAAAACTGACACAAAGATCACATACTATATGATTCTCTTTATATGAAATATCCAGATAGATATATCTAAAGTGACAAAGAGTAGGCTGGTGGTTGCCAAGAAATAGAGGGAAGGGAGATTAAGAAGTGACAGCTTTGTAATAAAGAGATTTCTTTTTAGGTGGTAAAAATATTTTGAATTTGGCATAGGTCATTGTTGCACAATGCCACAGATGTGCTAAAGGCCATGGCATGCTGCATACTTTTAAGTGGCTATATACAGTACTATACGCTTTTAAATTGTTAATTTTACTTTATGTGAGTTTCACTTCAATTACATTGTGAGTTTACAGTAGACTTCCCAAGACTCTGATGATGACAAGTGTCCATAAAAAATGATGGGGTCATGACAAATACGTGAAAGAGAACTTTAAAAGGAATTACTGCCACTGCCAAATCTGGGACAATGTAAAAAAGCACAATGAATAATGATGGTGAGAGCTTATAACTCATTTTGGGGAAAAAGAACCCATTAGTCCTTACTGGTACTAAACAGAAATGGAGATGAGAAAGCTATTTCTCACAAAGGATGTTAACTAATAAATACAAAAGGAATGATCAAGTTAGAAATAACTATTTTTTCAGCAATATAATCATAGTTAACCCAGGCAAGAACCATGACTGGATGCTAAAAATACTGCATAAAAGCTGAGAAGGAATAGAATATTTACACAAAATATATTAATGCCCAAAAAGTTAATTCTACGTGGAGAAATCTGGCCGTCACTACCTTTACTAAGGAATCAAGGCTGACATCACTAAAAGTGGATGGACAATGTGCTTCTTGATATGGTGTACTTCCTCTATGACTTTCAAAATACAAAATGTCAACAAACTCACGAGGACATATCAGAAAAATAAAAAATAAGGGACACTGAACGAAAGTTTTAAATGTCAGTCTACAGAGACGTGACATAAGAAAAGTATACCTGTCTGTAGAAAGAAAAAAAGAAATATGTTAAAATGTTATCAATTGTTGAGGGTATCTGGCAATTCACTGCACTATTTTTTTTTTAAAGATTTATTTATTTATACATACAAGAACTGGGGTACAGGTCAGAGTCTAGGGAGGTGAGAGGATTCACCAGAGACAGAGCGGGGAGCAGAACAGGCAGACTGACTAAAACACACTGCTGAGGGGAGCAGCAGGCAAGGCAGGAGAGGTCTGCTATGCCATGTGGGTCTCCACCCTGGCCAGAGGCAGGGATCGAACTGCCGCAGTAGCTGCAGTTTGCTTCATAGCACTGCACTATTTTTGTAATTTTTCAAGTTTGGAATTATTTTTCAAAATTAAAAGCTAAATTTTTTCTGCATAACTGAGCTAAGTATATTTTCATTCAAGCCTGTTTGCCTGTACATATCTGAGCTTGTTCTCAGCCACATTCTCTTAATTTCCAATTTCTACCTACAAATATGGCAAACAAACATGAGAAATCCCATTTGCTCATTGAGTTTATCTGTCTGCCAGAGTGGTATTATTCTCTGCAACATCACTTTTATTGCTATTTTGGGTCCATTTTTAGGAGTCTTAAATGTGTTGAAGTCTACCACTTCCATCGAGTGTTATCTTCTATTAACTGTTATCAACTGAAATAGAGGTCTCCCTGAAGTGTTTCCTTAGCCATGTTACCAATTTTAGAGCAAAACTTAAGACTCAGGAAGGTAATACCAGTTTCCATTGGTCTATATAGAAACTTCCCTTCATTACTAATCATTGGCTTCTTTGTAGGGAACTGTGAAATTGTGTTTGGGATAAACCAGGCATAAGTACATATGTATTCACCAGCCTGGTCAATAGAAGAACATTCTTCCTTTCTGTCCTTGACCAGTCCTTAAAACCTAGCCAAGCTCTGATAACAACTATTCAAATGGAAAGCACTTTTGTCTAGAAGACATTTCTTGGATTCTGCTTTGCACCTTGTCATTTTAGTCATTGAACTATAAATCATAAAATAGCAGAGCTGGAAGGGACCTCAGATAACCAGATCTCACCATCTCATTTTATAGAAAAATAAACAAGGTTCAGAAAGATTAAAGAATTACCTAAACTAATATATAAAATTGAAGTCAGAACTAGAATACGAAACCTGGTTTACTCACTTCCTGATCCTTTCCACCTACCCCAGTCATCATCAAATGGTTTAAGGTCTTTCTTTAGCTGATCACAGCTTTAAATGTCTGAGAGAATTTATACAACACTAAATTGCTTTTCATAAACACTATGCTTGCAATAATCTTCCAAATTAAGGTTTATTTCTAACAAAGCTTTGAAAGAATTCTATTTAGTAAGGTTTGGAGAAAACCTAATCTTGGTTAGTCCTATTCCAAAGTAAAGAGTCTAAAAACTGTCAGTGGGTCAGTACCTCTCTCATCAATTCTGTCTGATCACCAGTCATCACAAATGCAAACAAAAGGAGGCTTGGTGGAACAAAAGAGGATAAAAACACCAACAACAACTCATGCTAACCAACTGGGTACAGGGTACAGTATGGAAGGAACTGGACAAGTGCCAATTACCACAACTGTGCAAAGTGCAGCTGTTATTGCAAGTGCCAGCAAGGTGTGGCAAAGCTCCTCTGGGCACCTGACCTCAAAGCAAGAGTGAAGTCCTGCCACCTGATGGGGTAACGATCTGCCTCAAGGTAAAGGCAAAAAAAGAGAGCAAATCCACACATCTAAAGGCTCACATAGTGGCCATTAAGCTCCACCCCCTCCAGCAGGCCCCTTTCTCAAGACCCCAGGGGCAGAGTTTAGACAATGGCAGCTTGCAGGCATTGTCCTGTCCAGCTTGGGTGGTATCTGGATTTAGGGGTAGAGTTCTCCCTGGGCTGAGACAAAGAATATCTTTAGTCTGCTCATTTTAGAATAGGTTTCTGCCAAAATGATTGTTTGGATACCAATTAATTAGAATTCTCTAAAGGAGACACAGGTCACTTTGGATAAAGGAAGTCAGCTCACAGAGATTTCATCCATACTGACCAGAAATCAACATTCTTGTGGTAACAGAATCTTATTTTTCTTTAAACTGTAATTCTTTAAACTTCCCCAAACATTTGAATGCCTGCTTTTATTTCCACTTACAGTTCTGGCCAAAATTATAATCATGTATAAGATTTTAGCAATAAGTGTAGTTTTGCAGTACTAATGCTAAATGCTGAAAATGTATTTGTCTAGAATCTTTTAGAAAATGAAATGTGGAAGAATTCAGCACCAAATAAGCGACTGAAAAGAACAATTCAGTGTAATGACAAAGATCAAAGACCAAGTGGATGGAAGAGACTCTGGGAAATCAGGAAGCAGAGACCATGACTTAAGACAACGTTGTCAAGAAGTATAACGGTAACGAGAACAGAAAAATCTGTTACATTTTTATAACTTATTTTCAAACTCTTAAAAAATTATTAATGTTTGTCATAAATCCATATGAGTAGTACAGAAACCTGATGTTCAGTATTCTGTTTTCCTACCCCTTAAATTACAGGAGCATTTAAAAAGTCAATCCTTTCATCTCTGAGCATCCACAATACTGAATTTTTCTGGCTGGCTTCTTCCTAGCAGCAACTTTTTATCCTCTTCCACTGGTTCCTGAATGGCTGACTTATCCTCCATGCATTGTGCAGCTCAGGGACCCACCCAGCCTGGGCTACAGACTCTGGCCACTGTGCCCACTATCTCTGAACCCAGTTTCTGTGACTGAGGAAAGCTAAATTTGGGGCAATCTTTTTATTGACTGACTGGTGTGTTCAAATCACTGAGGCACAGTATAAGAGAGTGAAGGGAGAACAAAGAGGAGACATTTTACCAGAGACTAAACTATGATATTATTAGTTACTGTATCCATCCAGTTCCAAACTAGTGTCTCTGGGACACTTGAAGGCCACCTCTCCAACCATCTTATTCTCATCCTTCTTCCCTCTTGTCTTCCTACAAGTCCTCAGACTAGAGAAAATAAAAGGTTTTCATTTCCTTCTACTATATTTTTCTTCTTTCTGATTCCAGTTAGATCTTACTAGTAGATGACAGAATTTTTCTCCAACTAGGAAAAAGTGTGGTATAAAATTTGGGGACAGCCTGATGTAATATATAGCTGGAATCTTAACATGTCAAATCTTTTTATTTAGAAAGTAGTTTATAAGTAACCCTGTCCTATAATGTTTGCTATTCCATTATTTATAATATAAAACATTGAAAAAATTTTTAGCATGTCCAGTATTTTGGAGAATGGATTATCCATATGACATTAATATATTTGCCAAAAGGCATAGTTTTTTTTATCTTTATAACATAATTTGTAAAATACAGAACATCTTCTGTCATGTACACACAACTAGTATGGCTCTAGTGATTGGCAAATGCTTTCTCCTCCCTTGTTGATCTTTTGTGGATTTTCCAAATCTGAGATGGCTTGTTAATAAACATTTTGAGTTCATGTTTATTTAGTTAAATAAAAGGGATAAAGAGTCAATACAAATTTCATTGAGTTAAAAATGACATGATTTTTTTTTCTAAATTCACTCTTTCCACATACAATATGACTGGGTATTTACTTAAATACACATTTTAAGTCATGCTTTCAATTTTACCGGACCTGAGAAGATAAGTTTGCCTTGAACATTAACACAATGTCCTAAATCAAATATGAGAGACTGTATAACTAAAAACAGATATATGTTTGAATGTACATATTAAATACTATAATTTTCCCCCAAAAAATACTTTATACTATATAAATTACAAATTTTACCAAATCACAGAACTGTACTAACAATTTGGAATATTATAAATTCTCCATTCTGGTTTAAATTATAATCTCTTTTGTCTAATATTAAATTTAATTCTTCCACACAGGACTTCTCCAAATAAGATAATGCTTGGTATTAATTGAAATGTATGAGTTTTACAACAGACTGAAGCTATTGCTGCAGGCAGAAACAGAATTATAATGAATATCTGATGGTTCATGGATGGTTCATGGTACCTGGAGGCATTTTGAGAGTTCTCTCATTAAGAGAATGAAATACATATATAACCACATAGGCTTGAAACCAAAGCAAAGGAAGGCAGATTTGACTCAGTCCCATCAATGCATTTTTATCACTTTTATACACATACAAAATCTATTTCAAAAAGGGTTATAGGTAATTGAACGACATGGAATAATTGAATTTTATTAGCTAACTGTTTCCATCACTTAACACTCAATTAAACCAGGTGAGGGGTCATTTATAAGCGCTGAGTTTGCTATCTTTTTCTCCTATCAAACAATTCAATTCAGTCTGCTCATATGACTGCTTACTATTTGTGAGGCATCGTGCTGAGTACCAAGAATATGAAGATGCATACATCTTGATCTCTGCCAGACTTTGACAGGGTAACCTATAAGGGACCTAATGTATATTCATTTTGAAAACTGAAACTTCGTAGTCTCAGTATTAGAATTCTCTTGTCAGCAGCCAGGATAGATAAAGCGTTAAACATACACTCTAAGTAAATACTCTGTAGGCACATCAGATCAGAAACAGCTGGCAGCTTCGGGCTGTTCATTTCTAAATGAATTGGAGTCTCGTAATCAGAAATAGTAAGGATATTATCGATAGGATAAGTGCTTGTGTACTTTCACAAGAATAAACTTTCTTTCAAGTGTAGGGCCATTTAAGTAGAGTTGGAATCCAATTAAATTCCAGAAAACAACTTGGCTTTTGGCATTTCTTATAGTTGGTGATATAGAAAACCTGAAAAAGACAACTACTTGAAGTATGTTTATTAAAAATACATGACTGCCAAGACATTTAAGGAAAAAAGGGAAAAGATTTTCAAAAACAAAAGTTTCTGACAGTGTTATTGGCTTTGTTCATTTATAAATTTTCCACCAATGATCTTCAAGAATCAATGAAGGAAATAAACTTGTACTTGCTTATTGTGCTATTTTCTAGGTTCTAGATTTTTAGCACCCCTTATAACACAGGTATTCCAAGGAAGGATTAAGCAGCTTTTGCACATAGCAAGTCCATAGTACAGGGCCAAAGCGCTAGACTCAGAGTCCAAAGAGCTCCTTCAGCCACTGGCCCTGGAGATGAGTCATCTATTGCAATGAGTGCCAACAAAACAGTAACTACCACGGAGTCTAACCATATGTATTAATGTCTGCAGTAATGGGCTAATTGATGTATTGCTACATTTCTTATTTGCCAGGAGTTAAAGTAGCTAAAAATGAAGGTAATAATGCCTCCTGAGGTGGTAGCTCCTGTTTTTAAAATGGATTTAGGGGAGTCAGCTTCTGACTGGGGTGTCTGCACATCACTTTATATACATTTGGGGTAATTTCAACTACCCATATTAAAAAATGGGGAGGGAATGATAAGGATTATCTTGTCATCAAAGTCTCATAAGCTCCATTTTTCAGGGTGAGGAAGGAAAAGTATATAGTTTTATTTTTAAGCAGGAATTACTTTCTTTGCTATAGGTTGGCAGGAGGTAAGGAACAGAGCAGGAGCAGTCTAGAAGCACTGTTTTCTCACACCGAATCTGAATTGATGCTCACTAAAGAACACCAAGCACCAGTTTGCAGTAGCCACCCTGAATTTAACAGTGACAATTTGGTTGCTGCAAATTGTGAGGTCTGACTCTGAGCATGTGTTTGTTTATTGGCGTGGAGCTAGCAATATACCATTTAGTCACCCAGCACAAGGCAGGAAACCTAGATTAAGATGAGAATCCATATCTTTTCCTTTCTGTGCTTTATGTCACACTTTTGAGTGAGACCCTAACAAGAGCAGGAATTAAGAATAGGTCAGAAGAACATCTGCTTTGCTTATTTTGATTACGTGGGCAAGCAAAGGAATTTGCTTTTATAACACCAAAATAACTTGGAATGCAGCAAAAATAAATGCACCTTCTGTCACATGGAATGTTATTACAGTATGATGCTTTGTGAATGCTTGGTGGCATTTTCAAACATTTTTTTGTTCCCCTCATTTCTTTCTCGGCTCCATAATGCAATCCTCATGGTTTGAGCACTAGACTTCAAATGAGACATCTATTCAGAGCATGTTCAGACAAAACGAGTGGTTTCCTTAGTAATGGGAACTATGTGAAAGCCTTCAGCACAGCCCCTCCAGCCAGCCAGGCTTCTCCCTGCCTTTTGGTTCACACATAGGCTCTCAGTGAGCATTATACAGCTGGGGAGCACCCCGAGTCTGAAATGACTAAAACACTGAATATTCATTGCATTTCTAATAAAACGTACCCTTTATAAAAGGTTAAGAATCTAAGAAGTACTCTTAATGGCGAGTGTTAGTTTACTCCTTTTCTCCATTGTGACTATGGACTGGAAAGAGAGATAAGCAACTCCACAAAAGAGACACATGTTGCTCATTCATTTGAATATATTTTAAAACATCTCCTTACCTTAAAAACCCCAGCTTGTCTTATTCTTTTTCTGGCTATGCCTAGACTGGTTCTTCTGATTTTCCTGATTTCTACATGGCAATCATCTTTAACAAAGCTCTAAAATTCTGTTGTTCGGAAAGGGCTTTAACTTCATCTTTTTATAGTCTCAAATACATCAAAAATTAAAATGGTAATTTATGTATACCACTTTTGAAATTTCGTGTGTGTGTGTGTGTGTGTGTGTGTGTGTGTATTTATCCCTTATTTGTTTCAGGTTAACATAACAAGTAGAAGAAGAACTGGTTTCTCCAGTATAGTAACACAATTGTTATTCATCTTAAATATTAATGCTAAAAGGCAGTCAAATAACAACTACCGTAGAATGAAGATCAACATGAACATTTAAAAAAGTCACCTGAGTTGATACAGTTCTAGCATTTGAGTATAACAGTATATAGATATCTTCATATTATAATAAAATTATCCAGTTAGGAAATAAGGATCATTTCAGAGATTTTGAAATGAGAAAAATGTGGTGCAGTTATTGTCAGCCTTCTCATATGAAGGATTTGTGTCAATCTGGTTGCAAATAAGCAAACGTAAGAAGCAAAAGTGGTGCTATAGAACGTTCAAAGAGGAGAAGGAAAGCCTCAGAAATTTGGTGAGAAGAGAATAAAGATTTTAAAATGTTGGTTGTGGAGTTTGACTAGTTTTCCAACACTACCTCAACACTACCTCTGTGAATGCAAAAGTTATTCAACTTTTGTGAACCTCAGTTTCCTCTTTGAAAAGGTGGAAGTGCCTAATTGTCTTTAAATATATAATGTGAATAAAACCATATGCATGCAGTGCTAAGCACATGTCTGGTCTTACACATAGTTAACACTCACAAATGTTATTTATTCTCATTTAGATTCCTTTTATTATTTCAACATGCATAATCTCTACTTTTACAGGACAATATATATTTCAAATTTTGACCTATTCCATTGTTTTCTAGACAGCTTAAGGAAAATCATTTGTATTTCCCTGAACAACAGTAATAATGAATATTATAACAATATTAAATTTGCTATCAAAGAGAATATTGCATTTGTATTGCTGATAGCAGCAAGCTCTTTTTTTCCACCTAAACTGTGATGAATACTCCTCATCGTTCATATTTGTACACTGGCTCTCTATGTAATCAAGAGCAGATATTTTTGACCCAATTACCCATGGGCTATGACTAATTGTCTCACAAAAGTATCAAAACAAAACCTTTCTTGTATTTATACAAATCTACAAACCCACAGTGCTGCTGTGCTTAGACACTTTGCAATTTTACTTTTTTATCCATAAAACCTCTATGAAATTCATTTATTCAATAATACATTCTTATCAATTATTCTCTAATATGGGTTCAGCAGCAGAGTATCAAACCCAGTCTCTTTTGTCAAGCAGCAGATTTCTCACAAGAAAGAATATTTAAATTGAGTATTAAGGGAGAATATTTCTTCTAAATAAAGTAAATTATGTGCCTGACTCTGCCTTGTGGGGGGAGGGGAGAGAGGCAGCACTCCAAATGTCCTAAATGGAAGCAGCAAAGACACAGAGGAGAGGAAAATAAACATGGTGCTTGAAAAACAACACTCATTTCACATAGCTGTAGAAGAATATAACCAAAAGGAGTAGATGGACCCAAGAGCCAGGTCATGTGGTAACCTAGTTGCTAAGGAACTTGGTACTTTTTTCTGTGATCAGAATAATATATAATTTTTGTTATTATATCTACAGGATATATTATCTACAGGATAGAGAAAATGAGACAGGAATAATGGAAGTTTGAAGCAAATGCAATAACTAAGGCAAGAGAAGATGGCAGCTTAGCAAATAGAGAATATTCAAGAAATGCCTGACGTAAAATTAGCAGGCATTAGTAATCAGTGGAATGCAGGACATAAGGCAAAAGGAGAATCAAAGATCTTGAATGTCTCTGTGTAAATGGGTAGTGCTAAAGAAATAAATAAAAAGAAAGGAAGGAAAGCCAGTTTAAAAGGACAACCTTGAGAGATGTTTTGGACATGGAGAGTGTGAAGGTTCTGGGGCTCATGAAAGAAAAAAATATCAGTTTGAGGAATGTATATGGGTAGATATTGGAGAAGACTTTTATTTGTAAAACCAGTGAAATACATTTGAGAGTAATGAGCATATAAAGTAAAGAGACTATTATCTAAGGAAGCACATGAAGAACAGAAGGTAAAAGAACAAACCTAGGTTAATATTTAAGAGGTAGACAAGTCAACAATGACAGCACACAAGGTATGCAAACAAACTTGAGTATAACAGGGAGGTGTTAGCATGCAAGAAACAAATGAGAGTTACTAATGAGATTCCAAAAGGGTATTTTGTAGCATGGTCAGAATACAAACCAGATAAATCTAAGTTGGAAAAGAAAGTGGACAGTGATGATGTAGTAACAGCAAATATTCAGGGATTTTTTTTTTAGTGATTTCTATAAGGAAGATAGAAATAGGACTTTTTTTTTTTAAGAATCATTATTGTTGGTGGACTATTACTCAGCAATCAAAAAGGATAAACTCATGCCATTACGTAGTAACATGAATGGAACTGAAAGGGATTATGCTCGGTGAAATAAGCCACAAAGAAAATCATTGAATGGAGGAGGAATATAGAGGAACCAAATAAGGGATAAGGGGGAAAAGGTAACTATAATAAAAATCAAAATCATCAGGCAAATATAGATCAGAGACATTCTGTAGGGAAGGAGGAGGAAGAATCATCAGGACAGGGGGGAAGAGTACAAGGGACTGTGGTGGTGGTGCATGGGTGAACTGGTGATGGGAATTTCACAGGGAAATCATGCATTGTACAAATATGAAGGATGATGTAATAAATATATATTTAAAGAAAGAACTGTTTTTATTTTAGTATAAGAACTAAATTCATCTATGCAGGGTAGAATGGGGGACAAAATCTCCTACAAATTCCTGAGTACATGGAAGTGGATAAATTTGAAGAGACATTGGAAAGCACACAGAGATAGGCAATGTGAAAAAATATATATCCTTTAAGAATACAAAAGAAATAAAAATGAGCGTGGATAAAGATGAGTGTGGGATGGGAGGTTGTGAAACAAAGGAATTTCACACCTAAAGGCCAGAATTCAAAGAAGTTAAAAGTGCTGACATTTTCCTAAGAGTATTTAAAGATTGAGAAGGGAAATTGGAGAGAGTGCTAAAGTTTAGAATAAACTTACATGATAATGGAATAAAGAGTTGGTTTAGGACAAACACAAAGGTGTGCACTGCTGCAGACATAGCTGCCACACCATGCTTTACAGTCATCGTGACCACCAGGTATGCCACTGAATAAATCCCCCAAGAGCACTTTACCATCCAGAAACAGGAGTGAAGAATAAAGTTCAAAGTAGAGTCCAAGGATTCTGATAGAAGGGGCGTGGTCCAAAAAAAGAGGATCAAGGTGACAGATGACACCTGAGACGATCAGCCTTGGTAGGTAGGAAGGGGAGAGAGAGATAGGTCGGCTAGAAGAAAATTGGACTCAGAAAATTTGGTCTTTGTGATGTCAAAAAGAAGATGTAGGGGAAGCACAATTCTAAAATAGCCAGAGAGATAGAGAGGTATGTTATAAAAAAGAAAAATGAAGTTCAAGATTTCCAAGGTAGAACAATTGCAGTAACTAACAAGATTAAGAGAGCATCCCTGGGAATGCATTTTTTAAATGAAGTGAAAGTGATCTTCATTTAAGGAGACAGTAATTTTTTTACTGTTTTTAAACTTAAAAGTTGAACTCTCCCAAGATTTTAGCAGCAGTTCAGTTGAAAAAGAATATTATTCACCAGAGAGCAGCAAGTCTTGAATCTGCAGAGAAAGAAATAATAGCAAAGTAGGAAAATAAAAAGGGGACTTATAGGAGAGAATGGTAATTAACTACTTGAAATTGGTAGTGGAAAGACCTAGGAGGTGAAGGAATATGAGCCTCCATCCACACACATGTACATACATGCATAAGCACACAGCAGGAAAGGGGTGAGAAAATGAATGCTCTCCAAGTTGAGAGGTTCATAAAAATAGGTTCTGAAAGGAGATTAGAAGTCAGCTAAAGGAGGAAATGGGAAAACATGACTGGGAAACAGTTGCAAGCATGGCAAATCTTATAAATGAATAACAGGAAAAGGGAAAGAACTGGAGGATTTGTGTAGATGAAGCATGGAGCGGTTAAAGGACCACCTTGTTACCTATGACAGAAAAAGACATGCAGGGCCTCCCTGGTGGCGCAGTGGGTTAAGCAATGCACTAAGAAGCAAACCACAGCCACTGCAGCACGAGTTCGATCCCTGCTGCCGGCCAGGGAGGGGACCCACATGGAGTAGCCGACCTCTCCTGCTGCGCCCACTGCTCCCCTCAGCAGTGTATTTCAGTCCATCTGCCTATTCTGCTCCCCGCTCTCTGTGGTGAATCCTTTCACCCCTCCACACACCTCTGGCCTATACCCCAGCTCTTGTGTGCATAAATAAATAAATCTTAAAAAAAAAAAGTAAAAGACATGCAGATGAAGGTCAAAGTGGGAAGAGGTCAGCCTAAAAAATCCACAGATATCCAAAAGGAACCCAAAAGATCCATTATTAGATCGTGACTTGACTGTGAGTCACATGATGAGTATGATAGGACTTTGATATCAATTTAGGTTTACTCACAGCGCAGAGGACAGCGGTGAAGACATGACTCAGCTCAACCTGGGAATACCACGCCCGCCCTGCCCGCCAGCGCTTTGAGACAGGACTTCAGTAGTCAGCAGCTCCAGAACTGCTGGCACCATGGTTACTGATGCCAGAACGTACAGGCCCAGCTGGCTATACAACCTTGCTATGTTGACGAAAAATAATAGATGTGTGCTCCATGAATGCTACTTTTTTATCTTATATATACTTTACATCATTTTTCATTTTTGTACAGTGTATACTCTCTACTCTCAGGTGTGGTCCCCATGAAATTCCCACCACCAATTCACCCTATCCTATCACCATAGTCCCTTGTGCTCTTCCCATCTGTTTTGTTCCTTTGCCCTCCTCCTCTCCTGGGGAATGTCTCCAATTTATAGTTGTCACTTTAAGTCTCACTTGGTAACAATATTACGCCTAGCACAATGAGTGGTTTACAACTCAACCTTGGGAGTTAGAAAGCTGGGCCTTCCAGCCATGATTCAGCCACTTACAAACCATGTTAATGTAGGGCATGAAGTACACTGCTCCCTTTTTATCAGTAAAAGAAGGAAATAGTATCTGCTTACAAGCTAACTGTAACAAATGAGGGGTGCTATAAGTAGAACACTTCAGCTCACTGCCTGGCACAGGACACCCAATATGATATTGGTCTTTTTAAGTCCTCATGCTCACTGTAATGGACCC
Organism: Galemys pyrenaicus; assembly: GCA_019455555.1. NCBI lineage: Eukaryota > Metazoa > Chordata > Mammalia > Eulipotyphla > Talpidae > Galemys > Galemys pyrenaicus. Next base: position 13,327,459 of record JAGFMF010012021.1, read on the forward strand.
CTTTCCTTTCCTGGAGAACTTCTATTTGTCCCTACCTTCTAATTTGGATAACAGAAGAGTTCTTCATCCAGGGATAAGCATAGGCCCCAAGGAGATGTCAGCACTTCCCCCACAACCCCCACTGTTTTTCCAACTGGAACTACGTGAAATGAACAGTCCTTTCTCTCTGGTAGCGACATAGTGAAGTGAAGGACTTGAGAGCTACTGAGTGCCATGCTGTTGGACTGGTATACAAAGCTGGTCCGAAGAAAATAAACCCCATACTCCAAGAGAAAAGCAGACAAAAGAGAATAAAGAATCTCCTAAAAGGATTTGACTTCATGACCAATTTCTCTGAGGTCTAATTGTCCCTCTGCCCATATTATAGCTTATAAAACTCTACATTACCCTTGCTATAGCTTCACCTTTTAATTTCAGCTAGTATAAATCTAAGCTAATTTTAACCTAAGCTAGTTTAAACAGGGTTTGTCTCCCTGGCAGCCAAAAGTATCCTTATTAATACATGCATCTAGTATAGCTTCTTACAAATTTAAAACAGAAGAGATTGGCAGGAACCAGCGATGTTATTCCCTTATCATAATTCCTTGAACAATGCATTGAACATACCCAGAGGTCAATAAATGCTATTGGCATTCAAAATTTGAATTTTATCAAGCAAATTCTGTATATTTATCTATATGCATTTGACTTTATTTGAGCATACCTAATACTATCCAGAATTTCATTTATACTTTCCAACTCCCTGAATCAGAAACCAGCTGAGGAACAGGCTGAATCCAAGAAGTGCCAGGCCGGAACAAAGAAGGCAAAGTGATAATGAATGAAGCAATAATTCCAAAAATGAATATGTACTGAATGCTTAGCATGTACACATTACCACCTTTATGTGATCATTGCATCAACTTATTTCTAAAGATAATCTAAATACCAAAGATTCAAACCTAGCCAAAAAAAGAAAAGTCCTATTATATTACACTAGATTATAAGATAGAGTTGAAGATAATTTTACGATCAAAGTAGCAAAGTCAGCAGCAGTGTCAAGGTAGGTAGTTGCTACAAGGATCTCCATCTATTCTGCCATCCTGACTAGTGTACAGAGTACCTTTCACCCTTGAAAACATGTTCCCGCCACTAAGAAGAATAACTCTATGAACAATCACTAAAAGATTACACAGAAACTTCAGTTCTGAGCCTCTTATACTCTCCATCAATGAAGGAAGAGAATCAGATGAGAATCATAATAGTCACCTTTGTTCTCCCATCTAGTAGAAGCAAGCAAAAGTGACATAAAATATTCATGAAAATTTAAATAACCCTTTAACTTTTAGATGTTACAATATAACTAGAATGCCTAAATATTTTACTGACAAAACAGGTTTTGTGTGCTCAAAAATCACTATCTTGATCCCTTGTTTAGATATAAGCTGATAATTTTCATCAGCCCACTTGCGGAAAAGGATCCATTTAAAAGCAAGAAAATATCAACTGACTTTGCATGAGAATATCGCAGCAGCAGCAGCAGCAATGTGTTATGCCATTCTGGCTCTTCACTTTAGAACTTCTACAGCTTCATGAACTTTTAGGTGCCATCTCAGTTCATGGGTTCTTTAATTTCTGCCTATAACTATGTGAATCTTAGTAGTTACATGAATGTAGATGCATTTAATAAGTACTAATCAAAAGGCTGAAAAGAAGAAGTGATCAGGTCAAGAGAAATAGTCTGTTCTCCCATAATTAATAGCTCTCTTATGAATAATCTCTTGTATAACTGAAGTAACTGGTCTGACAAAAATCTATTCCCTGGAGTAGATTTTTTAATTAATTAATGATTCTCTGATTTTACTCAAATGTTTGGAACAAAACCAGCACACAGAAGAAAGTGGGAAATTACTCTTTAAGTCATTCAATGAGGTTTAATTAATCAAATATTGACCTTTTAATATAGAAAGTATACCATTCAAAGCACAAAGTAAATAGGACACATTTTTGGCCTTCAAAGGCTTACTATCTAGATACAAATAAATCATAATACATGTTGGAACAAGATGAATATAATAAAAAGTAAATTCAAGACGTAATAAAATAGGGAAAATAGTCCTACTTACTGAGATGAGTGGGGCTTCTTAAAGGATAAGATTTTTCAGCTGAAGTCTCACAAAACTGGCAAGCTTACTAAAGAAATAAATAGCTAAAAGTACGATATGCAAGGTATGTTCAGGAAGTGGAAAGGCAGTTGAAGTGGCTGATGAGGAATGGGATGTACTGGAGTGAGGGATACGGAGAGTGAAAAGTAACACCAGAAACACCTGAGGGAGTGTAGCAGAGTGACTACAAGGGTCAGCCTTAGAGTAAGAGTGACGTTGGTTTGATTGCGAGGTCCACCAATGAACTACAGTTTTGCACACTCAGACCTCAGTTTTCCAATCTGTAAAATGAGACTAATATTTATAGAACATTGGATTGAGGAGGACTGAATGAGACAATTCATGAAAAACTCTTAAAAGGATATCTGGCACAAGATAGACACTCAGTGGATGTCTAATCCTATTGCTGTTGTTGCTATCTGAATTGTTACAGCATGGGTAGATTTGAATATTAAGTTAAAAAGTTAGCATTTTACTAAACAAGATAGCTCCAGTTATCAACATAAAAATTCTACTTTAGAAAATTTCTTGAGTTTTAAAACAATAACTATCATTCCTAAGTATATTTTCTGAAGAAAGTTTAAGTATAAAAAAAAGAAAGAAAAATCACCATTATCCCATCAAAGATAACTACTGCCTATGGTGTCATGTTTCCCTTATTAAGATATTTCTTTTCAGGTATTTCTGTACAATTTACAAAGTAGGTAGCTACTATATTTTTAAAAATTATTTTACTATTTCACTATTAATTTACCTAGCTAGCAAAGAAATAAAAGTCATTTCTCTGAAAGAAAAGAATAAAGAGATACACAGAGAAAAAGCAAAATGAGGAGTAGTTTAGAACTACAGAGAAAGTAAAGAGAAAGAGGGAATGAGAAAGTAGTCTGAGGAAGACACAGAAAGGGATTTTAGCCCCTTTTTTTTCTGACATCATTCTTTTTTTTTTTTAAAGATTTATTTATTTATGCGTACAAGCACTGGGGTACAGGCCAGAGGTGTGGGGGGTGAGAGGATTCACCACAGAGAGCGGGAGCAGAACAGGCAGATCAATGGAAGTACACTGCTGAGGGGAGCAGCGGGCGCAGCAGGAGAGGTCTGCCGCGCGCCATGTGGGTCCTCCTCCCTGGCCGGCAGCAGGGATCGAACTCATGCTGCAAGTGGCTGCGGTTTGCTTCATAGTGCGTTGCTTAACCCACTGCGCCACCAGGGAGGCCCTCTGACATCATTCTTGCTATTGGTTATGAATTTCTTTAAACAGTGAAATTACTTTTTATTCTCAACTGGAGTCACATCCCTCATTAAAAATAAGACCTGCGGTTAAAAGAGGATCTCATTTTTCTTCTCATATTCTACTTTTCAAATTTATTTTAAAAAGAAAATGAAAACCCAAATCCAGCTTGCTTTATTTCTAACAATTACATTCTAATAAACAACAATGCTACTCCCCTTACATCATCATGCTTAGTACTAAATTGATCTGCTATGAGAATTAAACTGAAAAAGACCATGTCACTTAAGATCTTCCTAATACAAAGTCAGTCACTTCTCATCAGTGGTCCATTCATATTTATTTAGTGTTTTGAGCATATCAACTCATCTTTCTGACTAGACACAGCATTTCTTCAGAGCCTTATTTTTCAAATTGTACCAGCAATAAAAATTCTGTCATTAACACTGAACAACCGTAACTATATAAAAACATCCACTGGCTAATGCATAAAATTCATTCCTCTTCTAAAATAGTATTTTATTTTTAGCATCTCTTGTTGCTGACTGCATTGAATTGGTTGACTCAATCATCAATCAAGCAATCATTTATTTTACAAATAAATATTGAATTCCTTGTGCAGTGGAAAGAGCCTTGGCTCTGTAGGCAGACAACTGAATAACTGAATTAAAATCTTAGCCTCCGTATTTAATAGTTTTGAGACACTGAACAATTAGTCTAACTTCTCTGATCCAGTGTCTCTAGACTGACAAATGCGGACAAAATGTCTATTGTATAAAGATGCGGTTAAGGTTAAATAACTTTTAAATAACTTTTAAAACACAGTGAGTACTCAACAAATATTTCTCCCGTGCTTTTATGTAGCTTAAAGATGAATAAGAAACAAATTTTGCAGGGGACTCCCTGGTGGCGCAGTGGGTTAAGCAATGCACTATGAAGCAAACCGCAGCCACTGCAGCATGAGTTAGATCCCTGCTGCTGGCCAGGGAGGGGGACCCACATGGCGCTGCAGACCTCTCCTGCTGTGCCCGCTGCTGCCCTCCACAGTGTGTTTCAGTCAGTCTGCATGTTCTGCTCCCCACTCTGTCTGGTGAATCCTCTCACCTCCCTAGACTCTGTCCTGTACCCCAGCTCTTGTATGCATAAATAAATAAATCTTTTAAAAAAAAAAGAAAAGAAAAGAAATAGATTCCGCAGGAGAATCTTATAAACTAAAAAGGAAAAATGGATCAAATTACAGAAACAATTATAACATTTTAAAAATGATACAAGGGATAAAGAATGTTATAGATGAAACAGATCATATCTTGTCAGAGGTTTACAGAAGATTCCAGAGGGAAAGTAGCATTTGAACTGTATTAACATATAGAACTAGGCAGAAATGTAAGAGTCAGGAACTTATAATGGACGATAATAAGGGCATTACACACAGAAGGGAAAGCTAGGGGAAATGGCGGTGAGGAGGAGGAAAAAGAGGAGAAGGAGGAGAAAGGGGAGGGGGAGAGGAAAAGGAAGAGGAGAAGGAGGAAGAGGAGGAGCAGGCAGAAGAGAAGAAGGAAGAGGAGGAGGAGGAGGAGGAGAAAGACGGCAGCACTACTGTAAATAATGTAGATGTCAAATACATTTACTATGTCCCATATACTTTTTTAAACTTTTACACAATAGATGAGAGGACAATATGGTAGGAAACCTGAGGGTGCAGGGGTTCTGGTTCTCACTCTCTCTGCAGTTGGGTGCACTTAGACAAGATTCTTAGCCTCCTACGACTCAGGGCATTAGAGTCACTGGTCAGATTTTGTGGTTTTCACTTCATGACCATTTGGAATGATACTAGTTTACAATACTGAAGTTCTTATGCCATCATAACTTATTATCTTCATATGGCATTTGATTATATAGTGATAACTAAGTAAGTTTTAACACATCTGTTTGAAAAGCTACCCTTCATGTTTCCAGTAAATGTTTGACCTGAAAGTGAAAATCACCCAATACTTGTACTAAGGAAACTGTAAACAAAGAACATAATTCTCATTCTTTTCATCCAAAGTCAGGGTTACTTTATTTAACACATTGAAATTTAATTCCCATTGTTTTATAATATTAAATTTATAAAAATGAGTATGAGATCTTTTGAATTTATCAGGTGGCTTCACTAAAGGAAAGAAAACGGGGATGCAATATCAATACTCTCATCCTCCATATACCAAAAGAAGGGCAGTTAAAACAACTTTCTCTGATGTAGTATAAGGTACCATTGAAGATATTCCTTAATTCTCACTAAATTGAGAGATTTTTCTTTGATTTCTAAAAGAGACTAAAATTTTAAATAAGGATCTGATTGTTGGTTTCATTTATAAATCAAGAAAGAAGTTTAATCATATGTATTTGATTATCACCACTTACTGTCATGATGAGGGAGCATTATAATTGGTTTAATTACTAGATTCGTCAATTATACAGTCAATATCAATCAACCAAAATTAAATGCTTAAGAAGTGATGGTATAAAACTAAAATTTTCCTCAAATAATTATCACAATTTCAATATAATCCTTCTACATGTGAAAATAAATACTGCAAGTTTTGAAATGATTTGGAATATAAAAAATTTTGAAGCTGAGGAGAGTAAAACTGGGGGGAGGAGTTCACAGGATGATGATTTCTATTATCATTAATACATTAAATTACATATTGACATATTCTATCACAATACCCCCAATATTTGACTGTAAGTCCCTAACACATAAATCATGACAGCATATAGTAAAAATTAAAACCCTAAAATAACATTCTGAACAAGCACTACTAAGTTAAATGAGAAGCCACTTATGTCTTAAACTTATTTTTATTCAAAAAGGAGCCATTTGAATAAATTCTTATAGAAGGAAAAAGATAATGCATCAGTGAACTTTTTAAAGAAAACTACAAGGTTAAAATAATCAGTGGTTAAAACAACACTACTGTTTTCTAGATTACCTAATAGTTGATTATAATAACTGCAAAGAATTGGTCTATGTTATTTCAATAGACAAAAAGGAACAATTAGGTATGAAGCTTCCCCGCCCCCACCCCATCACATAAGGAAATCTAATAACATGAAAATGTCATTTCTTTTTTCTCCACTAGAGGGTAGTCTTTCAAAAGTAGGGCTGGAGTCATGAATCTAACCTGGTTTTTACCTGTTGATAAATTAATCCTCCTGTTCCATTCTTCTCAACAAGATGTTTCACTAGTATACTAATTAAGGTTGTAAAACATGCATCCTTTAAATGCCGTCTGTTCATAGGTGTTCTTTCAGATACATACACTGCTATGCTTTTGGTTGTTTTGTGTTTTTTAATCCCCAAAATTTCTGATATTTTAATAAATGTTTACATATGTGGTGTATACATTTTCTTGGTAAATATATATTCAAAGTTAATAGGTTTAAGAAGGAAGAGAATTTTTTAAGGATTTAATAATTACAGTTAAAATACTCCCCTACAGTAGTGAAACACACATCTTAACACACACACGCACACACATACACACACAGCCACACAAACACCTCAACACATGTACCCATTCATATGTGGTTGGCAGATTAATTGCATCACATAAGGAGAATGTAATTGGAAATGCATATTCTTAAAAATACCCATTCATATGTCAATGTTGTAAATTACAGCGAAGCAAATATATCTTTATTTTAAAAATCTGGTCAATCCAGATAAGAAATGTCATTGCTTTTAAAAAAAAAAGTGTTATTGAACAGCAAGCACATATGTTAAATTAAGTAGGACCTACAGAGAACCAAATGTCACTCAAAACAGTTTCAAGCTGCTGTTCTTAAATAATACAGACATTGCTGAACTTCACAGAGAGGGAGGCACAGCGTCTGCATCCCTCCTGGGTGGGTGCTTTTAATTTGTGAAATCCTTATTTGTAGTATGCCCCACTATTTTCAAAGAGAAAACAGTTTATCTGAGTGACTGATAAACTAAAAGTGGGAAAACTTGTTAAAAATCCCCCCCAAGAGAAAGGAAAAGGGAGGAAAGGAGGAAGGGTGAAGGAGACAGAAGGGAGGATAGAATGATGGATGGAAGGAAGGAAGGAAGGAAGGAAGGAAGGAAGGAAGGAAGGAAGGAAGGAAGGAAGGAAGGAAGGAAGGAAGGAAGGAAGGAAGGAAGGAA
>JAGFMF010012021.1:13335051-13513814 GCA_019455555.1 Galemys pyrenaicus
GGGAGGGAGGGAGGGAGGGAGGGAGGGAGGGAGGGATACCTAGGAAAATATGCAAGGCTGTTTCATTTATTTGTATCCTAAGCAGCAGTGTCATAGAACAGACAGGTTGTTTCAGCCAACCAGACGGGAGCAGCTGCGAGTGCTACATCTTGGCAGTCCGAAGCGATTGGCTCCTCTCTGGGGAGTGGAGGGTGTTCAGTTATTAATGACCGCTGAGCAGGCAGCACCATGTCAGTGTGACAACTGATCGGGTGAACGATGCACCACTAACCACCATGGAAACAAGGGGAAAGAAAGCCAGCTCACAGGATCTCACTTCACTGGATTGAGAGCCTCAGCCTGCCGACTGGGAGAAAGAGTTCCGGAAAAAGAAGAATCCTAGCTGCAGCCTTCTGCCTTTCTCTATATTTTAGAATACAAAAATAAGCTCGCTTGCATGTGTGCATATCTATAGTACACGTTTGTGTTTACTTTATTACACACAAACACATATGCACCTACTTACACCCGGGAAAGAACACAACCATGTGATTATCGCAACTAAGGAACTGAGGAATCCAGCAGCAGACACTGAAGGTGGTGTGTCACCGAAACTGCTTTTGCAAGGTAAGTTTAAACCCTACATTTCTATTTAAATATGCACGATTTCTTGCTTAGTTGTTCATTTTCTTACACTTAAATTCTCCTTTGATATTCTCTTGTCTGAATTCTAAGAGCATTTTTCTCTCCATTTTACTTTTGAGAAGAAATTCAAATGCAAAAGCCCTCTGGCTCTGTGTATGCCTAGCCGTGTTTGTGGGATTCTCCAACATGCATTTTACTAGCTTGAACGCCCATCAGAGGATGTGAGTGGGAGAGAAAAAGCAGTGCTGGGGGGAGGAGAGAGAGGAGGGAGAGAAAAGAGAAGGGACAGTGGAGAGGAGAGGAAAGGAAGGTGGAGTGGGATTTTCCTTGTGTTTTTCCATATTATTTGTAAAGAAAAGCCGATCACACATCATTCTTGTTTTGAAACCAGCCCCAGCCCCCAAATGGGGCATTTCTCCAGTTCACTCTGAGGATGAAAATTATGGCAAACGTTGCTGTGTCAAGAGCTAAAGCCACTAAACAGAGTGGTGGAATGAGCATACCACAAACAGTTATTGAATTTCTGCCAGGCTACATCTTACGAATGGGGGTAAATGACTTCTCTTTAATAACACCCCCTCTCTGGTGTGAAGGGACAGTGCAAATGTCTGATTGCTAATGCAGCTGGAACTGACACACTAGGTAAAAGGAGCCCATGAACCAGAAGAGTTCTAATCTTCTTTGGTAATTAAGAGGATCACAGCAGGATGGCTTTAGTACATTTCCTATTAAAGAAGATTGTTCAAACCAACTGCTATATTCCCTTTGCTGCTACTGAGCTGGATGGCTTAATTCGTCTCTAATTTATTCATTTTTAACAATGTGTCCTTGTTTCTTTGGCCCTAATTTTAGTGAAAACAGCTACGAATATGGGTAGAACCTATCTAATTTTGTGGAAAAGGGATAAGATGAAAAGTAAAAAGGAAATAAGGATTCAATGATCTACCTAGGAAAACAGTGTGCCCTGGTGCTATAAATATTACTCATATCCTACATTTCTCCTCTTTCGTTTCAGAAGCAATGCCTTTGAGACAGGATTACTCTCAGTAAACTATGAGCTTCCATGTAGCGATGATTCATGGAATACAATGTGGGTTAATTTATACTTCCAACCTTATAAATGGAAACCAGCTACTTCGAATATGCTTTCAAACAGACAATATCACTTGAGAATGTTCATGGAAACATTCACTACCTCCTTTAATAGTTCTTATAAAGATATTAAAACAAACCTAGTGTTTACATTTCATCTTTGGAGGTCTCTCCTCCCTTCCTTTAGTGTACCTAACCAAATAGTTGATAGAGTCTGCTTCTTTCCAACTGTATTTGCTTTTTTCCACAACTGTGATTTCAGAGTCATTATTGGTTTTCCAGTTTATAACATGAACCAAAACTAAAAGACGATAACCAGCCATTTAGATGCTGCCACTTTCCTATAAATGTGTCCAAAATGGGTCACTCTATACTAGGTAATGTAAGAAGTCAATTAAATCCAGCGACCTTGTAAATGATGACAATAAAGCAGCTCTGACAATATGCCACTCTCTTCGATTTTCCCTCTGTAAAATGAACAAGTTTAAGAAGAGGTTTCCTGCTCAGAGTGAAAAATGAAAGGTGCTGAAGCATTAGCTCGCATTATTGGCAGGCTGGCTCGCTCTGCCATGCACTCTATAGAAAAAACAAAATGATTTATTACAAAGAGGAAAAGGTGTTTTACTTGTTTTTCTGCTATTCATTAGAAGTGCTGCTTTGCCACAGTACAGCGATCTGATATTTTCAGACACTTCCTAAATTCCTAACCAAGATGAAAAGCTTAAAGTAGGCATTCAACCTTCTGATTTCAAACTCCTGTATAATGTAGCATTGCAGTATTGATTTCAGTTTCTCTTAGAGCTTTTCCAAGGAAACTTTTCATACCAAACACATACATTCTTAAATCTTACCCAGTCAATTTTAAAATTGCAATCAATGATACCTAAGAACGGAGGAGTCACTCTCTAACCTTGGTAAAGCTCACACACATATTCTGTGGATTATTGAGATCAATAACGTGCCCACTTGACTCTGAGAGATACAGTCACCCCAGTTCCCTGATGTTGTCACTGAGTGTGTGCCAGAGAGTTTGGAGATCAGATGAGCATCTACCAAGGCCAGGTGACGGGGATACAACATGCCTGCAAGACTTGACCATTTTTAGAGTTTCCCCCAATCATGTAGCTATACCAGAAATAATACCTTTCTGGCAAACAAGCTTCAAAGGACCATCTTTTCAGTGTGTTGCTTATCACAGGCAACAAGCTGAGTTTGAATGCTGATGAGTAGATGGATTTTTTCTTTGGTTGTTGCTATAAATGGCTTGATAAATAGTGTTACCAGCTTTTCTAGGCCAACAATTTAGGAACCTATGAAAAGGGTGATAAACTTGCGATACCTTAACTGCATTTCATTGTTTCTTTATTCTTTTTTATACATACTGCTTTATTTTTTTTTTACTGCCACAAATGGCTTAATGTTTTACTCCACTCCCCCCTTTGAATATTTTCTAGTATGCAATTCCTATTTAATATGGCATCTCGATATTTATTGCAAACTAATTAAGTTGGTCAGAAAGCTTTATAACCAGAGTTTTAAAAACACTTGTGTAAGTTAAATATTATGACTTAATTAGCCACCCCTGAAAGATGGTCCTAGGTGAGGTTATCTTCTGAAGAATCTGAAGAACACTAAAAGGAAGCTAATAGCCTGAGTCCTTATTTCTAGTCTCAGAAGGATGTCCCCAAAGAATAATTTAAAATAATGTAACTTCACTCTATATGGAGAAACACTGGACATGTCATAGGCCATTAAAATGTCCCTCAGACCTAGTTCTGAGGACTTAGCCTCTCACGCACCACCACTTGGCACAGGAAACTAAATAAAGCAAGTAAACATGAGGCAACACCTCAGCACGTCTTGTCAGTGCGGTCAAAGATAAAACTCCCTGATACAACTAGTATTTAGGGAAGCTTCACTGTGTAGCGACTCAACATAGGTCTCCTATAGAGCTCTGTGCATTCCTCTCTGCTGATAAAGTGATGATTTGCAAAACACCTAGGGACTAGAAAAAAACAATTATTCCTTCAGACAAAAATAAAAAGAATCAAATTCTAATAGGGAGAAAGTGAATGGTGCCAAAGGATGAGAAAAGCAACAGGATGAAATAAAAACGTTTTCTTTAACTTAATGGGAGGCGTAGAAAGATGATCTAATAGATGTTCCTTTAGAGGTCATTGAATAAAAGATCAGCAAAGAAGACAAATGCTCATCTCAAATCATTGTGAAGTACAGTGCCTATAGGTTCATCTACTGTATATGCATAATTGTCAAGTTGTATATAACTCCTTGCTAACATGTTAATTTATCTTTAGACAATGCTAAGGGAGGGCTGGTTTTTTGGGGGTTTTTTTTGGTTTTTGTTTTTTTTTAACGTTGCTTTTAATAAAGCACAATATATATCTTCAGCATTCGGATTAAAGAAAAGGAACATGTCTTCACATACTAGAAATTTAGCATTGAAAAGGACCTCTAGTTGCTTATCTAATATGCTCATTTTACAGGTGAAGAAACTGAGGCCCTAAGGGTTTAACATCTTGTTCTAAATCACACAGCTCTTTATTGGAGACCAAGAGGAGAACGCTTTAGAGTTTTCCTTCCAGCAATGAGTGAAAGTCTGCCTCCTCAACCTTTCAAAATGATATATTTTTTTAAAAAGCATGCATAGATATGGGGAAAAAATATAAGGAAATGTTTACCCAGAAAATCAAGTACTCCAAAAGCAAAAGCCAACAATCAACAATCTTTCAATGTAACAATTTCAAAAATTTCAAAGTTGCAGTTCATCTTTTGCCTATAGATCATTATATGCTCTAATGAGTCATACAAATTAAAATTGTGTCATTTTGAAATGGTCTTAACAATACTGCTGTTTTAACCTACAGAGATTCAACTACTGATCATTCACTGCAGGTGTTTCCAGGAATTCTGAAGCACCTGTCCACAACCTTCTTTACTAGGTTACACTGAAATACTTTAAGGCACCTATACTTAACCCTCTTTATATACATGTTCATTCTCAAGAGCTAGGCTACATTATACACCTTACTGGAAAAGAGCAAGGATATTCTCAGGATAGCAACCACACTCCCTCCTCTCTGTGTACCCCATCCTGTCTTAACTTTTCAATTCCAGAATTACAGAGAGCCTTTGCAGGCAATGATATATCTCCTTAAAATCGCATCTCTATTTTTTTCCTAGAAAACTTCCCTGTTTCTAAATCTGTTTTCCACATTTTGCTGAGGATAATAGCAATTTACAGATTCAAAACTTTGGGGAAGTAAGGGAGAACACACACGGAGGGGGAAAAAAAAAACTCTAGTAATTGTAAACAATTGTTTAGTTACGCTGTTGACGCACTCTTGCTCAGCAATAGTATTCATTCCTCACAACAACCCGGCAAAGTGGGGATGATTTTTATTTGATCGAGATCTGACTTACACATAATATTAGTTTCAACTGTTCAACATAGTGATTCAATATTTTTGTATATTGCTTATCTTTCTTTTAAGAATGAGATTGAGATTAGAGATTTGCCACAGTTAGGGAACTAACATGGAGAAACTGAGGTCTTAAGACTCCAAAGATGGAGACAGCACTGCTCATAACACCTACTTTTTGAGTCATTAGTAAATATTTGTTTCCTTCTTCATGAACTTCCACTTACCCATCCAATTTCTACACTCCTTGAACCATGACACTGTATCTGAGTAGACTTTTGCAAACAAAAAATTTGCACTACTTATTTTAATCACAGCTAATGTGATCCTCAAATTAAATAAGAAAAACACAACTAACAACTATTCTTGGAGAAAAAGATTATATGTTGTTCTACCTACTCATCCATATGTTTGTCTGACAGTATTAGTATTTGATAAACAGAAACTTGGCAAAGGTCTCAAAAATTGGATAAAATGGGATGATGAAATTATTCAGGGATGTTCTAGGCTGCTGAAAGATTATGAACAAACTCCTCAAAGCTACTTGAGACACCATCAGTAGATAAAGTGTCGACGTAAAGCCAATTTCTTTGGCATATCCTTCCTCGTCAGTTTGTCTTGGGGAGGAAATGGTACCCAAAGATTTCAAAATGCCAGTAAATTTATTCAGACATTATTCCTAGGGGAAATTGTGTCTTTTAAAAGTAATATAGTCCTTGAAATATGTGAAAATCCCTGAAACACCTCTTCCAAAGACTGTCATATTAAACTTTTCTTCAAGTGAAGCATTTCACAGATACTCAGGGACTTTGTTCAGTAAGAAGTATAAACATCATTATTTTTTCAGGTTTGTATCAAAAAGGCATATAATATCCTCAAAGTTCCACTGCAAAGACTCATGGAATCAATTAAGGGTTTAACATAAACAGGTTACATTTTCCATTTCTGAAGGCCTGAACTGCCTGGAATTTAATAACTTTAAACAGGGAAAGATAAGGCAGTGTTTCCTGACCTAAAGAAAGTTAAGAACCAGGAATGGGGGAAAGTATTTCTCTGGGATTGAAATGACTAATGTGCCGTGGGCTAAGCAGTGGGTTCAGAAAGACTCAGGACTCACAACATTTACTAATGAAATGAATAATAGTGGGTATCTTGACTACAGAAATTAGCTGAGACCTCATTTTCATTGTAGTAGAGAGGACTAATTTGAGCTTTTAACAAATTTTCTCTAAAATTACAAGGTCAAATTAATAAAAAGACTATAAACAGACATATTTTAGTAGATTTATTCAATTTAAATAAAATGTGCTTCATAATATCTTACCCAAAGGTAAGGCACTTACATTACACTGTCAACTAGCTTGCAATTTACTTTTCTCAGGAGAAAAATTCAAACTCAAAAAAATGTTAAAACACAAAGAAATGTTAAAAACTCAAACATTTTCAGAGATTCAATTCATATTGGCCTTTATGCCATTAGAATATTTTCTTATCGCTACATTCACAGTTTCATCATGCTTGCTAACACTGTTTCGGGGCTCTACATCATCTTTGATTTTCATCAAAAATCAGTCACTCAGAAACAGAAAATATTGAAATATATATATGTATACATATGTATATACATATATATATTCTGTGAAGGGCATTCACATCTGTACAATATATGGGACCACAGTGGCCTTTATTGAATTTTCAATAGGTGCGGGGCATAATTTCAATATACATGTAGACAGATCAGATTTTGAGCTGTACAAAGGGCAAGGGGTTAATGGCCTTACACTGCATGTGCCTCAGGCATTGAGAACAAAACAATAGAGCAGGTGCAAAATGGGACTGAATCTAGGTTACAATGCTGTCACACTGAAGAGAAAGTACAATAGGATGGAAAGAGAAAAACAAGCTACCACCATATATGAAAAAGAAATATACTGTGAGCACATTGAAACCTTGGAAGTTCTATCCCAAGTAATTCTCAAATGAGATACACTCAAAATGTCACTTTATGTATGAGTTTAGACTATATTCATCCAACAAGTTAATTTCTATTCACTTACCAATCCTATAATTTATATTACTTTCTCTTATTCACCCATGAATTATTTTTTACACAAATACTAAAAAGAGTGTCAAAAAGTAAAGTTCAACTAATTGTTTAAAAACCAATGAGGTATTGGTCAAACTGTCATTTCCTTAATCAGTTACTTTATTTTTAATAAGCACACAAATTCCATGTAAATATCATTTTTCACTTACGCTATGAATCATGTCACATTGTGCTGCTACTGGACAAAATGGTAAAGGAAGTGAAGAATTATTGTTTTATGACATGATAAAAAGGAAGCAGAGGCCTTTAGGAGTTCAAATTACATTATCTCTCTCTTAGGCACTCCTTTACTGAGCAAGGGAATGATCCTAACATTAGCAGATTGTACTTATTACACACAATCATTTTCTGTGCTAAGCAGTTAACATGCATTTTCTCATTTAATCCTCATAATAACCATCAGCAACAAGTACTATTATTAACCCCATTTTACAAACGAGGAAAATGAGGCTTGGAAAAGAAATGTAACTTGTCTCAACTAATTAAAGATAGAAAGGAAAAGTAACCTTGCTGAGTTTGACTCTGAAGAAGAGTCTTTTTGCATGAGCCAACACTTCCCTAGTTGATCCCTCCTAAACACAGCTTTTCTACAGTGTCTTCCAAGAGTTAGATTCTCTATCAAAATACAATCGTGCCAATTATCATTTCATACCATGCATTCTGCACGTACTAGGATATTATCTTTGCAGGATTCATTCATATTCTCTTCATTTTGTTTCTGGGAGGGATCAAGATTTACTTATTCATATTTGTTGTATCACTATTCATTTGATTAATGAAAATGATTTTTGCAGTGCCATTCAGTTAGGAGCTGGACCTGTTCACTGGCAGCTTACGATCTTCTTCCAAGCAGGATTCAACATCTTTCTTCACCTGAGGTCATGCCGTGCAATAAGGGGCACAAAGGAAAGATGCAAAGCTTAACTCTTAGGTCTCAGTTTTCATTGCTTATAACAATCCTCCTGTGAATTTAATTACAACTTAGATTCTTTCCTCATGCATTTTCTTTTCAATATGGGAGGTAAAAACAGTGAGAACACTATTTCACTGCTAGTGTGATTATCAATTTTCCAAGAAATTCATCAAGCCGCTTCAGCAGTAAAAAGCTTCTAGCTCCACAAAGTTAATAGAAAGCTGTAGTTTGTTTTTCAAACAAAACACACTGAACCAAACCTAAAACTTCAGCACTGTGTTCTAGAGCAGCCATTGTTTGCAAAGCTTCAGCATTTCTCACTGAGTGACCTCCTCAAAGAGCTATCAGGGGACTCCTTCTATTTGACTGTCCTACATAAAAAAGGCTGGATGTGAAATTAAGGACAAAATGTTCCTGCAGATTCTTATGATGATTAAAATTGCAGGGGGGAGGGGCTTAGAAAGCTCATGTCTATATACATTTTCTTTCCAGAAGGAAGTCTCTTTTAATTGTAATTACTTAGGAAACTGAAAAGTGAAATTCAAGTTTGATGTGATAGAAGGTTAAAATAACTGTGCATCATAAAAACATAACATATTTAAGAAACAAAGAAGGACACACACAGCTTAAACGTTCATTTTTTTTCTTACTATCTTATTTTCATACACAATAATCAAGAGGAAGAGATAGGAAAGTAAGCTGACCAAAAGTTATTCATCATGAAGCGCAGCCTGGTCCCTCGTGAAGGTCTTTCTACATCCCATGTCACTACTGTCAAGGCTCTATGAGCAAATGGAAACTTATAACGGGGAAGCATTTGCTAACTTCCATCATGGCAGGGTCCTGATTTGAACCCTAATGTCTGACTCCAAAGCCAATTCTATTAAAACCATGCCATTGTACCACCCGGAGGTCATATTTCTTAGAATATAGAAAGACGTTCCATTTCTTAGAAAGGCAAAATATACTTCCCTTTGGGAATCATTTTACTTTTTCTGCATTCAACAACAGTCTCTTTCTGTAGTTTAAAGATCCTGCACAAAAATCAGAAAAGTTTATATAATAATCAAAATTTAGTTTGACCATATTGTGCAACTTGACGAGTATTTCTTGAAAAGACCACTTGTTTCAACCAATCTAAAATAAAGTATTATTTGTGGATATGCTACTTAAACATTCTCACTAATCTGTATAACTTCAGAAGTGTAACATGTATTTGAAAAAATAATCATGGTTGAAATCTGAAAGGACTTATGAACATCTAAGATCTTTATTATCTCTTTCCCATTCCATCAGGAAATGGAAATCAGCAACAGAATAAAGTTTCCTTGTCAGAAATATCTTACAAATTGAACATGTAGAACAATGCTAGGGAAGATGATGAATACTTCTAAGTTTAACTCTGCCCCATAAAGAACATTTTCTATCTAGAATTGTAACTCCTCCTCAGTTTCCACATCCTGCATCCACCCTTCTCACACTGCAGGTAATGGCACATTTAGTTCTTAACCTCATTTTATGATGGACCTATCCATTTGAAATAACCATGCTTAATTACATGAGATGCTCAGTACTTTATTTGATAGAGACATCTATGAATCTTTGAAAAGGGAAATATTCTAAGATGATATACCACTTAGTTATTATTTAGACAACCCATATTACAGTCATTTAATTAACGACCATAGATACATCTGTAGTCAATGAAAAGAAATTCAATACACTGATAATGAATGATATAAGTATGACACAGCAAGTAAAATCAAATCTATCAATATCAACATACCTACCTACCTACCTATTCACTCATCAATGTATGTATATATTTACATTTTCCCATCTTAACAGATAACATTCTATGAAGATTTCTAAAGTCACCATCTTCCAAAATATTGCTAAACATGCCCACTGTCTAGATGTTATATTCATAAGGTGTGTGTGTATATTTTACTCTTTTTAATATAAAAACAAAGTTTAGTAGGCTATATCCATAGTGATATACATCAAATTCATCATTTTTAATTTTTA
The DNA here is from genome assembly GCA_019455555.1 of Galemys pyrenaicus. NCBI lineage: Eukaryota > Metazoa > Chordata > Mammalia > Eulipotyphla > Talpidae > Galemys > Galemys pyrenaicus. Next base: position 13,345,256 of record JAGFMF010012021.1, read on the forward strand.
ACACAGAAACTTGGAATCTCTGAGCGTGATACTTAGCAATCCCTAATGATTTTTTTTCCATAAAGTTTCAAAACTGATGGTTAAAGATTCAAGTCCTTTATCTTTGTCCACTGTCTTCCACTTTTGTTATAGTTTTACTAAAAAAAAATGTTTACTTTCAGTAAATAATCAATTGCTTGAATTAATACAAAATATTCACTTAGAAGGTACACTCTTATATTTTTCCCAGGAGACGATTGGGAATAGGGTATAGCTAAATGATTTAGAGTTTTTACTGTAAGGGATTTGGCTGAGACATTCAAGTTGATGTTCTTTGTTAATATGCTTTTGAGATTGCAGCCATCAAAATAGTCCCTATATCTACTCTCTTCATCTAAATATGCCAACTATTCATAGTCATTCTTGATTCTCAAAATGATGTTGGTAAGGTGGTAAACTATATATCCAAGAATGAGTGACTATCAGAAATGGGAAAAATCATTTTTTCTTAATGTTCATAACTCCTATTTTCAAATACTATACCAAATTTCATGTGGGCCTGAACCAAGAGTTCCCCAGAAACTACCACTGACACAATTATAATTAATGAGAGAATTGTACAATGCCTGTTGATTTTCTGTTAAATTTCATCAAATAATTTAAGTAGACAAAACTGATATGATAGAATTATAAAACTGCAAGAGACTTTACAGATATTAAGTAATTTGCTCAAACTGACTTCAATAACTTATTATATAACTGGCTCCAGACACTAGATGATTCAGGCTTGCCCACGGGTTATTTCACAGCATGATGACTATAACATCTAAACTTAAAAAGACTGGGGCATATGCTCCTATCAAATAATTCCTTTCCTTAAGATCATTATGACCATAAGTTCCCAAACTCAACCCCATAGAGAAATCCAGCTATAGATTAGGGCCCATATTTGTACAACCTCTTTGCTGCTGGAGTCTAGCAGAAGCCCAACTCACTATCATCTAGTCGCTTCTCAAGATGACTTCAGATAGGCGTTTTATTCACAGCTTGTGTCACTGCTGCTCTATAGCAAACATACTCACACTTTGGTACTTGTGTTTTCATTTGTGCCCTGATATGAATTTAGCTGAAGTGTTTTCTAGCTTCATTTTTAAATTAGGCAAATAAAGGAGAAAGAAAGCCAAAGAGAGAGGGATAGACAAAGTTATAAATGGAAAGTCACAAATAAAAAATGGTAACCATACAAAATGCATGCTGTGCATTTATCCAGAATTGAAATACAATAATCCAGCTCTTGTTGCTACTCCAATAGAAATTTCTACTCTTCTTCAATACCCCCTCAAATATAAAAATCTCTGAGACCATTTATCCCTAATCCACTTTGTTGAGGCCAAAAAAATCTTTACAACACATACAAAATAATTAAGATCTTTGAAATTATAGAACTCATTACAAACTCACATTCTAGAAACTCATAAAAACCTTATGATAAGTCACCCTCCTAAAGAAAGCATAGTATAATGAACATCTAAAACAATACTTGCTAAAATAAAATTTTAAATTGCTGACGATAACATTTTCTTTTTAGCCCAATGTGTCCATTTATCATAGTGACCATTCAGACATAGTTTTCATTTTCCTTTCATTTGAAAAATCCTTTGTATTAATAAGTGATGTTTAAATTAAATTTTTGTGATCTCTATAAAGAGTTTGTTCCCAAAATACAACTATGTCTCAAAAAGTGACAATTGCCCAATTCCATCATCCCTAAATAACTCTATGAGCATTTTCATAGTTTTTCAGTTAATAACTGTACTTCTTTCTATTCCAAAGCCATCTTAAGTATGTGAGCACAAATGCATAAATTTTCACACACACAAATACAGCACCTTGCTTTTTAACATTTGTCAACTGTTGATAATTCTTAAAAGTTTATAACTATTTCAGATAAGTCCGCCTCACTTGGTTGTACCAGGTTTCTGATAACTGTTCTTCTAAGACATGCCATGTAACTAAGATGACAGAAATTGTGGTGCATTTTGAGAGCTATTTACATAGAAATCACTGGAAAAAATTCTACAGACTTTTGCAGAAATCATTCAAATACCAGTCAAGTAGCTCTGTTTTGCTCTGTGATGTCTCCTGTTTTCATCTCTCTATCTCTAAATCAAATTTATTATAAATTCTATTAAATTATAGACATTACTCTGGCTACTATTAATTTCATAGTCATTAACATCTAGTGATGCTTTCTATGTTTTCAGGGGTGGAATAAGAAGATTTTTTTGTACTAAGAACTTTTTATGCATTATTCAATTTACTTTTCATGGAATCCCTCTGAGATAGGTGCTGTTGTCATCCACATTTTAATTGATGATGAATCAATAGCACGGTAGCAGCAGAGGAAGAACTAAAGTTGGATCCCTTAATCACTAGGATACCTCTGGTGCCAGAGAGCAAGCAAAAAAAAAAAAGTTCGTATTTGTGCTTTGACAATTTGAGAAATCTCTGGGTTAAGTGTGAGACATACTGGGAACTCGCTGAAAAATGATATGCTGTATTACATGTTTGTGAGAAAGTCTACATTTTTATTTTTACTTCCCTACCATAACATTACTCATGTCTCTGATCTGGACAAACTTTTTGAAATCCATACTTGCTAAAGAAATTACTCCCACTATAAGGGATTCCTTCCTCCTTTCCTTCATGCAAGCACTTAAATAACACCAGTTTTCACATCATAAGCTAGGTGCATTGTGTTGGAAATGATAAAACTTCAAGTAGAGAAAAGACAAAAGAGAAGTCTCCTTCTTCCACTCACACTAAGTCCACACTATTGCCCATAAACATATAGTTCTATAAGCCGCAATTCAATGTTATTCTGGAGAGTAAAAAATTTTGTTACCTCTTTAGATTTACTAAATGCCACTTTTTATTCTAGAAGTATTTCCATATCTATTGCACATGACACAAGTTTGTATATTCTGGTAGGCTTATGTTCTTATTTTGGTAACTAATAACTTTGTGTGAATGTTATTATCAGTCTTAAAAGGAGAGAGGGGATATTATAACTAAAACTTTTAAGTATGTTTGCCATCAATAGTTTAACAATTCTACCTAGGCTTTTTTGTTTTTACTTTTGAAAACAAATATTAAAGAAATTTTGAAAAGTAGGGGGAAAGAGGCTTATTAGTGATGGATAAAAATGTGGAGAACATAACAAAGAACAGCAGGGGAAGAAACAGGAATTGTTCCTAAAAGGCTGTAAACTGAACTACTTATAAGATTTAAAATATGCACACCAATACCCAGGCTATAATTGTATTAGAAATGGGGTAAAAGCTCTTTAGAGACAAAAAACAGGAGGACAAAGGAAAGGGAGGGAAGAGGAATAACAAGTATAATAGTTTTTAGTTGTGAGTTGGATCCAATATATGGGTCTATCTGCTGAAACAGAGAGCAAAAGCATGACCAGAGAATTCCAAAAGATCCAAGAACACAAAAGCTGCCAGAGCTGAATGATTTCAATTTCCACAGCAAAAGAACCATGGAGAACAAAAATCTATTCATCTCTCAGATTAAAAGTATGTATTTCCAAATAAAATAATCAAAACCTTTTAAAATACCCTTTAAAAATTAATTTGATTCTTTTCTATAAGATAAACCAAAGAATCCCTGTGTCAATATGCTGAAAAAATGATAAAACAGATGTCAAATAACCTTCATTTTGTAAAAACAGCATTGAATGAATATGAAAACTTCATGTTTCAGTTAAGATCATGTATGAAACTCAAAATTCTGCAGCCAAATAATGGATACTAGTCACAACACAATTCATGACAGTATGTTGAAAGGAAAAAAGAATAAAACACTATGAAGGTATTAAAATTGACCAAATGAGGCTGCATATGTTACCCTCTTCCATGACAACAGAAACTTATTGACTCACAATTTATATCTGGTTTGCTCCTCTAGTCTGCAAATCACAAAAATGGGTTGCTGTGGCAACTGCCATGTATTATTTAACCTGTTGGGGAGAAAAAGACCTCAAAGTACCTTTTAAGATACAAATACAACCTTTGTTTTTGTTTTTTTTTTATGGTTCTATACCCCAAGAGAACAAATCTCCATATAACAGGTTTATTTTCTAATAGCTTTAAAAATAGACTTGTTTTCTGTCATTTGCATATTTTATTATATGTACTATGAATTTATGTAAATGGGAAATATCCATACAAATATAAATGAGATGGAGACAGACTGCATGAGTCACAGGAAAAATGCGATAAGGCCATTGTCTTTCATAACATCCCCACTTTATCATCAACAGTTCTTTTTATCAATTTAATTCCACGGATGTAGCTATCAAATGCATGCATGATGCTCCCAAAATACACTGAGAGCTCAGGGAAGGTCAAACTTTTTTGAAAGAGCTTGATTATCAGGTCTTGAAATACAGACATCTTCTTTCCGGAAGGTCATTAATTTTCAGAAAGCGCTTTAAGCAAAATGGCCCACATAGAAAAAAGTAAACAGATGCTTTCCACCATCACTACTGCCATCTGCAAACTTCTCTGAAGCTTCTCAGTACCTTAGGCTTGAGTGAAGGGCTCACTATTTTAAGGCAGAGACTCAAACAAGGACAAAAATTGGTTAGGTGTGGCTGCTAATATATAAATATAAATATATAAATATAATGAGAGAAAAGGAATTAAAATCTCAGTGTGTGAAAATATTATATATTCAAGATGCAGATAAAAACATCCTTTACAGATCTTGGAGGGAAAAGTACTTGACTATATGCTGTGTTAGTCTTCTGCTGCTCCACTTAATCATAAAGAAATGAACACACAAATAGATTTTTTTCACTTTTCCTTGGGCAACAATAGAGAACAATCAATTTAAAAATAATTGGAGAAATTTGTGTTTTGCTCAAAAGAGAAAAGGAAAACATCCATTCAATAGTACCACGTAGAATCATTTGTTTAATAGCATTTCTAATATGTTATGCATTTATTCAATCTACTTTTTGCTATATTAAAATGCAAAAAACAATTACTCTGGATGTAAATCCTAGAAAACAATCACAGTTTCTATTAAATCAGAGAGGAGACAGTTAAGCTGCAGTGTGATTTGCAGATGCTCATGAATAGACAATATTTAGAGTTCCTCTCACCAGAAAGTAGAAAAGGATGACAGAGATTTACTTCCTTTTTTTTTTCTTGTTCTCCCCTCTTTTATTCCTTCCTTTTTCTTAGACTCAGAAAGGGGAGAGTTTTTATTTGAAGTTTAATAATTCAAATTATATAGGCATGTAAAATTGCTGATGTTCCAATACCAGTCCTATAGCAGGCAGAGACTTCCTTTTAACATTCTATTACACACAATCAACATTCAACTTATCAGAATCAGGGGGATATGGGCAGTTTCAAACTTGTAAGTCCTTTGACCACAAAATGTTTCTTGGTTTGTTCTTTGGAAACTTACATTAAACCATTTCTGTTCATTAGAAAATAAAAATAAGCAACTGAACAGGAAGCAATGAATAAAAATATTCCATTCATATAGAATTAGTAGTTTATTTTAAAGAAATCTTTTAAATCCATATGCTTCCATTGGGACGCTTCTGATTGATCTCAAATATGAGATTCAAAACATGTGTGTCATGCTCTGATTAAATGTGAAAGTCAGACAGAGTAAGCAATAATCTTGTTGGATAATAATGAACTCCAAAGACTTATTTGCAACACTGGACTGTCCATTTCAAAGCTCTGAATCATACTATTATATAAAGTCCAATTCCACTGATAATATTATAGAACGCAGCATGCAAGGCTTACATTTTAAGCATATTTTCCTCATCACATGCACAGTATGTACGCTTGGTGCTTTTGCTGACTTTTGTTACCAACAATATAAACCCAATCTGGATTTAAAGTATATGTTTAGATTTGCATCAACTTTTTTATCTTAACAGAGTGTATATGAATTTCTTCCCAAGAGTGTTCTATGCCCTAAAGTATTTAGGGAAAAAAGTATCTTTTATAAGTACCATTTTCTGATACAGAAATCTAGGCGTCATAAGTAACACAAAACTCACAAATCATTGAATGGGACTTTGCATTTGATCACTGTCCACTGGCAATAGCAAGGTCTGCTTTCAACCACATCAAACCAATTTTCTACAGGATGTTTTTCAACACTAATATTCAATTACCTTAATGCTATTTATTATTCTTTCTGTTACTGATATAGCATTTGAAGTTGTTTTTTAGTCTTTGGTAATTAAGATATTAAAAATATATAGTAACCAGATTTATATGGTTTTTTCTATTTTCTCCAAGTAGAAATGCCACAAGTTTTAAGAAAATAATCTATATGCCTTACAGTCTCACTACACTATAGTACTATTGTACATATCATTTCTAAGTGTCAAATGACACTGTAAAAGTACTCCAAAAAAAACTCCATTGCTAGTATTTTCAAGTGGGCTTTGTTACTATTTTGTAATTTCCCAAATTACAAAATGTGTATATACATGCACATGTATATATTCATGCACATACAAGCATTTATTTCTATGTTTACCAATTTTACATCATCACTCAATATTCTACTCATGCAATCTGTTACCATAAACTCAACATTAATCTGCAAAGCCAAGGTCTCAAATGAGTGTCTTGTAATGTAAAAACAAATTTAATTCAGAATTTACAATTTAAACCAATTGATATTTATTCCTTCATTTGTTCATTATGTTCCCCAGATATTTATTTAAGTGCAACATCAGACACTAATCTAGCCAGGCACTGAAGACATAGTTCTAAACAAAACAGGAAACTGTGTGAGAAGAGGTAATATTCTAGTGACAACAGTTGGAGACTGGCAATAAATAATATGCAAGCCATTTCTGGTAGTCTTGAATAACACATCAGGAAAACATGGGGTGAGTGATAAGAAGGGAAACTTTTGGTAAGGTGGTCAATAAATAAGGTACACCCAAAGAGGTAAATAAAAAGCCAAATTAAAGAACAAATATTTAAAAAGTGTAAAATAGCTTCAATATAATTAACATGTTCTTTGCCAACAACATGAACTATTAACTTCTCTTAAGTTTTAAAAATAAGCATGATTTTATTTTACTGGGCGAAGAAGAATATTCAGCATTGTGTATGTTTATGAAGTGAATAAGACAATGGTATAGAGCTGAAAGTAATACTTTATTAATGTGTAGTAAAGGGGATAACCAAGTACATGTGTGTCTCTAAAAGTGTGGTTTATGCAGCATAGCCTAACACAGAAAAATGACTGATAAAAGTTCAGGGATATGGGAAAGCTGAGGAGTCATCACTTACAACCGTTTTACTTTGAGCAACTAGTTAGGTCTTTCTGAGCCTTACTTTCTATCACCTGTAAAGTGGATGTAACAACATAGGCAGACAGGATTATTGTGGGAATCAAGTAAGGTCACATGGAAAGTCAATTGAATTTTGAAATACAATATTTTACTTTTGTTGATTTTCTTGCTTGTTATTATAGTTCAGATAACAAAAAATTAATGGCAATAACAAGGCCCTTAAATAATTTGGAGGATTAGGACTATAGTGAAATGTTCAAAGATAGGTAAAGCATCAAAGACTGTATCTGACCACAAATATTGAAATTAAGTACACATTAGAGAAAATCATATTCCTTTTCTAACCTTTATTTATTCATACAATTAGTGGGAATTAGTCATTAAAAAAACCTCAAAACTAAAATTTTCAACATCTTGATATTTTTCATCATCTTGACAGAGATTATTTCATACATTAGGAATATTTTTTATTCACTGAAACAATAATATACCTTCCAAGAAAATCTATGTAGCACTAGGAATAATCATTAAGATACATGATATCTTACTAAATCATGAATTATAATTTATATGATTATAATATATGGTATAATATTTAAATCAGGAGAAGTTATTCTGTATGAAATTTAGATGTTGAACTTCAACTCCACAGTGGTCTAACTATAGATGTATTTGAATAAAATATGTAAAATATAAATATAAAAACTATGAGTATAAACAAACAACTTTTAACCTTCAAGGAAAGGTACTCAATAATATGAAATTGATACTGAATAATTCTTGAGTGAGTAATCTGAAACAGAAATTAATGATAAATTTAATAATTTTACTTTAAAATACAATTTTGTGTGGTCACATAGGACGAGCATATTTAGGTGAACGCCCAGATCAGATTTCAAGTTTTCTAGATTTTGATTCACGAAACTGTGTGGAGGGAAAGTATCTTCTTGTAACTGAAATCCAGTCAAAAAACATAAAAATGTATTAAGTGCTACATTATGAAGCTGTTATAAAACCATTTTCTTTTCTTTGTCTAAACTGTAGTTTGAAACATATTCCTAAATTATCTAGAGAGCATATATCCCCCAAAAATTCTTCCAACTAGGTTATTTGCAACCTAATGTTTACCTAATCCAGTGTGAGACTAGCAGGCTTCCAAGTATAAAGTGGTAGAAATTTACAACCTCCTTGTGAAAGAACATTTTTTCACCACTACGGTTTAGAACTCCTATTCTAGGACTGGGTTTCTAGCCATGGGCAACCTTGAGAAAGAGACTTAGAAGAGCATATTGCACACCCTCTTCATGAGATAACTATTTCAAAAGAAGTAATGTTAGCCAGGCTTATATTGTCCATTACACAAGATTAAATTTGGTAGGAATTTCATAAATTATACTATTTTTCATTTGAAAGAAATGGCCATTTAGTCTTTCTTACTTCCTTCTTTAACTTTAGTCTTTCCTATTCAACACTTAAAGGCAATATATTTCTTTTTCATGCCACTGTTTCTGGGAATGTCATATTCCCTAACGATTCATTGTTTAGATGTAACTTAATTTCTTAAATGGAAGAGTGGTCAAATATCATTGAAAACTTATAAAAGTAGAATTTACATTAAAGGCTATTATGAGCAGATATAATGTGAATGAAACTGTATCCATGTGTCTCTAATAATTTGAAATGAATCCTAGGGGATTTTAAGCAACTAACTCTCACAAGATTGTCTATATAAGGCAGCGGCAGATAACTAACTCCAAGTAATGAACCATTGTGAGGTTCTTGTAAAGTTAGGTGACAGTAAGAAGGAAATTCCAAACTTTACATTGCATCTAGAAACTTTTCATGCCAATATGAAATAATGAAGGCTCATTGATCTACAGTGTATCAAGAACTAATTGTTTGCCCCTTCAGAATTTTTCAAAGTACCAACAAGACATCTCATATTAATCATTTGTCAACACAAATATCAGGAATGGACACTAACTACTAACTAACCAGTTTCTTCTCACTGAATGATACACAAACTTGTACATAGGCATGGAAGTGCCCCCATGCTTTATTTAGATGATTACTAAAACTTTATACCTTGATTTAGGAAGATTTTATTTTTCAAGTGTTCAATAGACTACTCGTTGTGTTGTTTAAAAATCTTTCATGTAGCCCCCTAGATATAAATATAGTATTATTGTTTTAAGATGATTGTCAGAATACAGGCGTAAAAATCTTACAGTATGAGGGAAATCTCAGAATTCTCAAATGAAAAGATAAACAAGTCCATGCTTTTTATAAGAAACTAATAATACAGGCCATATCTATATTACCAGCTCTTTCAGTTACAGTGACAGAAAAGCATCATCCATCACCGTACTCATAGCAGGCAGGCATTGACCCACAGCACACCTGAAATTGGTACTATGATTTATTCCCTTGTTCATTGCATTTGAAGAAATTATTTGACCACAGGAGCTCACTTTATTTCAATTCCTTTCAAAACAAATTTTATTTTCACAATTCATATTGAAAATATAAAACATTGATATTCACACTGTTTCATTTAATGGCAATGAACACCAGTATTTTATGATATGCAGAATAAAACAGAACTACCCAGAAACCCTCTACTCTGTGTTCTTGTCAAAGGGATATTTTTCTCTGAAATATAATTTTGAGTTTTCCATAACAATATTGCAACAAAAATATTCTTCATTCTCTATCTATAGTACACTGGACTCCTTTCCAGAGCTAATCAAGGAGTACAAATGTGATGAAAAAAATTTTGTTGCCATCTTTTTACAGCACATCTCTGCTTCAAAAAATCATCCCTCCTGGACTGAATGGAAACATTCATTTGTGGCAACCAACATAGAACAATTTTTTTCTTTACTTTGTGGTGAGGTATATATGCCTATCTTGTTCTCTCATGTACAAAATTCTAGGGAGATCAGCGCTCAAGAATTCATAAAGCATAGGCAGCACACATGTACCTGGTTCTTAGACTCAACAAAAGCTGAAATCAGTTTCTTTCTTTTCTTTTTACTATACCGGACAGTCTTCAGGTAACAAAGAAGAGAGAGCTTAAATCCAGTGTATCCGTCTTCTATTAAAGAAGAAAATGATTTAAAATTGCTTGAATCACCTGGGTAATTATCCCAAATGCCTTCCTATCAAGTGTAGGATAATTGAAAGTGGGCTTGCATGGGTCATGAGTTTTCAAACTACACTACCACAAGACAACAAAGAAGTACTTCTCCTGTCATTCAACCAGGGGAGTTTTCTAGAGAAGCTCTCTTGATATGTGGACAGAAATGCCTTTGAAGATAAAAGGATAGCAACATTTATAAATTATTCCAATGCAGCAGCTTCCCCAATAAACTAGAAGTGGACACTAAGAAGACTTTAGGAATCAAAATCAAGATGAAGAAAAGGAGATAAACTGAGGGAGAATTTTCCTATTGTATGAATTTTTTAAACACATGTCAGATCTAAATATAAAATGGAACAAAATGAAAAACTTTAGTACATAAATTTAGTCTGCTACATTGAGAATTTTCTAAATGGAACTAAATCTACCCATACACGTGTGTGCATTTTGCCAAAAGAATAATTATTTTTCTTATAAACTAACACAGATTGTTATTGACATACAAGTAAAAAAAAAAAACAAAAACCTCCAAATATTTTATGAATTTGTACAAGTTCTAAGAATCCTTTTATAGACTACTTTTGGGCCTAGTAAAATTAGCACGCCTATTTGATAAACATGTAAACAAGTGACTCAACTGATGAAACCTGAAAATATGAAATTTGTATAAATTCAGTATCTTTCAGTAGTGTTATATTTACACAGGAATTTTTCTGCAACAGAATTGAGCTTATTTACTCAAGGTTATTAACAAAAATCTTTAATTATAGAACTTGAAGTAAATTCTCATTTTTTTAATGAAGTTACTAAAAAGTTCACAAGGTTGCTTCTTTGTGATTTTAGGGTCTGTGTGCTTTCACAATGTCCTGCTGTGAAGGTGCTGTTAATCACTCAGAGATCATAGTCAGATATAACCGAAAGCAACTTTTCCATTACTGTTTCCCAAAATGGAAACTAATGATTATATTGCAATCTAAGTTAAGTGAATATTGAAGATAATTCACACATGGGTGCTTTTTTCCCCCACAGATACCTAAACATGGGACTATACAAATGCCAAAATACAAGGGAATGAAAAAAAGCAAGTTAAAAAAAAGCATATCAAGCAATTAAAATCTTTGGCTATCACACAATACTGGATGAAGTATGTTATGCTATACTATAAATTAAAGTTACTCAAAATGTGGAGTGGTTTTCAGAAGAAATACAAGTATTAAGAGACAAGTTCTAGCTAAGAAATGTTATTTGTTTTGCTAATCATGTACAGAAATCAACTTTACATATAATGCTATTAATGAAGTGCTCAGTTAAGCAAAAACTATAATTAAAAATAAATACAAACCAGAATTCTTTTCATAATGAGAAATGACAGTATCATGGCAAGCTGGTAATTTATGAGTATATAGAAATCACTATACCAATATGGAATACTCTCAAGACTCAGATTCTACCCCCTACTTTCTAAAAGAAAATTATAAAGAAGAAATGTATATTTTTCATAGTATTTATAAATAAAGCTATCTTGATTCTATTTTACTTTATTTCTGTGGCTGTCCCCACATAGTACAAGCCTCAAATTCTGAAAACAGTAGATTAAAAAGTTTCAAGAGAAAAAAAATGTACCATCAAATTTAGTCATGGTTTCTCAAAAACAATTTCATCTCAAGGCCTATATTTTAATGTAAGAGCATCAGCTGAGCTAGGTTTGTGAGGGATGGAAATAGTACAAGACTTGATAGGATCTGCATGAATGTGTTCTATGTTCAACTATAAGTTTTAAATGGACAAGGACACAATCTAATAGAAAATCTCCCTCTATTTTCTTTTTACCTCTAGCTATTCCTATAGAAAGATGAGAGACTCAGCAAGTTTGAGAATCTCAAAATATCTGATTTGAGAATTGAAAATACCAGAATCTAAGAAACCCATTGTTAAAGACAGTATGCATAAAATATATATGGAATGTAGTACATATATTTTAGTACATAAATTCTGTACAATAACAAAAAATTGCTCTGTAAATATATTTCTTCATCTACTTCTCCATGGAATTTCCTAGAACATTAGCAATTAATTTGGAATTAATAGTAAAGATTTTGTTCAAACCCCACATTTTGTTGGAAACTAAGAGTTGGAAAGATATATGATTTATCTCAATCAATCAGCAATTTGCAGTAGGCCACCACAGATTTGGGCCACCTCAATCTAATGACCTCATAATTTAATTAATTTAACAGTTAAGACTGGACTTTGGAGGAAAAATGAAAGGCATGTGAATTGGCATGACATTTAACTTCTTTTGCATTGTATGAAAATTAAGGATAATAGTTTATACAAAATGAAGTGCCATGAGTATTGCCTGTAAAACTTCATATAAAGCATAACACCAGTGGCACATGGGCATTTTCATTGATGCATTATGACTGTTCCTTTTACTCCTCTATAACATATTTTTTTCCTATGGCCCATCCATTCCACAGCTAATATTTAACCATGAAGTTGAGTGCTATTATACCCACTTGGTTTCTGTTTTTCCCCATGGAAAAAGAGAGTTTTCCTTAGATTCAGTCAAAACCAAGGGAAATAAACCTAACTCTAATTAGTGTATGGCCTGAAATGGTGTGGAAATTTTCATTAGAAAGAATGTTAAAAAATAGGTCCAAATTCCTATAGAATGAACTATGTTGCATGAATCATTTCACCTCTGAAGGCGTCCATAACTTCATTTCTAAGAGAGTGGGAGCAGTTGTATGGTTCAAAGAAACTGAACTCCTTTATGATTAGTTACTGTGGACTGAAAGGCCAAGTTGGTTGGGCATCAGCTAGATATTTCCAAATAGCTGTCAAGCTATACTTAACCACATTACCTCCTATTTTAACCAGACTAGATCTTCTTTCTATATGTGGCTTACTGCAAACCTGGGTAAGACTTTATTTGAACAAAGAACTTCACAAGTAAAATGATGTCAAGAACCATCGCTATCAAAAATTTCTGCAATACCAAAAAAATGCTACTTTTATGACTCTAAATTTATTCAGGTGGCTGAAGCTTGAATATTATCAAAAATCCATACCTTTCATTTTAGCAAAATAAATCAGGATATATTATGCATGCATAAATATGCCTAATCAGCCCAGGGACCAAATCCAGACAATTTCCCTACCTAATAGTTAATTTTACCTTAATTTAACGACTTAGTAACTCATTTCATTTAATACTATGTAGATATAAATATAAAATGAAATAGGATTGTGGCAAGTAAACTCATTTGATAGGTCTAAAAACCAGAGAATTCATCAATCCTAATATGTTAATGGTTAATGACACAGAACCAGAGTACTGAATTTAAACACGTGATCAATTAAATACAAAGATTACAACTGGGTAAGTCAGGTTACTCACAGCAGTCTTTTAGATACCATTTTAAAAACCTTTCATGTTCACTAAATAGTATCATGTAAGTTGAAAGTGTGAGGGAACTTAAAAAGATCAATTGACCTAGCAAAAAGAGGTATCATGTCCATAATCACAAAATCATCTGGTAAACCTGACCCATGTTTCATTATGCAAAGCTAATTTGTATTTTGTTATCAACTTTTTCTTAGTAGATAACTATTTCCTGCTATCATTCATTAAACTATTCTAACAAGTTATCATTATCCACTTCCAGAAAGTGGAGATACAAATGCACACAGTTTTTAAAAACTTGAAAATAAAAACTTAAAAAAAAAAAAAAACTTGATAATAAATATTACCCAAGGAAAGAAGGATTACTCTTTCCAAGGATGTATTTAGTGCAACCCAACAAAACTGTGGGATATGGAATCTGCAATTAGAATTCAAGAAAGACTAAGACTTACCAAAAAAGGGAAAATAGAGTCAAATAATAGCAGAATAAAATTTAACTTCTTTATATGCAGCTAGCACTTTGATTGTGGGGGGAAAAAAAAACACAAGGAAAAATGGCTTTAATGTAGCCATGGCAACTTCTTAACTTCACCAATTTTTGAACCTGAAGTCAAGTATCCAAATGTTTCTCTTCTTCAGAATCTGTAGTCCTTCTAGTAAACATAATGAGGTCCAGGCAAGCAGTCATGCTTTGTTTTTAAGCTTTCACATTGTAAAAATTCATCTGAAAGAAGTGGATCTTAAATCTTGTCCTTAAGTTTCCCTACTATACTTGAGTAATTTTTTTTTTCCCTAAGAATCACAAAATAACACCAGACATTCAGGTTGCTCTTGCTGGATAGACTGAACTAAGCATTCCTCCCTCCTTTGTGCCTCCACAGCAGTGCACATTCTTTTACTGTAAGTCAACTCGACTGTGCAGCCTCTTCTGCTATTCATTCCTTCAAAAACTAGGAACTTGGTGAGCAAATATTTAATTTTATTTATTGCTGGCTTTCTGTTGTCTACAGCCATGCCTGCCAAAAATTACTCTCAATCAATGTTTCATAAATGATGAAAAACAAATGAAGCTAAAGAATGAAGATCATTTTACCAAGGGAAAAAATAGCATTTTCTAGAAAAGACTCCATGTATAATTACATCTAGATACATTTTGTGCTTTTAGATTAATTAATCTCATTACAATGAGTGTCCACAGGTATTTTTAAAATATTGTAAGATATGGATCCTTAGAATGGCTTTCTTTTGATGGTCTATACTGTGTGGTTTTATGCTGCTGGCTAAAGTATATTTATACATGAGAAAAATTTAAGATACTTTGAAAAAAATTCACAAATTACAAGGACATGTATATTGGGAAAGTAACACATCATAAAGGCTTTTTAATTTTTTTAAAAAATTTAAGGCCTTCTATCTTTTAAGTCAACCACCCAGAAAGTCTTAACTATCAAATTATATGCTGTCAGTGAAAAATAACTTGTTCTTTAAGTTAAAATATCTGAAATAAAAAGATTACAAATGAAAGCACCATGACTAGTGTAGTAGCAACTCAGTAAACATTTATTTGAAGATAATGAATGAATAAAGGAAAGAGAAAGTAGATGATAAGTTCTAATAAGAGCTGATTTTGAACATGTGTAAGTCACTCAAGTCATTTAAACGACCCTAGTATATTTCATTGTGATGTTAGTTTACATTTCTGGTGACATTTCAATAACACTACCTTCTGAACTTTTATAATATTCAATTATAATTTGTTGTGCTTTGATATATGAAAGATTACATTGCATTCAAAACTAACCTTACTATGACTTTTTAGACCCTCCCATTTTGCCAAGGAAAGCTACTTTCCTAATTATTTTTTGCTTTAATTATAATTTTTCAAAGTGAAAGATCATAATTTCATCTAAATATGTCTGCTAAAATAAATACAAGTTGACTTGAAAAAATGAAATGTAAAGATTAAGACACAGATGAGAGGTGAGCAAAAGTGAATCCAGGAAAATATTGGCTGGAAAGTCCATTAGAGTCATAAGTTCCCATTCCTGTGACAATATATTTTTTACTAAGGCAGATATGTCAATCATTTCTGAGGACTAGGATAATTTACCTACTGTGACTTCCCTGCCTGTGATTCTAAATTCAAAAGAAAACTGTAGTCTCATAATTTGTATTTCCAAATACATTTCTCTAAATGGAACAAAGCACTGAGCAGCAGATTCAACTATTTGTATACAATCATAATTCCGTAACATCCTGGTGTTGTGGTTTTGTATACCAGTCCCTTGTGAGTTTGGATAGTGTGAATCAAACCCTGGTTTGTCATTATTAATAGACTGCTAAAATTAATTTTCTTAACTTAAAAAGCAGAGTGCCTATCACCATGGTAATACCAGCCCTGAGAAACAAAATCACTTACTACCTCTGTGTTCAAAGTAGCTTATCTCATCTTTGTACAAGTACACCATCTTGCAGGACAGAAAAACCTGCAAATTTAAGGATGAAACTTCAGTGAAGGAATTCTCAATACTAATCTCACCCCATATTTTATGATCTGTATGATCATAGGCACATACACCTCAACCCCTTACATAAAAATTGGGGATTAAAAAGCGCCTACCCAATTGTCTTACAAGGTCATTATTAACATAAAATAAACAATGAATAAGAAAGGACTTAGAAAACCATAAAGAGCTGAGCTGTAAGAGATTATTACTGTCTTACCATCCTGCGAACAGCCCATGCCAAATAGTCCATTAGTGAATATATTATAATCATTTTTAAAGACATGAGGAAAAAATCAATATTACAATAAAGGCAAAATTTTCTTATCCTCTATTGTGCTTCCCATACTGCCAGTTTCTTCCTACAAACCAGGAAAAATAAAATTTGAGTTTGCTCAGCACTTTTAGATCCCTACTTATTTTTAAAAGCTTCAAGAACAAAGTGAGTTCAAAATGTGGTTGTTTCTGTTATATAGCTATACAAATGATGAGATCAGAAACAAGTTTCTAATCAAACATAGCTAGACATTAAAATAAGATTCACAATAATAATTTCAAAATAAAAAGTGGCATTATTAGATCAATAATCCCACCCTAGAAAAAAAGAATGCCTTATCTTTAACATTTCTAGTTGTCCAGTTAATGGAGGATATAGGCATCTCTGTTCTGCTAGAGAAAGTAGATCTAACTGATTGACAGAAGTAATACTTTCTTAGTTTTCAACTGAACAATTTATGGGAATATGCAGAAATGTATTTTGTATTTTATTGCTAGGTTTACTCTTCATTCTGGGAATAAAGAGGCAATTGATTTCTATTTTAGTGTTACTCAGGTGTTCCTTCCATGTGCTCTGATACCAGCTTTCACACTGAATCTGTTTACCCCTTAAGAATGAAAACATATGACAAGACCATACATGTTATCATTTTATCCTCCAGCTATTAGTCCAATAGCTGGCACACAGAAGGTGCTCATTAAATGTTAACTGAATAAAATAAAAAATAAGCTTCAGCTATAATGTTAGATTAACTTTCCCTTAAAGGCCAGTTTTCCTTTGTATTATACTCAAATTTAGTTTTTGGATTGTGATAATATAGGTAACACATTCTTTGTAAATAATAGATGTATGCCACTGGAAGCAACTTCATATTGAACTTAGGAAATGACTGACTTGCTTAAATTATATGTAGAAGAGATGACAATATAAATGTATTAATGACTATAATTTATCAGTTCATTGAAAAATTTTTTGAGCATCCACCTGCAATGTCCATGATCTAGGGATGCAGTGAGACAGGATCCATGCCCTGAAGGAAGTGTCCGGTGAAGGGAGAGAATGAAGTTCTCTAACAGTGGCCATGGTACCAATGAGAAGGGCAGCAAGGTACAAATGGGGGCTTGAGTGTGGAAAGGAGAGGTACTGAAGGCTTCCAGAGCTTGAACTATAGTTTGAAAAGGAAAAAGAACAGGGTGAGGTAAACACAGTTTTGCCAGCAGACAGAAGGCTGCATCTGGAGAATGGCAGATGGAGAGAAACCAGGAGAATCAGAATGACCCCCGATTTTGGAGGACACTGTAAATTAAAAATTGATAATGCATCTTCAGTAAAGAAGGATTCAATTTTTTTCCCTCTAAAAGCCTAGAGTCTACTTAAAACAGATTAGGAGTAATAGCTCAAAAGTTGGGGTTTTTTTGGTGTTTTTTTTAAAGAATTTTATATCAGCAAACAGATCAATTTAAAAAAATCAAAAAAAAAATTCAAGATATTTAGTAATCACCTGAACTTAAAGGTTCAGCTTTTAATTAAATATCACAACTCTGAAAATAAAATATATAAAGAAAGTTAGGTATGACTTGAATCACAAAGATTCTGTAATTTTGGGAAAAAAATTACTTAAAAGGGCAGAGGGAGGAGAGTGCAAAGACGGGGATGAGGGCATAAAGAGCACAAGGGACTGAGGTGATGGTGCACGGGTGAAATGGTGGTGGGAACCCCCTGGGGACTACAAATAATGTCAAATACAATTAAATCTAAAAAAAAAAAAAAAAAGGAAGTGTTTCTATCTCTTGTTAGAGAACACAGCTCCAAATATACTATCACTTTCACTGAAGCACCCACATTTTCTTGAGTCAGTCAACAAAGCCATTATGGATGTCAGTATTGGGCAGAGATGACAGAATGATAATATTCACAGACTGATTATTTGAGGACCACTACTGCTGGGAGGGAAAAAGCCCCAGAAAGAATAGTGCAACAGAGCTCCAGCTGTCCCTTCCACTGGGAGGGATAGCTCATCAGAATGAACTCTTTGCATGTGGTAGATTTCGAAAAGTAGTAGGGTGTTTTCAAATATAACACATATCAAAACTATAACTTGATTTTGGTTTGCTTATTTTTATGTAATAAAGATATCAGCAGCCATTTAAGAGAAGAAATTTCTAAGTATATGGTTTATTGATGCAATAAATTCATGTTTTCTTGTTACTAATAGAAAGTCACATATTTTCAAGAAAAACAAACACTAATCTGGATTTCAGTTAAGAGTAACAATATGCAGGTATATCTATGCAAGTTAAACTTTCTGTCCCACGTACAGCAAAATTCAAATTACTTTAAACAGACGAGATTACACAGAGAAGCTGGAATGAAAAGAAATTCAGCTAGGCAACACTATTTCTAGTTCATTTTATAATTTTGTTTCTAAATGGTGTCTCCTGGGAACATGAGGAACCAAGATCTAAACTTCATTTGATTGTAACTGAATAGTATTATCTACTTATAAACATTTAATAGTGACTCTTGAAGAGAAAAAAAAAATCATCATTGAAAGGTTTCCTTTTCCCTCTATAACTAATTATTATAGAGAAGAAAAAAACATACTAAACAGAATTACAGAGTATAAACAAATATTTGAAACAAAACAAATTCCTATATTCACCCTATTTAATAAAAGTTCAGTCTTCTAAATGATTTAAGTTTCTTAGCCTGTCCAATGTCTGAGCCAGGAACTATGACAATCATAACAAGAATAAAGGCTTCAAAACACACTGAATTAACTGTAACTCTAATATTATCTATGAAATAAATATAATTAATTAGTTAATGTATACTAATTATACTTCTTTTTCCTTTGGACTAATTCTTTTTCTCTTTCATATGTTACTTTATTACAGTTGGCATCATGCTGCTCTTCCTGCAAGTACTAAACAAGCAAGGGATTTGAATGTTATATTCTTAAATAAATGAATTACTCAGTTTCCTGTGGCCATCTATACATACTCCATCTTCAAAAAGTATATCAATCTTGTATCCTTCAAGAGCTAGTGATTTTCTTTTTTCCAATATGCATGACATTTTTGGACACTGCAACTGTGGCACTGGCATTTATTTCCATGAAGAAAAACTTTGCAGTTCTATGGCATTCATCATTTGACAAATGCAACTCTTTTTCTTATCAAACAGCTCTTACTGAACATCCTAGCAGTAACTGTGGAATCCTTACAGGCCCATTAAATTTCTGAAAAAGAAAGCTAAGATGAAGGACATGCCACTCCGAATTCATGTGCTACTTGGCCTAGCTATCAGTACACTAGTACAAGCTGTAGATAAAAAAGAGGATTGCCCACAGTTATGTACTTGTGAAATCAGGCCTTGGTTTACGCCCAGATCCATATATATGGAAGCATCTACAGTGGATTGTAATGATTTAGGTCTTCTAAATTTCCCAGCCAGATTGCCTGCAGACACCCAGATTCTGCTCCTACAAACTAACAATATTGCAAAAATTGAATACTCCATAGACTTTCCAGTCAACCTTACTGGCCTGGACTTATCTCAAAACAATTTATCTTCAGTCACCAATATTAATGTAAAAAAGATGCCTCAGCTTCTTTCTGTGTACCTAGAGGAAAACAAACTTACTGAACTGCCTGAAAAATGTCTGTCTGGCCTGCGAAACTTACAAGAACTCTATATTAATCACAACTTGCTTTCTACAATTTCACCAGGAGCCTTTATTGGCCTACAAAATCTTCTTCGACTTCATCTCAATTCAAATAGATTGCAGATGATCAACAGTAAGTGGTTTGATGCTCTTCCCAATCTGGAGATTCTGATGATTGGGGAAAATCCAATCATCAGAATCAAAGACATGAACTTTAAGCCGCTTATCAATCTTCGCAGCCTGGTTCTAGCTGGTATAAACCTCACAGAAGTACCAGATAATGCCTTGGTTGGGCTTGAAAACTTAGAAAGCATCTCTTTTTATGACAACAGGCTTATTAAAGTGCCCCATGTAGCTCTTCAAAAAGTTGTAAATCTCAAATTTTTGGATCTAAATAAAAATCCTATTAATAGAATACGGAGGGGTGACTTTAGCAATATGCTGCACTTAAAAGAACTGGGGATAAATAATATGCCTGACCTAATTTCCATCGATGGTCTTGCTGTGGATAACTTGCCAGATTTAAGAAAAATAGAAGCTACTAACAACCCCAGGTTGTCTTACATTCACCCAAATGCATTTTTCAGGCTACCCAAACTGGAATCACTCATGCTCAACAGCAATGCCCTTAGTGCCCTGTACCATGGTACAATTGAGTCACTGCCAAACCTCAAGGAAATCAGCATACACAGCAATCCCATCAGGTGTGATTGTGTCATTCGCTGGATTAATATGAACAAAACCAACATTCGATTTATGGAGCCAGATTCACTGTTTTGCGTGGACCCACCTGAATTCCAAGGCCAGAATGTTCGGCAAGTGCATTTCAGGGAAATGATGGAAATTTGTCTCCCTCTCATAGCTCCTGAGAGTTTCCCTTCAAATCTGGATTTAGAAACTGGGAGCTATGTTTCCTTACACTGTAGGGCTACTGCAGAGCCACAGCCTGAAATCTACTGGATAACACCTTCTGGTCAAAAACTCTTATCTAATACTCTCACAGACAAGTTCTATGTCCATTCTGAAGGCACACTAGACATAAATGGCATAACCCCCACAGAAGGGGGTTTATATACATGTATAGCAACTAATCTTGTTGGTGCTGACCTGAAGTCAGTTATGATCAAAGTGGATGGTTCTTTTCCCCAGGATAACAGTGGATCTTTAAGTATTAAAGTAAAAGATGTTCAAGCCAATTCAATTCTGGTGTCTTGGAAAGCAAGTTCTAAAATTCTCAAGTCTACCGTTAAGTGGACAGCCTTTGTCAAGACAGAAAATTCCCATGCTGCCCAAAGTGCTAGAATACCATCTGATGTCAAGGTATATAATCTTACTCATCTGAATCCATCCACTGAGTATAAAATCTGTATTGATATACCCACCATCTATCAGAAAAACAGAAAACAGTGTGTAAATGTCACCACAAAAAGTTTGGATTCTGATCAAAGAGAATATGAAAAGCATAACACCACATTTATGGCCTGCCTTGGAGGCTTTTTGGGGATTATTGGTGTAATATGTCTTTTGACCTGCTTCTCTCAAGAAATGAACTGTGATGATGGACATAGCTATGTGAGGAATTACTTACAAAAACCAACATTTGCATCCAGTGAGCTTTATCCTCCTCTGATCAACCTCTGGGAAGCAGGCAAAGAAAACAGTACAGCGCTGGAAGTGAAAGCGACTGTTATAGGTGTGCCAACAAACATGTCCTAAAACAACCAACTAAACCTACTTCAAATGAATACTCAAAGCCGTGGTTGTGTTTTTAAAAATGCGAAAAACATCACTTTCTAGAAAGAGTGAAACACTTCACCAGTGCTGCTCCTGACCAATGGAAATATGTACAAGTTCAGCATTTTAATTAACTGGCTTCAAAGGGTACTGTGGCAACCAAATAAAATAATTCCATTTTCTAAAACTTTCATGTAACTTTTATGTCTGGACTACAGTTAAAGTGGACAACATTTCTGTATTTTTTTTTAAGTATATAAGAGTAGATGAACTCAGCAATACCTCCTCCTGTGTTGTATTACACATATTAGCCACGAGCTTTTGCAGTGACCAGATAAACTTGAATTGACACGTGGTGTAATAAAATGGGCAAATTCTGTAGAGTAGACACAGAGTGAGTATGTGGACCTCTTTTATAAGGAAAAATACATTTTGGATTAAAATCAATTGCTTTTGTCTTGTTTTTGTTTCTAAATAAAGAATAATTTCTGGGAAATGTCACCTGACCAGATATCATTTAAATGACAAAGTTTGTAAGAAGCATTTCTCTATAATGAAGTTTGGAGTGCAACAAGTAAGTTATTTTTACTGGGTTATGTGACTACAAGCTTTAATAAACAAGAAGATCTTAAAAGGCATTTTTATTAATACTGAAAGGCAGTAATAATACTGCATTTAATCCTTTCACCGTTGACATAAACAAATCATCTAAGACATTACATATCTAATTAAAAGATTTATCTTTTCTTAAAATGCAGCTTTGGGGGGCACATATAATTATTCCATTCACATAATAAAAATTCATATCTGAGTCACTTAAAGCCTTATTTGAATAACTGCTAGTAGCTCAACTTTAAGCTGTTCATTTGCAAAAAATTATTGCTAGATCTTGACAGGGTTTCTGATGTACATATAATTCTCATATCTTTCTGTGATTCTAAACACATTGTTAATGTTCCACTGCAATAGCAGTGAAGTAGATAATCTCATAATTTACTATGTTTCAAATATAGCACAATGAAACTATGTGTGCTATATAGTCCCAAATAAAGTAGGTTAGTTTATTTGTATAGCAACTATCCCATTGATGGTGCTGACTTAAAGTCTGGTATATTTTCTCTTGGGAAATATTTTTTAAATTTCCAGAGACTAGGACTTTCAGGAAGAGAATTATAGAATTTTACTTTCAAATAGGTAGCATTAGTACTACATACAGTTTACCATACATGATTTTATGAAATACTCTTATTTATTTCACTCCATATAAAAATGACACAAATCAGAAAATTCTGGAACTCAATAGAGACTTAAAATGATAGTTTTGCTAGTGAAAGAAAAAGCTTCTGACACTAGTTTAGAGTAAAAGAAAAAACTAAGTGTGGTTTTCTATGAATATATTTCAGGTACCTAAAACACAGTGCTAAAAAAAAAACCTGAGACTCACTGAATTGAAGTTGTAAGAACATTATTAGTGTATTAAAGAACTCACATGGAAAATATAAGGATTTTGTTTGAGATAAAACCAGCTCTCTTATAGTTTTAATTTACCAAAAACCTCAGTTTTACAGGTTTCTGTATATACAGCAAATATCCTGAAATGACGCAAAGCCCTCTAAGATAATAAGCCATATTCTTTATAAGCAAAGTACTTATTTTTACAAAGTTACAGGGTTTCCACATTAATTGCTGCTGTACATGTTCACAATCAAGTATTTAATTTTTCTTACAATAGCTCACTGCATATTACTAACATGTCACTGACCTGTAAATATTTTTAGCACTTCAGTCATATCAACTTATTTGTTAATGCTAGATATTTGCTTTTGTGATAACACTGACAGTTTCTAATTAAATCCTAGCTGTTTTTGACAATGTGGCAGGTAATTGCTATGAACTCTTTTAAATGAAAGGACAAATTGTGTGAATCCAAATATGAAACTTGCTAATTTTATGTGTTTCCCAAAAGCAAATTTCACAACCTGATGAATCACTATCACAGAGAGGCTGACGTTAGAATTTATCAATAAGACATGCTCATACATCATGATAGGTTTCAGAACCATGGACAGGGCTTTTTAAACTAGCCTGGCTATTTTTCAAAAGTACAGAAGCTGAAATATGACCTATAACAATGCAGATATTGTATAGGTCAGCAAGAAATTGCTCAGATATCAACATGTTCTTTTTCTAAATATAACTTCATGATACTATAACCAAAATATTGTAGAGTCAAGAATACATTTCATACTACATTTTTCTCAGAAAAAAAAATGTAGCAAATAAGCATTCCAAATAGACTCCTAATAGTGAGCACTGAAATGAAGTATTTTTAGTACTGCTAAATAAATACAGATACTCAAAGCAAATCATGATCCTATTTGCTCACTTAAATTTTAATCCAAATTGTCAGGGAGAGAGAAAAAGAAATTTACTTCAATAACAACAATGGCATTTCATACTCCTTATATTGCCTCCTAAAACTCTCATCAAATTAACTAAGCTGATAGCAGTGCTCAATGCATATAACTTCCAGTTTGGTGATAGCATATGAATGCAATTGCAAGCCTTACTTTATCAAAGTTTATACTCCTATAAAAGCCAACCAATTCCCTTACCTTATAAAAATTATCTTTAAAAATGACATAATTTCTAGTTTATACTACAAAAGATTTGAATTCTCAGAAAATAAGTACGTTCAGCTAGACACAAAAATGCATAAACACAATGTGGAACAAAATGCACAAATGTTAGCAAACACAATTATAATATGCTGCCAGTCAAATGCTGATGATTTTGCTTACAAAGAAATCAAATAAATTTATAGGACATAAATAGCATATATTTCTATATAAATT
Source organism: Galemys pyrenaicus (assembly GCA_019455555.1). Taxonomy (NCBI): domain Eukaryota; kingdom Metazoa; phylum Chordata; class Mammalia; order Eulipotyphla; family Talpidae; genus Galemys; species Galemys pyrenaicus. The sequence continues at coordinate 13,370,180 of JAGFMF010012021.1, forward strand.
ATATATATATTTGATACTTATTTCATTGCATAGAATTTTATTCTAATAATTATATTTCAAAAATACAGATTAAAATTCCATTAATGATATAACAACAGTGCCATGATTTGACTAGTAAACATTCATTTTTTTTGGTAAGAAAATAACATAAGAAACAGAACACAATTCCTTTTTATCCTTAATGATTCAGACAATCTCACAGATATTTGATTCACGTAATCCAGTTTACTTTAGTATACATCAGAAGACTTTAGCTCAGCTTTCAGCTAAGTCATGTAGTCCATAACAACTAAGGGATTAGATACATCGTACAACTTTCTCTTAATAGAAAACTGAGGTCTTCCAATAAATAAATTATGAGAAAATATTACACATGATTTCAAAATTATTGTAGAATGTCTCGCGGCAACAGAGCATAAGAAAAAGAATGATGGTTGTCCTGGGAAAGCCTCTCAGCAATGTTAACTATAATAGTATTTGAAGACCTCACAGTCCTTGGTGTGTTTATATTTATTTTTTTAACACTAATATATCTTCAACAAACTAACAACATTATGTGGCCATTGTAAGAAAAAGCAAACTTCTCATTAAAACATATGGTTTGGTGTCTGAGGTCACTGATTCAAAAATCCAATTGTGATAGCCATTTATAATATTTACCAGACTCTGGAACAAATAATGGTAGGAACTTGGGACATAAATTGACCACCTTAATCTAGAATTGAGAAAGTTGGAATGTAATAAAATAACCTCACTGTCATTTGTGGTACCAGATTCAAGACTGGTAAAGACAAAACAGATCTTAAATCAGCAGAGATGTCACTTTTAAAGTAATATGGTAATAAATACTAAAGGGGCTCTTCAAAGAATACTATATAAAATTGAAATTCATCATTAAAACTGGTATTAAAATCAGGTACATCTGGTAAGCATCCCTTTAATAATATTTGAGAAAGAAGTCATCTGTTCAATAAAGAGCAAGAAAATGTGTCTCCAACACAACTTTAAGAATTCCCATCCCTCTTTCCTAGTTAGATAATTTTTTAAACTTATATTATTGCATGGCAAATTATTGTATCAGAATATAGAGAACATGTACCTACAACATCCAGGTACAGGGTTATTTCAAAGGGCCCCAAAATATTCTAATAAACAATATATTCTCAAAAATAGAAAGTAGAGATGATTGGTGCAGGCTAGGAATAGTGTGAACATAGTAACAGGCATTAATAGTTTCAATAACATTGCTAAGTAATGGGAGAATATTCTCAAAATTCATTTGGTGCTAAACATGATGGAAACTAATATATCAGGAAAAATAAACACCAATTCAAACCATCAGAATTAATTTATCTACAAATATAAGTTTTCCATATTTCAATATGTCTGAGTCTATAGCCCAGCCCCAAAAGTCTCATCCATTCTCTACTTCTCCATATATGGAAATGAGAAGTGGGAAGTAAAAGAATAAAGGAGGTAAACACAAGTACATTCTGTATTTATTCATAGGTCTTCTCAAGTCTGAAACTATACCACAAACACACTCTTAATATCCTCAGAAGCATGCAATAAGATACTAACTCTTCATATTTAAGGTTAGGGTAGTCCATTACTTGCAAGATATCTTAATTTCAAATATTTTAGAAATACATCTTCCATGAAATGAACAGAAGATCAAAATACTACTTTAGTTTTCCACTGTCTCCCCAAAGGGCAAACTCCAAGCAACCCATTTTATACATAAAAACCAACTTCTAACATATATTAGGGTCTTTTTTTTTTTAAGATTGACCTACTTCTCTTTCCATGTCCATTGTATTTCTCTTTTAGAAATTTCAAAAATACGTTACATTGAATCTGATCAGTTTTTTAGTATAAAAATAGACTTAGAAAAATCAGGAAAGTATAGTATGTCTCATTTCTTTGCACTTTGTTTTCTATAATACCAGACACAATTCTAACTATTTCTATCTCATATCACTCTCCTTAAATAATAATAAAAAAGTGTCCTTTATTATATGTTTCCAATTGGGACTTTTAACTCAAAGTAACTTAAAATAGGAAAGATTATCTGTGGAAATACTGACCCTCGTGAATTGGACATTCATTCTAGATTTCCTATAGTTTCTTACCATTATGCTCTCTTAAGAAATGTTTTATTAACATTATCTCAGAGGATAAATTTAATATGGATTTTTATAGTAAAAGTGTACCTTATGTCACAATATTTTAAAATTCAATTTTGAAGATATACTTAAAATGAATAGAGGAGATAAGCATTAATAGATGTTACAGAATATAACTGAATTAATAATAAACTTAATAGAAGGGAAAAGTGTTAGCACAAAATTTTGGGAATGCCTTTGCTATTAAATCTCCTAATTGTTTTGGGAAACAGTGATATTGAGACTAAGAGTTACTTTTTCAATTCTTCAATATGTTTTATGTGAAAACTTTGCTGGTGATTCCAGCTGAATTCAAGGAAAATTTTCAAAAAGAAAATACATTGGATAAAAATATATCTACCTTCCTATAATATTTTAAAGTTTAGTATCTGAGTATGCTCAGAAAGATTTCTGCAATATCCTGATGCTAGGTTTTCTAATCTGTGGAGAGAACTCCAATTCACCCCAACAGTGTCTGTTCCATTTCACTCTCGTAGAGGTAATAGAAAGAACCACTTTGATATAGATAATATGAAAAAAAAAGGTGATTTTTATTTTATTGATAGGAGTAACTCTGCCCCAGTCTAGGCTGGCGTAATAAGGCAAACTGTATTTCAGTGTGACTACTCAAAACACCAGGCAATAATATATATGTGCCTCAGCACAAACTGTCAATTCTTTAAAAAAATGTCAAGGATTAGCTTCACTGATGCCAGAAAATATAAAATACTAGAAGATGTACAAATCAGTAGCCCTAGATTTTGGAATTAAAATTAAATCTAAAATGAGGATGTTATAAAACACCAATGAATACACAGATATATATTTAAAAAGTAACGTACTTTTTAAGGCATAAGACATTTTCATATACTGAAATTTCATATATATTATATCTGGTATTTAAACATATTATTCACACTGACTGTGTGCTATCAGAAAAATTAAACTATACTATTTGATCGATTATTTGGTCATGGGAAAGGAGATAACAAATTAAATTATCATAATACAAACATACACATTAACTGAATCTTTTCATTGCCCCAAAGTGAGCGTTATCAAATGCCTAGGGGCACTTTTCACAGTGGCAATGGACTTATCAATAAATATTTGTACTGTATTGGGAACAGCTAATCCTGTGATCTTTAAACAATATGATTGCAGAAGGACATTTTATATTATATATCTTTTAAAGTTCTCCTTACTTAAAACCCCAAGTTTATTGTTATGCTGTCACATTATTTTTAGATGCATTATCTAAAAATATGTTGTAATTTGAAAATTATTTTTCTTAATATTTTATTACAAAAGTAATGCATGATTACGGGCCCGCCCTGGTGGCGCAGTGGGTTAAGCAGCGCACTATGAAGCAAATCGCAGCCACTGCAGCACGAGTTTGATCCCTGCTGCCGGCCAGGGAGGTGACCCACATGGCGTAGCAGACCTCTCCTGCTGTGCCCGCTGCTCCCCTCAGCGGTGTGTTTCTGTCAATCTGCCTGTTCTGCATCCTGCTCTGTCTGATGGATTCTCTCACCACCCCCACACCTCTGGCCTGTACCCCAGTGCTTGTATGCACAAATAAATAAATCTTAAAAAAAAAAAAAAAACAAAAGTAATGCATGATTACTAGACAAAATCAAGCAAAGACAGGAAAGTGTCACATTCTCCCTGTCTCCCTTCTGCTCATTCAGCTTCTACAAAGTTTAGATTTTCTCTGATACTACTGTCTTTACTCTTTATCCAGATGAGAGCTGCCCAGAGACCTCCAATCTCAGAATAAAAGAAGACTTTATGCATCATTTCCTCACTGAAAGCAAAATCTGACACAACTGCCACATGCCATCTTCCACTAGGTCAGTCCCTTATTCCATTTTGAACAAGTTGAAGAGTAAACAGATTTCTGCCTCATTTTAAAATGCTTCTGTCTAATCTTCACTAGTTCTATTTTAAAAAGCAAAGAATAAATTTATTCCAAAGGGCAGCCTGCAAGTCAATTATGTGCTCATGTCCTTATACTGTCTTTGATCCACATTAAAGAAACCCAAGTCCTTAAAGCAATTCAGGTCACTCTTCACTGGAAATGGTCCAAGTCATTAAAGTCTCTTAAAATGTAGTACTGAAAAGAGAATGCAGCCCTCCAGGTGTGCTAAATTCTGGTTTATTTATTTCATTGGGAAGGAATGTCAACTAACTTCCTTCACTATTTTCTACTGAAAACAGAGCCAAAGCCTAGGCAGACAAAGGTCATTGTACTTGATGCCAAATTTTGTATTTAGCAAAATCATCAATGTCATCACAGGTACTAAGTAAATGCTAAATCCTATCATAGGAGGTGATTGCATTTATATCAGAAGCCATGTTTTGTAATATAGATAAGAAAATTTGGGTTTGTTTAGAAAATCAAAGTAACTTATCAAGGCTATGCTAGTAGTTTTTATGGGCAGTGATAAGAGGATTTGGTATCCATGTAAAAGCAAAGGATGGTTAACGCACTAACACTATTCCAAACATTGGAGTTCCTCATACAAACTAATTTGACCTTAGTTAAATGTCATTGAGCAGATAGAAAGGTGGATCTTATGACAACTAATTAGCATAACTGATTACGGTAAGACCATAAAATTAAGACTTTCTATAATTAGAAATCATATTTCATCACATATTAGAGAAGTAAAGCCTGAAACAATAAGACCAGGAAAAGAAAAGCTGAGCAATTCCACCTGGTTGATTCCATACTCATTAGAAAAATCAATAGAGCGACAAGACTTTTAGAAAAACCAGAAACACAATCCAAGCTACTCAGAATGAAAACTAATGAAAGGTATTTCCATACATCCAGGTTATGCAATTGCTTAACTTAATAACAGTAGTCAAAACCCATCATGAGTTAATAGGATGCTGGGAGGAGACCATAGATTAGAATAATGACAGCTTGTTTTGTTTAGTTACTTGACTGCTAAACTTATTTTTAACTCACTTCCACATTAAAGTTAATATAATGCATTATGATACACATACACAAGATTTTAATTTCATACACATGCAAAATTTATTCTGTGCAATGTAAACTGATATTTCCATATCATTCTTATTCTTTTTATAAAAATGCCTAATAATCTATTGATTCATTTCAATAACGAGTAACAAGTCATGATATGAAATTTGAACAACAGTGAGTGATAAAAGTCCAACCATGGTCAGAAGTAAACCACAAGTCAAGAAGTCACTGTGCATTTGCCATTAAAAGCTTGTGTCTGGGCCTCCCTGGTGGCGCAGTGGGTTGAGCAACACACTGTGGAGCGGACCGCAGCCACTGCAGCATGAGTTTGATCCCTGCTGCCGCCAGGCGGGGGACCCACATGGTCCGGCAGACCTCTCCTGCTGTGCCCGCTGCTCCCCTCAGCAGTGTACTTCCGTCGTTCTGCCTGTTCTGCTTCCTGCTCTCTGTGGTGAATCCTCTCACACCCCCCCACCTCTGGCCTGTACCCCAGTGCTTGTATGCATAAATAAATAAATCTTTGAAAAAAAAAAAAAAAAAAAGCGTGTGTCTTTTCTAATAGTTTGTATTATTGGGCCTCCCTGGTGGCGCAGTGGGTTAAGCAACGCACTATGAAGCAAAGCGCAGCCACCGCAGTCACTACAGCACAAGTTCGATCCCTGCCGCCAGCTGTGGAGGGACCCACATGGCACAGCAAACCTCTCCTGCCTGGCCCACTGCTCCCCTCAGCAGTGTGTTTCAGTCAGTCTGCCTGTTCTGCTCTCCACTCTGTCTCTGGTGAATCCTCTCACCTCCCACGACTCTGGCCTGTACCCCAGCTCTTGTGTGCATAAATAAATAAATCTTTTAAAAAAATAATTGTTTGTCTTATTACTAGTCCAAAGCTTAATAATGTTTTTGTTAAATCTAGAATAATGAAGAAAAACAAAAGAGAGGAAAATATGGTAACAATAGTTATGAAGAACGGCACTGAGAAGATGAGCATGCTTTAGGTAAAAATAAATATATACACAATGTATACATATGCAACATTTACATATACAGCATGTATATATTTATATGTAAACATGTTTACATATGGTTATTTTTTATATATCATTTACATACATTTATATTATATGTGTATGTGTGTGTATGTAGAGAGAAAGTGAATGAGAGACTTAGAAGTGTCAAATAACTTGCCCAAAAAGGGAGAACTGAGATTAAACCCAAATCCATATTACTCTGAGGTTTGTAATTTTCCACAGGTTAGAGAATGGCCAAAAATGTAGATATTACCTCTAAAATGCATTTGTCTAAAATTTTATATTTAAAAGCTCTAAAGGTAGAAAAATCTTCAAATTATTAAATCAGGAGATCTTTACATAAGCATATAGCTTTCAGCTGGGAATGTATTTTTGAGTTCCATTTAAAGATAGGAAAAGTGTGTCATTTTCCAAGGACTGTCTTAAGAAAGTACTACACGGCATTCTTCCTTGTGGCTCTGTGGCTCTGTACCCAAAACCCAAATCTCCTCCCTTCTATTATAAAGGCATCAGTACTAAACAAATTCCAGAATGAACTCATCAATTTGATTACATCTGCAAAAAACCTATTTCAGAATCAGGTCATATTCACAAGCACTCGGGTTAGTAAATGAATATGTCTTTTTGAGGAGAATTCAACTCAATACAAGCAGATAGGAATAATAGAACTATAGAATATCAACGTCATAAGAGCTATAAAGCTGAAATGGGGCAAAGCTATGGTGGCTCAATTGAATTTCTAGTGGCAACAGGGTACGGGTGGACAACGTAAAACTTCCTCTGTCTCAGTTCACTGAAAGCATTTACAATGATATAACAAAATGCAAACAAGTCAAGTAAAATTTTCAAGAAGGATTTATTCTGTATTCAATTTGTACTAATTATCATACTGGAATAATATCATGCTGGAATCATTAAGATGCCATATAAAAATGAATATTTTTCTGATTGAAGTAAAGAATTTTCTAATCAGTATTTATATAGTTACTAATGATTTGTGGTATCATTTTGCTAATCAAGGCCAAAAAAGATATTGACCAAAAAAAGATATTTTGTATGTGGACGTTCCTATAATGTAAAACAGAACACTAGCATATTTTTTTATAAACTAAGATAATATTTTATTCTATTTCACACTTTCAGACTGTATTGTTCAGAATAAGAAGAGGCAAATATAATCAAGGTCCCTAAGTCAAATAGCATAGCAAATGATAGAAAGAAATTTTGATTTGAGGGTAAAGATATTGAATTACTACCTCAATGCTCTGAACGATAAAAGTACAGTCAAAAGCAGTTCAGTTTCTTTAAACCAAGAGGTATTTCAATAGCTTTACTAAAGAACAGAAACCAGCATTGAATTTTTGTGAGAACTTTAATATGAAGGAGTTAAGAAATTACACTTTAAAAATCTCACTGAAATACAGTTAGAATATAGATGAATCCATCACACCTTTGTACAAAACTACTTTAAAATACTAAAAGATATTTCATTCATTCTTTTAAAAATATTTAGTGAATGTGGATAATGTCATATATTGCCTAGAGTAATCCTGATGCCTTTGTTCTATTAGAAGAAACAAGATCCCTTTAGCTACAGTTTTTCCTCTGCTTTTGTCTGTTCAGCACTAGCACAACTAGGGTGACAGTCTCATAAAGAAAATAACCAAAGGCACTCACTCTTCCAATGACTTGGCAACCCTCCAGGACTGACACTCCTTGCCCTACATTAACTCCTGGGGCCACAGGAACTAAGGAAGAAGGAAACTGTGCTTTTCTATTTAGATGTGGCAGCACTTTTTTTACATGGGCAATATAATTCATTGTTTCTTATGGAGTTGCTTAAGCCAAATTTAAATTTTAATAGTCATCCACAAACAAACAAATGATATCACTTGCTCTAAGTTAGGTGTAATGTCTGGATAGAACCCTGAAAAATGACCTACAAGAAATGAAAATAGTCCTGTAAGAAAAGTGGAACATAGCTAGACGAAGGTAAGAGATAAGGAGTAAGAAAGAGAAATAGTTCTATTTTTTAATTCATCTGATGTCAACTCCTAAAGTCATACTTGGTTCTTACAAAGCTAAAAGTAGCAATTGTTTTGCCAGTAAAGAGTATCAGAAATTACTTGGTTACTTGCTTGAAATGGCTGTCATTTTATGCACTTTCATGTAAATAAATTACTTATAAAACTCTTTAAATAAGAAAAACACCTGAATTTATTTCCTAGTAAGAAAAATATTAAAAATTCTGATATTCAAATATCACAGATATGACAAAAAATATATTCTTCAATTAACATGATTTTTTAAAAAATCATTTCCATTGATCCTTTTAAAAAAAATTGTATTTGGCTCCTGCAAGAATAAATAAACAAATGAATGCACATTGGAGTATTTTATCAACAGGAGGGATAAATCTGGAATTTTTTAATAGTCCCAGTTTTCATTGTAAATTGAGGAGAAGTGGGGGGAGGGGTCTGAGCTAATAAAACACTAAATTGAAACACAATTTTACTGTTCTAAGAATCTCAATGGCCCTATTACCCAGAGGCAAAATAAAACCTAAATGATTCTCTCAACAGGTAATAAACTATACCAATGGTCAGAGAATGGACAAGGTTGATATTTCTTTGTTCAGTAGTACTTAGTGAGAAATTAAAATGTCAGAAGCTTCAAGGTATACCAAGATGGACTACATATGTATATGCACTGCAAGAGTTTATCTATGGTAGGGAATAAGGAATATCTATGGTAGGAAATAAGGAACTCCATAGCAATGAAGAGGCTTTCCAATGTATTTTAAAAATTTCCAAAATAGCATTTAATATAATTGTGGTATGTAAATTATTCATCTCCCCTATATAGAAAGTTGTTCTTTTGTAACAGAAGACACATTAATAAAAGTACCCATTCTCTTTATAAAAATAACAATAAGTCTCCATTTTCAAAATTAGAAAGAAAATCCACTTCATTAAAAATCCTAATTTGAGTTAGAAAAAGAGAAAGCCTACTGAGATGTATTTTACCTGCTGAAATTTTGGTTCATTTCACAAAGTAGGATAATTCTTTCTCTTGTCAGGTTGTTCTTATGCTATTGGCATCAATCACTATTTCTTCACAAACAAGAATGCAAATTTTATTTCTACAGTTACCTCCTAGCCTATTATCTCATCTACTGAATCTCAGATACCATTAACATTCCATTTTCTACTTATGTTTTAATTTTTTAAAGTACAATCATAAGAGTCCAGTGGTAGGGAGGGGAGGGGAGGGAAGACGCAAATAAACACACAGACCAAGCAAACTAATCCCCCCCCCCCAAAAAAAAAGGTAGGAAATAAAAGACTGATAGGCAAACTATGAAAAAAGGGACAAAGTTGGGGCAAGAGGGGAAAAGAGAGAGAGAGACTGAGACTCAGGAGGATGTAAGGGAACAAAGTCCTCTGTCAACTTGCATGTTAGCTTACTTGCCTTCATTAAGTGCTACTATCACCTGCTCTCTACTGCCCTTTAAGTAATTGGTTGGCAAAAGCAGATATGACATAAAGTGGCAATGCCTTGGCTAATATTAACCTTTCGGATAGGATCATATTCCCAAATCCAGGTGAGTCAACACGGATATTTTTAGCTTCCACACACAAACTGCAGAATTTTGAAATCTAAATTAGATTCAAAATATGCCTTTCAAAAATGTTATACCTCACTTAATATTTTCTATTAAGCTTAATAAAATTTTGGAACACAAATGATGAGACAACTAAGAAATATAACTCGGCTGGGGTTAAATAAGTTAACAGGGCCAAGACATTTGACCAGATGGCTTTCTACAATTTTGCAATATTTGAACTTCTCAAAAATGTCACAGGGTGTGAAAATTGAAAACATTTCCATCTGCCTAAACTAAAGGAACTATTGCTCCTCATTCATGCTAATGATCATTCCATGCTGTTCTCCAAGTTATTAAGGCTATGAGGCTGCTTGAGAAGAATAATTGTCTATTGTTCCCCTGACAGGGTAGTTCTAAATCCAGTTGGGTAAATGGCTGAGTGAAAAAGGAAAGCAAAAATTATTGATATTGAGAGAGCTACTAGAAATAGTCTCTTCCTGTCTACTCTGCTACAATAGAGGAAAATATCTATGACACATAATACAGAACTTCTATGATTAAATGGTATAAGAATCATGGAATATTATACCTTTTATTAATTGAAAAATCTAAGACTAGTTGATGGTAGAATAGGACTAGCAGATCTTCAGACTGTTAATTCAATGATCTCTAAATTATCATCAGCATCTGACATGGGAAAAGGCAGGGAAAAAGCAAAGGACAAATAACTAGTATTATTAATTCAGCTATTTTTCTAATGTTAGCTCCATATTCCATACTTACACTAATAGCTAATCTTAAAATCTGAGATGCAACATTTCTCCCACTATTTCCTCAAAATATAAATTTGTCACAACTTTTTTTGTTACATCTATATCCCTATATATATATATAGATATAGATATAGATATATATAAAATGATTTGTTAGCACTAAACCACAAAATAAACCATGAGTATAAATGCATTTTGTTCCTGGTACAATTTTTAATTCCCTACAAAGCATCACTAGCTTGCTCTTTTTTCTCAATTACTTAATTTCCTATGTACCTAGGACAATTCATTTCCAAACTCTCTATAAAATACAACGTCTCTTGTTTAATAAAGTATCCTTCCCATTCTCTTCATCATTGTGAGTTAATGTTTTCTTTTTAATCTTTATTGGTTATTTTAATGACATTTCAAGGTGAGTAAATAAACACATGTGCTCAATCAACCATATTTAATAAGGAGCTAGAGATTGATTTTTAATACCTATGTGCAATATTGAAGCATTAATAGACTTTAGCAAATGCCAAAAGTCATAAAACACAAAATAATCACATCAGTTACAAATAGATTTTGATTGTTGAGGAAAATAAGATGGAAAATATTAGTCAGAATTTTTAACTTCATTTTATCAAGTAGAGGGTTTGGATTTAGTCTGATATAAATCTCTCTTATATCTCCAAATTTTAGATTAAAATCTCTTGTACTTTAACATGCATTTGACTCATCTGGGGAGCTTGAAACTAGAGATTATGATTAAGCCTTCATTTCTAATTAAGACCCTAGGTAATACTAATAATTTGGTGGAGGAAATACAGTATGAGTAGTAGAGCTTTAGGAAATATCATTTAACCTTTTTATAAAGAAGTAAAGAAATTGAGGAAGACCTACTCAAACATGGAAACTATTCTTAGCATGTAAGTTTTCCAGTCCATGTTTTAGAGCACATGTCCCTTACTAGAATAAAATCCCACCCAGAGGAAAAACAGCCATTTGAAGTCAGTGTTTACAAACAATCCGTGGTCAACTTGACAACACTTGACAAGTTTCTCCTTGTTAAGTCAGCTGTTAAAAAATAAAGTTCCCATGGCATGTGGGGAGCTGCATCACTTATATCTTCCAGTGCTTCTAATTTGATAACTCCAACTGGTATTTCAAAACACATGTTAATTCTATGTTAACCACTTAAAATTAGGACAGGTCCCACAAGTTAAAGTATTAGTGCTCCACAAGACTGTTGACTTCAGAAGTCAGAGTGTGCATCTGACCACATAGCTACAAATATGTGGTCTTTCAATGACATCCACACTGCTGATGACACTCCAGAGAGACTAAAGAACTCAGGAAAGTGCTAGCCTTATAACTAAAGTTGTATTACGATGAACGCAAACCAGATTATCTAAAGGAAGAGACACATAGGAGTAAGGTCTTGGAGGGTCCCAAATAAAAAACTCTGTGCCCTCTCCTATGAAATCAAGACATGTTACACTCCTAAATATCAATGAGGTAACCAACCAGGAAATTCCTCTGATCTTCAATGTAAGTGTTTCTATTGGGGCTTTGGTAATAGAACCTGATCTCCTACTCAGACATGGAAAATGGGAGGTGGGAGGCTGGACTAACATGCAACTCAAAGCCTCAACACTAATCACATGGTTGATGTTTCCAACATGACCAGCCTAGAATTTCCAACATTCAGATTCTACAGGAGGACAACCTTGAGTCATTTCATTAACATAAACTAAGAAGTGATACAAGGGACTAATGAATAACAAAACAATCCTGTCCCCATCAGAAACCTGAGACAATTTATCAGACAAATGATGTATTATACAACAGTTTCTATTTTTTGGTTTATTTCACTCTTTCCCTTTCATTGTATCTCATTGGATGTCAGTTTCCTCTCTGATATTATTAAAGGATTGGATGATATCCCTAGCACACTTTCTAATACTCTATAATTCCAAGTTTATATAACATTCTTTATTCATTTGTTCAGTTATGTAGTGATTTTGTGAGTTGCCAAAATTATTACCTCCTATATTAACCAAATTTTTATTTTTGTGACAATTACAGTAAAATGATAATTCAATGTCATGTCAAATTATATTTTAAAGGTCATATAGTAGGAGGAAAAAGAAAATACTGGATGGTCTCATTTATAGGAAGAATATAGGGGATCAAGAGAAAAAATAATAACATCAATTACAACAAAATAAACAGACAACTACAAATCAGAGACATTCCTTAGGGAAGAGGGAGGGATTGGGATCAAGGCAGGGACAGGAAAAGCAGAGCACAAGGGACTGTGATGATGGTGCACAGGTAACTTGGTGGTGAAAATTCTATGGGAACTATACCTAGAAAAGAAAGCAAATATCTTAAGAAATAAATAAAAATTTTAGAAAGTTATATAGTATTAGCTTGTACTTAGCTACATACTATGCAAAAATTCTCTAATTTCTCTTCTTTACTCACTTTTTTAAACCTAAAAATTAGCTCAATTCATTAATTATATAGATTTAGGAAAGCATTTACTATTTCTGAGGACTTTGTTGTGGCCATTATGGATTTGGAACTAAATCTAAATTCCATACCCATGTGTATCAAGGAAGACAAAACAATATGAGATAATTTAATCCACCATAAATTAAGAGAAACATAAAATAGGACAGAGTCCTCTAAATGTAATTATCAGTTATCCTTCATCTGTCTTTCTCATTCCAGTTCTACTAATTGTTATTTGAACAGCAAATAGCTTATTATTTTAAATAAGAAACTCATGTATTATCTTTAGGATCAAAAGCATGACAAAGCTGCCTGCATAATTTGTGTAAACAGAATGGTCCTATTACACACTTGTTGAAGAAATCAGAAATGGTGCAACAAGCAGGGTTCATTTTTTTTTCCCCCCCCATGAACAGGACAAACAGATACTACAATGAATAGCTATTGTGAATTTGCAGGGATTCAGTTAGAAAGTAATTCATGTTAAACAGAGGTTCTCAACATCATTAACAGAGACTGAGAAACTAGGCCAGTGTGCATGAGAGTATAAATCATAGAGGTCATGTGTGTTAATGAGAAAAAGAGCACTTATTAGCTTGCAATTTAAAATATAAAGCCCATCTTTCTCAATGGCTTAAAATGGAACAATATTCTGTACCTGAGGACAAGAGGAGGCAATGCCCTCAATTAATGAAGAGTCCATCCCAAGACCAAAACTTTTTTTGCTTTTATTGAAATTTATCATTGTGATTTCAGATTGTGACAACTTTGTTGTTAAGAACAGAAAGCAGAACATTTACTGCTCGAAGTAGCAACCTGTATACTTTTAAAAAGCTTTTATGTATATTTCCTAACACTTGAGTTGTTACCGAATTACTCTGACCCATAACCCAGGCTATGGAAGGAGAAACCAGGTGGTACTCAAGGATTTCTGGAGACCAGGCACTTTATTTCATATTCATAAATACAGACCCAGACGCAGACCTTTCTCCAAAATCTGGGCCCTGAACAAAGGCTGGAGCTCCTTTTATACTTCACTATCTCTACATTTGCTGCATGATAAAAAAATATACAAAATCATATGATCAACAGCTAACTCCCAGGAGAAAAGGGGGGTTTTGCAGGGAAATAATTTTCCAAGGACACAGACCAGCCTGATCTGTTATCTGACCCTTTGAAATGCAGCTCTGCTTAGGAATGCTGAGACTGGGCCATGAATCTAACTTATTAACTGCCTCCAGCATTGGTATGTTAATTGCACTTAGGCTAAACTCTGTGACTGGGGAGGTATCTCCAGTTCATTGTCCAGCAATATTTCTTCGCATAAGCTCCAAACAATGTGTTTTTTTGTATATTTGTTTTGAGGTCAAATAAGACCAAACTGTTTACAAATATAATAAAATAAATTAGTATATCATTAAAAAATATATTAATCATTAGAAACTATTTTATTATTCAAACACAAATAAATAAAAAGCTTATTTAGAAAAAGAGATGATGTTATATAATTACCTTTCTGACATATATAGGAATCCCATCCCCAATGGCTTCCAAAGCTGAATAAACAGATTAAATACCCAGGACCCCAGGCCATGAAGAATTGTCTCTTGGATCAAGAATTCCAGGAATAAGTCCATGACAGCATAAGTTACTCTAAAAGTATTGAGCAGATATTTCCTGTGATAGACCAATACTTTTTGAATTTATTTTAAAAGAAAAATAGAAATATTCTATTTTATTGTATTTTCTTTTAATTTACTGTGGGTCATTTTACAAATATTTATTTTTTAGAAACTTATTTTCCTTTGCTTTCAAATTAACTGTTTCACTGATTTCAAATGAAACCATAAGAAGACACATCTGACTGAAGCCAAGAAAATGAATAATACCCTTAATGAAAATTGCTCTCACAACTGAAGGACACAAAAGTCAACTGAAGCAACACCCAATAACTGATCCTTTCATCAAGGCCATTATGAGACTCAGGATATCCATCATGGCATCTACTATGGGAAAAACACATCCTCATTTTAAATGGTAACTGTAGTTAATATTTTGTTCTTTAAGCTATATATTCAAAGCTACTCTTAAACACAGACTGACCAAAGTTTTAAAGAGTATTATTTTATTCTTTTCCCTACCTTGTTTGAAAAAACTTATAAATTTTGATGTCACAGATAAAACACTGCAACCTAGTCAAATGACAAGATTTAGCTACTAAACTAACAAAATCTCCTTATTATAAGACAATTTTATTTGCAAGGCAATCTACAATGTTATAATAAAACTCACTACATTCACTAAAGTAGAGACAAAAACTATTAACACAAATAATATTTTATGTAACCCTATTATGTGCCTTAGTGACAAAGTGCCAGACTGTCTATCCCTGAATGACTATTCCTTTTACTACAACACTTCTCAGTCAATACACAAAGCAGCCACATTCAATTTAAATTTCAACTTGGCCGATATTTATTTAGTGCCTATTTGCCAGCCACAACAGTAAGTACTCTGTAACCATTCTGTAAGAAGTGCTTACTTCACCATGTGATTGTCATTAATTTATGTGGGAATATTTTGAATGTTCCCAGGCCCCCAAAAATAACTTACCAAATCATATCAAGTAGCAATATTCTGTTTTTAGGGGAGGGGAGAGGATATCTGTAATTAGGATTTGGATATCTGGAGAGTTTTCAAGGAAGAAACAGTATCTTCCACTGAGAAAGTGACCCTAACACTCTATTGGTAGAGACACTTAAGTACAACTTACTCACACCTACAGTCATCCTTTCCCGGTTAACTTCTTATTTGTCTTCCATCCAAAATACTTGCTACTGTTTATTACAAAATTGCTCAAGTAATATATATTAAACCCACAGAAGCTGGAAGTTCTGAAAGACTGGTCATATAAAGAAACAAACAAGAAAGAATTCAATGGATTGCTTTGAGAGAGATGCTTCCTAAAACTAGGCCTCCCAAATATTTTTAAATATTTATGAGTAGTCATGTGCTAATCCCCAGCAACAGTGTTGACAAAACACAATCCCTGATGGTATGCACAGTTTTGCAAAGGAGAAAGAAATTTACCAGAAAATCATTAAATATATTAACACAAACTGTGATGAATGCTGTGAAGGCTAAATACGACTGCCTGTTTCAGAGGGCACAGATTTGGATTATGTATTCAGTGAGGACTTCCCTGGGAAAGTAATGTTTATGTTGGATATTAGCCTGAATAGATAGAATATTACTAAGTGAAAAAATGGAAGAATTTTTCAGGAAGGAATATCCATAGTGTAGAATATGGAGAAAGTTTAGAAAAAGCAAGGCAGTGTTCCCTGTAATTTTTCCACATTGCAATAAAATCCGCATAACACACTCCAAAGTAAAACAGTCATTCCAAATCTATAGTTACTCTGTTCTTTAATTCACTGAAATGCTAAGAAATAGACATTTCTATTAAAAAGAAAAAAAAAAAAGGCTTGTATGGAAGGTATTTTTGTTACAGTCAGTGAAGATACCTCCTACTAGAACATCGTTTCTGCTCCTGTGATAGTTCAGTTCTTTAGTTTTTTGTTTGAAAAGTCATTGTAATGGTCATTTACTTGTCCTTCTCCTTAATGATTGCATAAAGAGTTAGTATCTTTGTATTTAAATAAAACTTTTCCTATCATGCATATCTGAACCACCTGAGAGTCAGCAAAGAAGTATCTCATAGTGTGGCTTATAGAAGGATACAGAAAACCTCTTTCAAGGTCACGTTCACCCAAATAAAATGCATGGTAAATGGAAGTTTAAGATCTGAGGTCTGAGTGTTTGGTCAAGTTAAGTTCTGAGGGGCTAGTCAAGTTAAAATACTCTACAGTCTCCCAGCCATATAACCAGTGGTAGTGCAGAATTCTTCATGACACTGTTTCAGGTTGGATCAGCCTCAAGGTATACTAGTTACATGTATTATTTTATAATTCTACTTCCAACATAGAGACTGCAGTTCAGGGAGTGAGGGGTCACTAAGGTAATCATGCAATCACTGATACTGTGCCTTATGTAGGAGAATCTTACATGCGTTGAGATTTCACAATGAGAACTGTAAAATGCCAACTATATAAAAAGCTAGAGTATATGATGGTATAGAATTACATTAGCTTTATCCAAATATTTATAGTGGAGAATCATACTGTGTGGCAAAGAACTGGGCACTTTTAAGTCTTGCTTACATTTTACTCAAATTAAACTGTAGGTACAGGGAAATAAATAAAATCTACCCACGCCTTTCAGATGGAAGGGAGAGTGGGAGGGAAGGGTCAACAACTAAAGAAAAGGATGAAGGCACCAGGATATGATTTGAAGGAAGGGAACTAAAAAAAGTGCTGATAAACACAGTAAAACAATATCCTAGGCAGTCTATCAATTAAGGCCTAACAGGTCAATTTATGAATTTGAGTTTGTATCTTCAGCCAGTGGAAGTTTTTTTCTAGCATATGTACATAATATATCCGCAGGGAAAACAGGCTCTGAAGAGAGAAACTGTGTGACTGAAAGACAGAAGTAGGAATGTGACTTTATACTGCAGAGCTTGTGCCTCTTGAATTTTATCTTTGCATCTCTCTTATTAGATATTTAAAAGAAAATTATGTTAGACATATTTAAATCACTATCACTGTCAGGGAGAACTGATTGGAGGGAGGATGGATGGTAAAAGAACACACAGAAGGCTACTAAGTCATCCATTGGCCCAGCTAGCACTGCAGAGAGTAAAAAGTTTAGAATGATGACAGTTTCAGAAGAGAAAGCCAACAATTCTTTCTAATGGGTCACATAATGGAGGTCAAAAGGAGAATCTGTCAAAAAGGAATCCTAGATTTCTGACTTGTACCTGTATAGATTGTGGTATTATTCACTATGAGGAAACACTAAAAGATGCTTAGATTAGGGCTGAGAATCAGTTTTTCACATCAGTGAATCTGAGGTGCTTTACCGCATCCGAATGGATGACAAGTATAGATATTGGGAGCTCAAAGGAAACAGCTGGACTAAAGGCATACTTTGAGTGTCGTACATATAAATAGTAGAAATTCAATTATTTTGAATTATAAGACATTTTTATGTTTTTAGTTAACATATTTAGTTACCCAAGAGATATTTTTAGCTATTACATTCATCTGTGGGTATATCACATTATAACCTCTTTTCATTTTTCTATTCTATGATTTTTTTTTTATTCTTTAGAAAGATATATTTTTGGTTGTGCTCCTTTAATCTCTCCTAGCAAGTCAGGATGTCTGTGTCCTGGCTTCCATACTTTTCAATAATCCTCTGACTGGGCTTCAAACAGAGCCAGCACAACCACAGAGTAGCTGTCCATTCACATTTGCCATCATAATACAAGTTTCAAAGCCATTCTTTGAAATATTGTTTATATTTATTAACCTATTTTTATGTGCTCTAAAGTTTTACATACTGTTTCTCCTACTTCATAGAATTGTTTCTTGATAAAAAGTGACTCATCAACCTAACAATTTCTAAATATCTTTTTCATGCTTGTGGTTGCCAAACTCAGATTCGCCACTCTTGTTATGACAGCAGTTACAATACCACACTTTTTAGTTGAGAACTAGATAATTATGAAAACTGCAAGCATCATGTGAACATGCAAAGGAGAAATGAGAAAACTTGCAGGTACTTCGTGCTTGTGGGTGTGAGTCTCCTTGATACGTGCTTCCCACCTATGCAGCTGTTGTTCCTCATACTTTTTCTACCACCAGGGAGGTTCAGGGACACCTCAGTCTTAGTCTTGCTCACTCTCAGGGCCCTAAACCTCCCTGAGATTATAATTTCAATTTCAGTAAATGAGGAAACACTTCTGAAAAGGCAAGTAAGGGCCTCCAAAATTTTCAAGTAACCAAATCACAAACAATTGTCAAAATAAACATTTTCAGAATTCCAGAAATTAATCAAAAGCTTGCAACAACTTGAGAAACACTTATTCAACAAAAACAGCTGACCTTGCTAAGAACGTGGCACTTTAAAGTCACAGCTTTGGAAATAACCTGGTAGTTCCTGAAAAGGGTAAAGACAGAGTTACCCTATGACCCAGCAACTCTACACTGAGGTGTGTACTCAAGAAAATTAAAAACATATGCCAATGTTCCTAACAGCATTACTAATAAAAGTCAAAGTGGAAAAAACTCAAGTTCCATAAGGTGATAAATAAAATGAGGTGAATCTGTACCAGGAATTTAACTTGACAATAAAAATGAATAAAGTTCTCACACATGTCAGGAACCTAAAATCCACAATGTTATGTGGCATAGTCAACTGCAAAGGGTCAAATAGTGTATGGATCCATTTCCATGAAGTGCCCCAAACAGGCAAATCTATAGCAGCAGAAGATAAATGTAGATTACTGTTTGCCAGGGCTGGGGAGAGAAAGGAATAAAGAGTAATTGCTGAAGAGGATGGGGTTTTTCCTTGTTTTGAAATGTTGTGAAATTACACAGTAATGGTAACTGCACAACTCTGTAAATATACTAAAAACCTACTTGCTTATATACTTTGAAAGTATAATATTCATGGTATATGAATTATAGCTCAATAAGGTACTTTAAAAACATTTCAGTGGGGCAAAATTGTCATTTAAAAAAGACATTCACATTTAAAAAATAATTTCGTATTTCTAGCTTAACAGAGGTTACATGACAGATTTACCTGCTTCTGTCTATTCACACTAGAAATTATTTCTGAGAATATGATTATACAACTGCAGATAGTAGAAGTTTTGTGTATGTGTGTGTGTATAGTGGCATTTATTACCAAAAGCTTATATTATTTATTATCAAATGTTTATACTTAGTTATTAAACATTTATATGGTAGTTGTAGGTGTTTCACAAAGAACAACTCCGTAAATTCTCAAAGCTACTTTAGGAGTTTGGTGCTATTATTAATTCCAGAAGAAAACTAGAAGCACAGAGGTTAACTAGGCCAAGGTCAAAGATGTACTAAACAATGAAGCTAAAATTTGAAGCTAGGTTGATTGGCTCTACAATATGTGCTTTTAATCACACACCATGCTGCTCCTGTAATAAAAATTTTTAAGAGCACATTAAAGGCAATACAATAAGTTATTTTGGAGACATCTCAAAAACATACCACAGGGAAAATGGAAAAAGAAAACAGCACCAAAAACAATTTCCTAATGTTTTGTAAATAGGTTCTTACAGCTTGGGTTATAATTTCCTGTCAGAACATCATGTTGGCATTCAGCTTAGAAAAATGTGCTCTGAAACCCTACCAAATGACTCAAAGTGTAGTTCTAAGTAAAGGAGACAGTGATGTGGAAGATGCATGCAAAAATTTGAAACTTTCCTCACAAAACGTAACAGCAGAAATATATATATATATTTAAAGTAACAAATTATCTAGGTGATTTAAATAACTATTGTAACAATTTATGTGCAAAATAGAAATTTGAGTTGTTTGCAGTCATGTCTATTAAAAATCAGGAAATCATTTCATGCTCAAGATTATCTTTCTTTGGAGAACTCCTTGGCACACATAACTAGTCAATTTTCTATTCCAACTATCTAAACTAACTATTCTCTTACTCTCTGAAGTTCACTGTATATGGTGAACTTAGAGGAGTTCAATTTTTTAAATTTCATTTTTCCAATACTACTTTGTTTTATTTAACATTGCTACACCTGCACTTATCCTGACATGACTTTCAAAAAAACTTAAAATCTCATCCATGCATGGAAATCAAGAATGATCTCTTTTCAGAATTAATATTGCGTTAACATTGATAAAGGCATTAATATAATCCACTATCAAATCATTCTGCCATCATGAATTTTCATCTCTTCTTCCTCTCTTTTCACTTCAAGTAATTCCTTAATTTTCTAATCATCTCCAGAACTACAAGGTGTAGTCTCATCCCTAAGCAGGAAATCCAGACTATCCTCCTCTGACACAGGGACAAACTTTCCTATGCATCTTTTCCCTTTTCGCCAATGGCAAATAAACTTCACGGCATCAGGAGTACATTAACTGCGATTACCTTTAAAATCATGTAACAAACCACTCATTGTGACAGTACAAAGTTGGATCATACCTCCAACTGCATCCTTGGGGCAGAGTATGATAGAACCTTTGCTTTAATTGCCTCTGCCATTGAGCTGGCTTTGCATTTCAAAAAATGAAACAAAGTCAACTAAGGAGAAGCAAAGCTAGGATATTTTTCATGTTTTGTTTTTCCACCAAACACTCAAAATATTCATTGTTACAAAAATTTGCAAAGTCAAAATACACACACTCACACACCCATATACATGTGTCTACATATAGTATTCATTTTATGACAGCAACAAAAGCCTTATTGTTAGCCTTATCTCCGAGTAATCATATTTTTTTAAATCAATCTATGAATCTCTCTTGTGCTCATTTTTTTCTCTAGTATTTTAGCAGATTATTTCAGGTTACCTGCTCTTCAGTATGGCTTCCATGTGACCAACTGTGCCATTTCATTAGCTACAGTCCAAACTCCCAAGAACCGGAGAGATTATAAGCACTGATGGCTTTTATTTCTTGGGAAAAGCTGTTTCCCACCAGGGAGCTACTCGGTCTGCCTGTATTAGGGTTAAGATGGTTACACAGAAAATCATTCTAGGGGTCTTGAGCAAGCTGGCCAGTGTCACTCCTGTCTAACAGAGAACTATTGAAAGCATCTGAATATAGGGCCTCCCTGGTGGTAGAATGGGTTAAGCAATGCACTATGAAGCAAACCGCAGCCACTGTAGCACGAGCACGAGTTAGATCCCTGCTGCCGGCCAGGGAGGGGACCCACATGGCACAGCAGACCTCTCCTGTTGTGCCCGCTGCTCCCCTCAGCAGTGTGCTTCTGTTGATCTGCCTGTTCTTCTCCCTGCTCTCTGTGGTGAATCCTCTCACCCCCCACACCTCTGGCCTGTACCTCAGTGCTTGTATGCATAAATAAATAAATCTTTAAAAAAATAAAAGCATCTGAATATAGAATTTAAATTTTATTGATCTGTGTATTTCCTAAGCCAACGATCAAAGTGCCTCGGCATAAAAAGATTTAATCAGCATTTGTTGAACTTGAAAAATAATGAGGGGAGGCCTCATTGTGACTGACACTGCTCTGGGGTATTTCAGTTGACTTTTCAATCCTTTATCCAAATTTTTAAAATGTCTAAAAGATCTAACTACCAGCTTACATGAAATACAGAGTACACAGTAGTAGGTTCCATAACAATAGAAGGATTTAATCAACAAAAGCCAACACCAGAAACTTACTATATGACAAGTAACTTGGCGTCTTCAAAAATAAATTGGGGATGGGAAGCAGAGATGGGGAGAGACTGACCAACCAATGGTTTTTAAAATATGCTTGAAGGACATAAGCGATATCTAAATGATGGACATTGATTGGTATACTGATTAAAAAAAAAACTACAAAAATCAAATGAACATTTATGAGGTAATCATGGAAACTTTAATGCTGAAAATTTAATATTAAGGTATTATCAAAGTTTTAACAGCGACAATGATATAATAGCTATGTTTTAGAGACCTCACTTTTTATAAACACAGAAAAATATTAACATTGAAGCAATATTGTGTCTGGCATATGCTTTATAATAATCTTGGAAGGAGTAAGGGAAGAGTTATTAAAGCTGGGAGATGAAGTACTCTTTGAGTACTTAATGTTATTACCATACTGCCTTCCTTCCACTTTGACTCTCGTGTAAATTTTCCTTGGGTTCTTCACTAAACAAAAGCGTGACATGCCCCACCCTCCATTACATCCTGCACACACTTTTATTATTGCAAATATCACATTTTAGTGCTGTTGTTACTCATGATGGCAAATGCTTCAGTAGAAAATATTTTGAGAAAGTAAATCTTATTTTTCTTGACCTGGTATGGCAAAAATTAATAGCTGCATAATACCCCAAATTATCATTCCTTCATCACCCTCCCTACAGAAAAGGATTACTTACTTTAGCATCAGCTATGTACATAAAACTTCTTCCAGAACATAGCAGGTGCTAGATGTTTCATCCTCTCTAAATTTTCACTAGGCAAATCTTCTATACCACTTTTTCTCTAATCTCACCTCTTCCAACTTTTTTTTAAAAATTATTATCTATCCCTATTAGATCAAGTAACTAACAAGCTAGCGAAACTTACTGTTTATTGTTTCTTTGTTGTTTTTTATTTAGGTAGCACTGGTTTATAACATTGTGTATGGTTTAGAGGTATAGGATCACACCCTTCTCAACTTTGCTCTCCTCACTTCTCTACCTTCCCTTCCACCCCCACATCCCCCACTCCCACCAGAGTCTCAATTCTACAGTCAGATTTCTAGGGTTTGTTATTGGTTTGGCTGACCTTTTGTTTTATTTCTCTATATCCCACTTATAAGTGACAGCATCAGGTATTTGTCTTTCTCCTTCTAATTTATTTCACTTAGCATAATCCCCTCCAGTTCCATTCATGTTGTAACAAAAGGCAAACATTTTTCTTTTTCTCATAGCTGAGTAAGTAGTGTGCAATTGTTTTTCTTAACATACCCCAGGGTTTTATCACAGTGACAGGTAAATGGTGAATAAAAGGGGGGGGGGGGATCCAAGGACATCAAGCACCAAAGTAATAATGTTTGTGTGTCTCTAAGTTAAATATAAATGCAAAATTCTTCTCTGTTAGCAAAAAAACATTCAAAATACCTTTGCATATGCTAAAAGAGATTGCATGGCAATGACAGTAAAGGAAGCATTATCTCTTTAAAAGAGCACTTCATATGTTTGGGACAACTGCCTCGTAGCAAATAACTAGTTAGACAACTTTCAAAAGAAGGATCTTATTAAAGCTATATCTAAAAGTCATCAAGACTTTGGGGATTTTAAAGAAGATTAATTTATAAGTATCCCAACATCTCTGTCATTAAAATGTCAATGCAAGGCATTAAACCCACCAAAGGTGGATTCTTTGTTTTACAGATTGTGACATGCCCTTACAACAAACACTAAGCTTCCATGAGAATTAGTTCAGTACCTTAGTTTGATTTATCACATGCTCAGTAAATAGTCTAACTTTCTGATGAGCAATCTTGACTTTAGAACTTTTTGTTAAAGGATGGCTTGACTTGCATTGTAAGCTACACCTCCTCTCTCTCCCTAAGAAAGGAAATCACACAACTTATATAAAAACCCATTCTTCATTAGGAGAAATCAGTGAACTCTGGAGCTATGCTATTCTCTTTACACTTTTCTTAGAAACATAGTAAGATCATCTAAAATTGTGAATGAAAAATGTTTAATCTGTTAACAAATAAATATCAAGTACAGGAAAAAAAATAGCCTCACCTTTTAATGAGAACTATATATTTTCTTTATGGTACTTGCACAATAAGCACACAAATCTCCAAAAGTTACCAAGTCTAGGACACTGTAAAAATCAATTTTTCACTGAATGACTGCTTATATCCATTCAGCATGAATTATTGCCTTATTAAGTACCAAAGACTTTTTCTCCCTAACTGCACACACCATTGTACCAAATCTAGTTAGATGAAGCAGAAACAAATTTATATTTTCTAATACTTATTCTGATTCTTTAGACTAGAAACTGCACTGCAGATAGTTGTCACATTTCATCAAATTATTCTCCTAGTCAGATTCATACTAACAAGGCCCTCATGTATCATTGCTTTTTGCTTTTTATGAAAAAGAAAAGAATCCCCACTAATTTCACAGTACAGTGATTCATTCATTACTTAATCTTGTTTCTTAGTCTATTAAAATTAAAGATTCATATGCCCTGTTGTGCCACACCATTATATTCAATAGTTGCACTTAAAAATGTTGAAAATGAAATTAAAGCTACTCCAAAATGCTTTCAATGGATATTTCTAAAGCCCTGATTCCTTATCTTTTCTGATTTATACTATGGCTGCTTATTTCTCACTTAGATTTTTAAATTTCTGTTAGAAACATAAATCAAAGTTGATAGGTAGACATTAGTAGTAGCATGCACAATTGATGTATTGTGGAGGATTTGTCCAGTGAGAATTGCAAGAATCAGCAAGTAGAATTTTATTTTTAAATTAAGAAAAATAATACCCCAAATCCCACATTTAAAAATGCAAAAGGTCCCTTAATATTACTAAAGTTGTTAGATTTGACTTTCCATTAATTTCAGAAAGGAGGAAAATGGTGGTGAAAGACCAATATAGGAAACAGTATCTACAAGAAGGAATTCCTATTGTAATAGAGTGTCTTAGTGCTCTGAATTTCAATTGCTGGAAGCTGTGGATAATTAATAAATTCCTTAGTAGCAGTTTCAGTTTACATTTCATATAGGAGTCTACTGTGATATAAAAAAATCACTGTAAATCAGTTATTATTAAAACTCTGCTAGGGAAGAGATATATATACTCCACGTTATGTGTGCAATAACTCTGCCTTCCACCCCCGGATCAGGATGAATGTGGCCTTTTCTGTTTCTGAGTTTAAGAAGTAGAGGAGTACAAAGTTTGGGGCATGTCCTTAAGCAGAAGGGTAGATTTGAGAATATGTCTTTTCTTTGGGGATTGTAACATTAGACTACAGCACACCAGGGTAGTTATAGAACTAAGTGTAACCTTCAACTCTGGCTGGTTTTATCTGTAGGGTAGGGCTTGCTCAGTTTCAAGTATCCACTAGCAAGCCAAAGGTTTAAGGAACAGCCACTCAACAAGAACCAGTATTTATGCCGTGAGGAGGTATTTTTCTTTGGTGAAGTTCGATGGCTTTGGTGAAATAAATTGGACTTCATACAGAGCAAACTGTTATCTCTTCTAACTAATCCCTATTCCACCTGAAATGACAAGGGATTAATAAGAATTATTTCATAAGTAAGTCTTAAATATATATCCTGTCTCTCTGTCCCTCTTATAAAATTGCAAACAATTTTCCATCATAATGCATCTTGGCCTTCTACTGAACTAAAATAATATATACATTTAAAAACTTTATTGTTGCATAATATAAACCATGTAAAATGCACAAATTTTTACACAAAGGTAGAATGTATGCTATGTTTATTTTATACGTATTATAAAATGAACACTTCTAAATATACCATCTCAAGAAGTTTCTCTAATACCCATGTGAATCAGTCATTACCTTCTTCTAAGGTAATAAATAATTCTACTTCTAACACCCCATAATAACTTTGCTTGTTTTTGAATTCACATAAATTGAAATATATATGTATTCTTTGCATCTGACATCTTTTGCTCCAGCTTATACTTGTGAAATTTATATATGTTATTTGTTTCACAATAGCATATTCTTTTTACTGGTCTTAAAAATTTAAATTGATACCCCAATTTTATTTATCAGTACTAATATCGATAGCTATTTTACTTATTTCTAGTTTGGGGCCATTTAAAGTAATGTTTGTAGATATTCTCCTCTGGACTTTATTGATTACTTATATATATTCAGTTGGGTATTTATCTAAGAGTGGAATTGCTTGGTCAGCTGGTATGTTTAACTTCAATTTTAGAACACATTCCCAAAGAGTTTTTCAAAATGGTTAAACCAACTTACATCACCACCAGCAACTTAGTATTTCTAATTGCTATATATCTTCTCTTTCAAACATGTAGTATTTTCAATTATTTTTAAAATTTTGCCATTATGGTGAGATGAAGTATCTCTTGGTTTCAATTTGCATTTCCTTGAGAAATAATACTACAGATTACCATTCCATGTTAACCATCATTTTATTAGCACCTTTGTAAAACACCTTTTTAAGCATTTCTCCCACTTTCATTATATTAGATTTTTTTCTTACAAATTAGTAGGAGCTCTTTATTTATTCTGTATTTTAGTTCCTTTCATATACTTCTATGGCATGTGTTTCCAGTATTTTTCCCACACTGCACTGCAGTGATACTTTGCCAATAAATCAGGTGATGATAAATGAATTAGTCTATTTCTGCACTCTTTTCTCTGTTTCATTGGTCTTTTTTTTTTTCCATACTTAAACCACTGCCACACTCTATTACTGCTACATTATAATAAAAGTCATATCTGGTAAATGCTCCAACTTTGTTCTTTGAGCCTGACATGTTTATTCTTGGAGTTTTGCTTCCGCAGACATTTTTGAATCAGTTTTTCCAATTTCCCCCCAAAATCCTACCGGATATTTATTTGGGATTGGAGCCCTAATACTGACACAGTCTGCAAACACATGGCATATATTTTCTATTCATATGTTTCTCTTAGTTTTAAAATGATGTATAGAGGCTTTGCAAATCAGGGCAGAGGTTTTGCTAATTTGATGATTTTAACATTATTGTTAATATCATCCTTTATAATTTTCATTTTTATTTTATTAAAACACAAAATATATCTTTTCATTGGCAGTATGTAATTATTTTATTTTTAATCTAAGCAATCTCTGTCTCCATTAGACCATTTACAACAAATTTCGGAACAGATTCAATCAACCATCTTACTATTTTGTTCCTATTTGTCAATCCTTTCTCCTTGCTTTCTTTTGCATTATGCTTTCATAATTTTACTATTTCTTACCTCCATTTGCTTGTTAGTAATACATAATTTTATCCTTTTAATACCTACATTAGAGATCACAACATACATTTTAACATATTAAGTCTAATTCAAATTAGTAATTTTACCATTTCCCTGAACATTAAAAAGAAATCTTATAACACATAAACACCATTTACTTCCTTTTTCCTTTGGCTAATACAATGTACTTTAAACCCCATCATATATAATTACTGTTTCATAATTATTAAGTTAGTTTTACCTACATGCTTTTTACCCCTCCTGTCCTTTCGTCCATATATTATTGTTTCTATCTGAGTTCCCAGCACTTTTTAAAGATTTCTTTAATATTTCTTTTAGTGTTGACTTAGAAAAATTTCTCTCAGCCTATTTCTGAAGCCACCTTTACTTTGCCTTTCTTTTCACCACTAATGACCCTGGGTACAAAATTTTGATCAGTAAACATTTCCCATTAGTTCATTAACAACTTCAATTAATATCTTCCCTCCATTTTTCCTGCTGAATTGTTATTTATCTTATTGTTGCTCTACTTAAAGTAACATACTGCTGTTCACTGTGGCTGCATTCAGGAGTTTTGTTTTGTTTTTTGGCCTTTAGATTTCAGCAGTTTTACTAGGATGTTTCAATGAGTTCATTATTAATGTTTAATATTCCCAGAGCTTTTCCAGTTTCTAGTCTGAGTTTTTCATTACTTCAGAAAAATGAACAACCAGTATTTATTCAAATATATTTTCTGTCACATTCTCTCTTTCTTCCCTGCTTGGAATTCCAATAGCACAGTTGTTCTAATTTTCCCCTATGTACTTAATATCTTGTCTTTGGTAATTTTCATAGCTGTTTCTCTTTGTGCTCAAGGTAACTTTTAGTTCTAGAACTACCATTTTATGTGTTTTATATATTCCAGTTTGGGGTGACACAGTCAATATTCTTTCTCTATTTTCCAGAACATAATGACAGCTATTTTGAAGTCAGTTGTTTTTTTATAATATTTCTAACTGCTTAATCATCTTTTGCTGTTGCTTTATCATTGTTTGGACATTTACCTGGTATAACTGGCAATATTTCAATGAATGCTAAGTATAAAAAGTTGTAAACACCCTATGTGATATCTTCCCACAGAAGATATTTTTCTGGCAGCAAAACAGAATTAGATAGGTTATGTTGGGTTATTTTGAGGTTAGCATATTTCTGATTTGTCTGTATTCTCAAAGAAAGGGTCTTCCAGAGGGTTCCATAAAAAATCAAGTCCCTCCTCCTGTTGATTATGAAATCTACTTTTATGTCCTAGGAAGCAATAAAAGCTCTGCTTGGTTTCTGGGACTTACATGCAGCATCTATGCAGTAGGAAGTAAGTACTTCATAAAGAAACTGCTGAAAGATGATTGACTTTCCCTTCTTAGGCTTATTCTCTAGCACCATTGGATTCTGGCTGTCTCTGGATTCTGTACATCAAGTATTTTGTTCCTGGGACAAGAGACTCTGCTGTTCCCAGTCACTAATTTCTATTCCTGTACCTTGCTCTATGAACTTCCTGTACCAAGAAGTTCTAAATGTCCTGGGAAAAAAAGGCTTCTGACAGGCAGTACTCAACTACTACTTCCCTGTTCTTCTCCCCATGTTTTTGAATGTCCTAGTGTTTTGTTTCAATGTCTTCAAACATATTAGTTTTCTTGGCAGGAAAGAGAAACTAGTACCAGCCACTATCATAGTTGATAATTGAAGTTCCCTCCTGAATGTATTTAATGAGAAGAAAATCTAAAGCTGCTGAACTATTAAATTTTTTTTTAAAGATTTATTTATTTATGCATATAAGCACTGGGGTACAGGCCAGAGGTGTGGGGGGGGTGAGAGGATTCACCACAGAA
Source organism: Galemys pyrenaicus (assembly GCA_019455555.1). NCBI lineage: Eukaryota > Metazoa > Chordata > Mammalia > Eulipotyphla > Talpidae > Galemys > Galemys pyrenaicus. The sequence goes on from JAGFMF010012021.1 coordinate 13,399,723, forward strand.
AGCGGGGAGCAGGACAGGCAGATCAACAGAGGTACACTGCTGAGGGGAGCAGCGGGCACAACAGGAGAGGTCTGCTGCGCCATGTGGGTCCCCTCTCTGGCCGGCAGCAGGGATCGAACTCGTGCTGCAGTGTCTGCGGTTTGCTTCATAACGTGTTGCTTAACCCACTGCGCCACCAGGGAGGCCCTGAACTATTAAATTTTTAAGACTGCATTAGTACTAATTGGAATAAATATGGGAAAAGTTCAAATGATTTTTTGCACAAATCCCAGTATATTCCGTGGGTGATTTTAGGGAAGGCACTGAAAAGTCTTGGAGGTGAATTTGCTTTTGTATGTCTAGGGAGTCCCCATTATTTTTTCACATGTCATAGAATTCAGTGAGAAAATAACTTGACTGAATTTTATGTCCTTATTATTCATCATTAATGATTAACTTAGAAATATATAATCATTTAACATACAGAAATTTTTCCTATATGACATTATTTTTTCAATATCCTCTACAAAGAGAAAATAAGTAAGAATGTAACAGTTCTATGTGATACAGTTATAATTAATATCTGGTAAGCATAACACATATAGGATAGCTATTAATTGTTCATTTATTGTTGTTTTCATGAACAATTTACTATCTTTGTATCCTCCTGGGACATGATATTTAGTAGGGAAATAGTTAACTCCTAAAGGAAGCAGGGCATTAATACATCTTATAAAATATGAAGAAGCAGAGGACTTACGGCTCAAGATCCTAATCTTTAAGAAATTCATAGTAACATGAACTGGAATATTGCTTTGATCATCAAGGGCTGAGGTCACCCAGTTGCTTAAGCTGAAATGCAGAGCTTACCACATCACCAGTGCTGTTGGACTCTGAATTAAACTTAGGGTGATTTCTTCTGATTACAGAAGTGACTATTAATTTGAAACAAAATTTAGAAAATAAGTCCAAACAAAAATATTAAACATATTCCTATTACCTAAAGATGACTTAGACAGTTTTAGATTGAATAATCAAGATATATTATACCTGGTTTTAGTTGTAGAAGACAAAATTATGATATAAAATATTTTGTATGGATGGATATTTTATCACAAAAAATATTCTTTCTTGCCTGCCTTTGAAAGGCTTTGATCTCATGGGTCCCAGATATATTATGGGAGAAAAAATGTCACATATGTTGCACTACACTGATTCAGTACTCTAGAACTAGAAATATAAACACTCATATGTACAAGTAATTATGTAATCATTTTCATAATGATCAATCATGAAAGGACATAAAGCTACTTGTCACCATAAAAAGGAAACATATTTCCCTTTCTTCTATACACCACTAAAAAGCATGCATCTAGTAAGACTTATATCCTCTGCCAGTTCTACCCTTCTATATTTAAAATGACCCTGCAATATACAGGGTTTTGAGTGTTTATTATTGGTAAGAAGTATGAAATAGCTATCCTTATAGATAATTAGGAATGGTCAGACACAATCTGCCATCTATACAACATCTTCTACTCTGGGTAGAGGAGGGGACTGTGATTATAGAATGCCACGATTCTGCACAATTATGGAGAAGCACCTGTGCTACTGAATACTGCCCAATGAATCCATAATTTTAAGGAACTATCTTCTGTAGAAAGTTATTTTAAATTTCACTCTATTATGAATAATCTTAATCATCCATTAATGTAAATTGATTTTTATTTGCATAGCAGAACACACTTCACAAAGATAGGGCAGTAAAAGTTTGCAGAGTTACAGGTTTCTATTTTCCATTTTAAAACCAATTTATACTATAGAATTGTAAGGCCCAATAAAAGAAAAACATAATGGCAAACACATCTTTTGGAGACTATTGGTTATTAAATTATTAAATTATTCTGCTACACAGTAATCATACAAGCAGGGAAAATTCTAGTCTCAGTGATGACAACATTAAAAGGCATTAGTGTCAGCACTGCTTGTCAGAATTTTTATTAGTTTTCTAGCATGTGAATGCTGTGATCCCAAATTCTACTTACCAAATGAACAAGAAGCAAACACATTTTCATAAGGAATTAAAAAATTTCAAAAATAAGATTACTGCATGTGTTCATGTGAAAGAAAAGTACTCCAAAATTTCCAAATCTTCAAAGTAGTTAGATGACAGATTAGGTAGATATAGATTGAGAAACTGACAGATCGACAGATATAAACACACACCACAGATAATCCCAAAACAACAATGCATGCAAAACCAATGTTAGTGAACATACAATTTATAAGGGTAAGATTTTTTTAATTGTATAATATAATCCATTACAGCACTTGCGACTAAATACCGTTCACTTCATACAGAAAGTGGTGGCAATTAAGCTTGGAGGTAATTATGTGCTTTTACAATTGCTAAGTGTAATTTTAGAATGAAAAACTGTTATGAAATGCAAATTTAACTTCTATCCAAAATGTTAATGTTTGAAATCATACAGCTCTCAGTTATTTTAGGACATTGCCATGTTCACAGATGCAATACAACTCTCACGATACTGTTTCTAAACAGCTGAGAGGCTTACTGTATGTATACTTTTCAAAAACCCATTATGCTGGATAGCACAGATAATAAATAGGATTATTTATTTCAGTTTTCTTGAAATAAGAAAGAACAAGGTTTTGGTTTTTTTTTGTTTTTTTGTTTTTTGTTTTTTGTAGAGTAGATTTTAAAGTTCCATTTCCAACTATTCATCCCATGGGTAATACAAAATCTACTTGAAATCAGACTAGTCTAATCTCCAATAGATGCTCCATGTATCCACAAATTTATGTCATCAATGAAATAAGCATGACTGAAATTAAACCCTTATCTTCTTTTTTATAAGCAGAGATTCAAAATATAGATACTATTCCATTGAAGGTCATAATGTACCCTTAGCAATTCTAAATTTTGTTACTTAAAATTATAAATGTTTTGAAATTTAAAATGTTTTCTGGCAGTTTTCTACTAAGAGTATCTTCTGCTCAGACTGCTGCTCATCTTTATAATTTGAAATTTTTATCTGGTTCAAGTGTTTTACTTGAGAAAACAACAGTCTTTCTTATGATGTTTTATAACTTCGCCAAATTAAGAGAACACTGAGAAAACAGAAATACACTCACTGAACAAAAGGGGATAGAAAAATAAATTATTTTTTGAAATAGGCAAAGTACCTTAGATAGGAACTCAGTAGGCCTCTGAATTGTTTCCTGGTTTCTCAGCAATCTGCACACGAAGGCTTACATGAAGAAATACACACTAGGAGCAGTACTGTCCAGTAAACAGACAGCAACAACTGATGTGGCAGGGCCACACTTCCTCTGATGGCTCTATGAGAGAATGCTTCCTTGTCTTTCTACCTTCCTTTCTACCAGGCACTCCTCAGCTGGTGACTCCCAGCTGCAATCTCCCCTCTTCTTCCACCTCCCCTTCTCCTCTCCTTTGTGTGTCCCTTCTAAAAACAATTGATCTTCAGATACAGAGCCCATCTGGATAATCCAAGATGACTTCATCTCAAGATCCTTAATTTAGTTCACATCTACAAAGGTTGCTTTCCAAATAAGATGACATCCACAGGTTCTGGGATGTGGACGTTATCTTTTGGGCGACACCACACAATTCAATATAAGACAGAGGGCCACAACACTGTCACTGACTCAAGTGAAGCCAAGTGTTGACATTCACTTAGTAATACTTTGGTTCCTAACTTTGTTCCCACTTTACTATTTTTCCAGCCAGGGAACATCATGCCCTCTGAGAGGGCTAATCAGATCACACAGTAGACCAATCCTATCCTCTTTACAGTCTGTCTTTAGACTCTCCTGTGCTTATATCCAATCACATCACATGGAATTGCAGCTACTCTTGATTCTCACCTCTTCGATTATCACTCACCATGCTCCACTTCACCTTCCTTAGCTCACTTTTTTTGAGTTCACCGGTAAACTCCATGTGAAACATTGTTTTTTAGCTAAAAGAATTCATCTGTTCTGCTGAAAATCATCATTTGTCTCACTTTACCCAGAACCTTGTTGGGTACCTGATTTTTCAGCTTATTTATTTATATATATCCCCTTTAAGCTCAATATTATCTGAACACTTTAACTGTGAGGTACCTCAACTTCAATCCAAATACTATCAATAGGTAACCAGGCGGAATCGTATAATTTCAAATTCCCAAAACAAATGAGTTGTTGTTTTATCTTTAGTGTATTAAGAAGCACACATCTCTGTGACTGAGCATCTCCCCAGGACATGGATACAAGGGAGAGTCTGGCGTTAGATCTAACCTCCACTATACTGCTAAGGATTTAATGTTATGTGCCAGAGAACTGACCCCGAGAATAAAAGACAGGGTTGTAGGGTGTATTATCCCACTAAGAATCTGCATTGAAGCAATACTGATAGACACAAAAGTAAGCTGCTATGATGATTTAAGTTAACATCCAAGATTTGATTACTGAATTATTGGATATATACAACAAAACGTCTCTTCATGAACTGAAATAATGATTTTCACAACATCTACTCTTTCTGGTTTTATTTTCACAAATCTCTGCCTACCAACCTAAGTATTTTCTGTTTTTGATGATAATGTTTTCATTATACTGGAAAAAGGTAAGCAATGTCTTAGTTAAAACAGTGATGTGCGCATGAAAATAAAATGTTCTTCATTGCCAATTCATTTAGTTATATTTAAATAAGAATGGATGGTTAAGTCTTTCTGGTAAGATTTGAAACCTGATTTTTGTTGGCAACATTTTCTGTAAAAATTGATTTAATCTTAAATGTTAAAATTATTTAATGAATATACATTTACATATTTTTAACTATTTGCAAATGAGTGGATTATCTGTGATTGGATTTTACTTGTGGACGTTCTTAAATTATTTTTTTTAATCTCAACCTCTGCTTATATTTGAACATTCTAAATTCATTTAGCTGGAAAAACCAATTCCCTGTGGTACCATTAAATATGTTGCTAAGCAAACCACCTAGCAGCATCTATAAACAGGAAGTCTGGATGTGAGCCAGTCTTACAAGTTGAGAGTAGGTCAGTGAATTTTAAACCTGCACATCATTAATGAAGAAAGAAGTCTTGCTGCTTAGCCAGCTTATACTTCTTTCTGAGCAAATATACACACTTATTGACCTATGCTAAATTTATTTTGCTTTCTCACTTCTGCCTTTGAAGTATTTTCTATACTGCTACATGGATTTGAAATTAACAAGGAGTCCCTTAATCTGAAGAACAGATCTAAAGATAATGTTAAAGATCTACTTGTACACCTTTCAAGCAAAGTTATAAATGATAGCCTTTTCCTGCATTCTTATATAGGAAACAATTTGTCTTAAGTATATAATCTAGGCTGTACAATGGAAAAAGAAAGAAAAGTTTGTATGGCTTTTTAAATGGGTATTAGATCATGTGTTACTAAAGTAAATCTGTATCAGTTTGTTAGAGCTACAGTAACAAAGTACTACAAGCTGGGTGGTTTATAAAACGTCGACATTTTTTTTTCCTCTTATAGTTTGAAACCAAGGTGTCTTTAGAGTTACTTTTTTCTGAGGGTTGTGAAGAAAATTTGGTCCATGCCTCTTGGAGCTTCTGGTGGTTGGAGCAAAGGCAAACTTTGTCTTTCTTTGACTTGTGGCAGCATAATTCCAATCTCCACACAGAGCTAGTATTTCTTTCTGTCTCTTTATTTGTGTACTGATTTCCCTTCTTTCTGAGGATACAGTCATAATGGATTAGGGTCCGCTATAATGATCTCACCTTAACTTGAATACCCACGCATTTTTTTTTTTTTTTAACAAATAAGCAATTTGTCACAATCACCTGTATTGAGGGTTAAGACAATTGGCATCCTTGGGAGTTAGGGGCAGTTGGGACACAATTCAATTCAGAAAAAAATTAGTTCCTTAAGAAATGTCACAGAAAACCCCACACAGTAATTTTTCCATATTTCTAGCAGATCCAGTAGTTCATCTTTGTGTTTGCTGTTATTATTTTAATTTTCTGTACTAGGCTTTACAAGCACCTAAGTTAATTCCATTTCAAAAAGACATGTATAGAGATTGTTAAAATGATTTGTAATAATACTTATCTACTAATGAAATTTATTCATAAACTGTTTTGTTTCTTATATATATGTATATACACACACACATTAAACAGTTATATGAGAAAAGCAACCCAGAGTTTAATTACTGAAACTGAGTCATTATGTTTAAGTACATATGATGGATTAGCATTTGGAAGGGGAAAAATCTAATTCTAAGAATCCTTTCAAAGAAAAGAAAATGGGGTCTTTATTAATTTTTGTTAGTTCTCCTCACCTCACAAGACCCAGCAACTATGTTGAGAATTAAGGAAACCTGAAAAGAGTGGATATAGATGAGCAGCAAACAGGAGGATTAGCAAAGAGATTATCAGCCAATTTAAGAACAAAGTTGTTTGCTACTGTAGTTACTCCAGGGGATGCTTGAAGGGGCAAATATCCAGAAAACTGGCAAGGAAATAGAAAAGTCAGAAACACAGTTATTTAAAAGAAGGGCTGAGGCCAGAAGAGGAGCCCATGATACAAAAGTTTAGGTGAACACTATTGGGAGCCTGCTGCCCTAAAGGGAGCAGGAGTTCTCTGAGAGCACCTGTTTACTCTGCACTTGGAGTTCCAGGAGGTCAGAGGTTCTGCAAACAGAACTTCTACCCAGAATTGACTCCTGTTCTCTGAGGATATACTGGCTTGTATGCATGTTCCCTACTAACTAAAAAAAACTTGTTCCAGCAATAATTTACTAATTTGTATAAGCATAAATATAATTGTGTGCCCTTTTCTTGATCCTTTATTCATATCTTTAATAAAAGCTTGGGCTGGGACAGTGAAAGGCAGAGTTGCTCTTGATGGCATTCTCCCCCAGCCTCCCCTGCTGCAAATTCGTTTAGACTCCCAGTCTTGAATAACAGTTGAAAACTTCATGGCCTTTCTGCAGCAGAACACATTTAAGACGCAAAACCTGAGCAGCCACTTCCAGGGGAAACTGATAGCACTGGAAGTAAGTATAGAGAGGTAGAGAATGTAAACTAATAAACAGGCTAGATCTAGCAGTGACCATCACACAAAACTCACATGTACCAGAATGTCTAAAAACAAGGCCCTGAACTTCAGCTGTGGTGTACATCACCTACATTTATTTTCTTGTATTTAGAAAGAAATTTGAGAAAAAGAAACCATGATCTTGAGATACATGATCATAGTATATAACAAGATTATAATCAAACTATTTTGAGTTGCTCCCATTCTCAGAAAGCACGAACAAAGTTCTGAGTGTGTGTTTGATCTTATTTCATTGTTTTTTACCTCCAGTAATCAGTATAGTGATCCCCAAATTCTCCAAAGTGAAAAACAATGAAATGTAGTCAACTTTTTTCATGAGCACCTTAACAGCCCTTTTCTGAAAAAATATATATATGAAAAACACATGCAGAGAGAGAGAGAAAGAGAGAGAGAGAGAGAGAGAGAGAGAGAGAGAAAGAAAACATATGGCATATAATTATATTTAAAACTACCAGGCAGCCCTTTTGGCTCTCTGAGCAGCACCATGGCGGTCGGCAAAAATAAGCGCCTTACGAAAGGTGGCAAAAAGGGAGCCAAGAAGAAAGTGGTTGATCCATTTTCTAAGAAAGACTGGTATAATGTGAAAGCACCAGCTATGTTCAATATAAGAAATACTGGGAAAACATTAGTCACAAGAACTCAAGGAACCAAAATCGCATCTGACGGCCTCAAGGGTCGTGTTTTTGAAGTGAGTCTTGCTGACCTACAGAATGATGAAGTTGCATTTAGAAAATTCAAGCTAATTACTGAGGATGTTCAAGGCAAAAACTGCCTGACTAACTTTTATGGCATGGATCTTACCCGAGATAAAATGTGTTCCATGGTCAAAAAATGGCAGACCATGATTGAAGCTCATGTTGATGTCAAGACTACGGACGGCTATTTGCTTCGTCTCTCTTGTGTTGGTTTTACTAAAAAATGTAACAATCAGATTCGGAAGACCTCTTATGCTCAGCACCAGTAGGTCCGCCAAATCCGGAAAAAGATGATGGAAATCATGACCCGAGAGGTGCAGACAAATGACTTGAAAGAGGTGGTCAATAAATTGATTCCAGACAGCATTGGGAAAGACATAGAAAAGGCTTGCCAGTCTATTTACCCACTCCATGATGTCTTTGTTAGAAAAGTTAAAATGCTGAAGAAGCCCAAGTTTGAATTGGGAAAGCTCATGGAAGTTCATGGTGAGGGCAGTAGTTCTGGAAAAGCTACTGGTGATGAGACAGGTGCTAAAGTTGAATGAGCTGATGGATATGAACCACCAGTTCAAGAATCTGTTTAAAAATCAACTTTCAATGATGACAAATACAAAGCGGAATTTGTGATGTTTCAAAAAAATAAAATAAAATAAAAATAAATAAATAAAACTACCAGGCATTAAATTTTCCCATGAGGCATTTTCAATATTGTGTCATCTTGAAATTATTTTAAACTCTCTAGAGTAGTATAACAAGGGAAATATTGTATTCTCCTAACTTTATATAACTTTATATATAACTTTATATATAATATATATTCATATACCTTTATATATATTATATATAACTTTATATATAATATATATTCATATTAATATATAGTAGTCTCCTAATTATATTTATGCCACAACAATCATCTAAATGTTTGCCTCAAAAGCCCAGAGAAACAGATAGAACCATTAAGAGACAACCTGTAGAACATAAATCATTTAAGGTTTTCTTGCCTCTACTCTCAAATGGATTAATATTCTTCTGTCTCAAAAGAGCACATGGTCAATCAGGCACATATGGAAATTTGTGAACACTGGATATTTAAAGAGTATATTCATAATGTTTACACTAAGTGAATCTGGACAAAAAAGAAAAAAAACACCTAAAATCTAGATGGGGATTTGCTCAGCTTACATTTTACAGTGTTCCACAGACTAAAAGCAATATGAAGATTTTTTTCAAATTATAATTCTTCAGCTTTCAAAAAAATGTTCAAGTAGCTTAAATAATATACAGATTGAAATGTAACCAAAAATCTATTAAAGTAAAAGTTTTAAAGAGGTCAAGCAATTAAGTAAGTCAGAGGTGGGAAAGGAAACAAGGAATCAGCAATTTGAAGGAAAGAATTCATAGACTAGTGTGGATATGGTGAGAACAGGACACTGGCATTTGGTAATTACTCTGATTTAACAGGAATTGGTATTGATCCCAATAAAGAAAATAATATATATGTCCAGAGTATTTCTTTAATATTGTAGACACATATTTTGAAGATAAGGATATCATTTGTGTTACTTCTAAGTCTGTTTGCTAAATAGCATGAAACTGAAATGACTCTTAGGACATAAGAATGCATCTGACGCTGTTTCCCGGCATTGTCCAAGTCAAGTTCTTTGGATGAAGAAGAGAAAAAATGTAGCAGCTTTGTCTATTATTCATACTATATTGATACTACATTTAATCTATGAAATACTCTAGATATAAATTCTTATCTCTTTCAACATTTCTCCAATGGTTGCAGTTGTAAATGTTATATTACAAAAGCATTTTTCAAAGGCAACAAACCGTTAAATTAATTAACATCAACTTGAAATTGTCAAAATGCATAGCATGTGGGGTAAAATGTTGGAATAACCACTGTGCTGAGAAACTAGAAGCAATAGAACTAATGTTTTCTATGTGGCAAAGAGGGAAAATGTAACCTGCTGAGGGGCTGCTACTGTACCATATGCTGTAGACAAATGAACAATACATGAAGTCAGTAAGAACTCCAGCAAAGAATAACTGAGAATTTAGGTCATAAAAGCCCCAGGAGATTCTAATCCCCTAGAAGTAGAACTTTCTCTCAAAGCATTAACATATCTACCAAACTGTAATACTCAGAGACAGATTTTTAATAACTTGAATTTTCTTTTTCAGAATTAATATAATTAGACAATGGTATCTAAAACTTTGCTCTCTTTAGATAAAATATAAGCCTCTTTGTCAAATATCACTTTTTCCTAATAAATTACATTTTTGAAAATAATTTATTTACATCTCTAAAACGACTGTCTACATGTATAAAAACTTGAGTATTAGCATCACAAAAAAGTAATAACTTATAGAAAAAGGAAGAAATAAAAAATATTTAATGTCTAATTGAGAAACATTAGGGTTACACTGGGTAGTATGCTCATTTAGCTTTCATTGTAGTATATTTAATCATGTTATATGTAACTGGTAATTAAGAAGTACTGTATACTACAAAATGTAATATGAACAAAATAATTCCTTCATTTGATAGACCAAGAGTTTTATACCCATATAAGTAATTAACTTGCCAAAGGCCACACTAATAATCACAAGACTGTAAACTGCTTGGTGATGTTAAGCCATATACCCTCTTATACAGCCTCTGCTCAGAGCATTGTCTATAATCTAGAAGAATCAAATGTACAAGTGAGCCAAAATATCTCACTCTTAAAGTTATTAGCCTTAGAAAGAATGTTAAGATTGCCATTTCCAGCCATCCACAAGTAATATTCCAAACAAGATTTAAACTGAAAAACTGTAAGGGGACAATTACTTTTCTCTCCCACATGATCAGACATCACTGACTCCAAACTCTCACATGTGCTAAATCATGTGCCCCAGGATAACTTTTCCCTACTCATATATTTTCCAAGAGAAATATGATTTAACTCAACCAATAGCTTGATTAAAAGATTAAAGAACAGTGTAGCATTGTAGTTAAGAACTTAAGACTCTGGAGAATTAACATGAAGATCTGCTACTAATGTCATGTAATCCATATATTAAAAGGTAATACTAAGAGTTGAAGGTTTATCAGTAACAGAGCATAGCTGTTGAAAAAATATATATCAAGTATGAAGAAAGGGGATTATAAGATTGCTAGAGCATTTTAGAGAGCCACAGGCATAATCTACCTTTCTCTGTTCTGTTATTTTATGATCTGCTTGTATCTAAAAAAGGGAAACAAATCTAATATTTCAGAATACCCTAAAAATAACTAACTTAAGTGAGGTTAAATATGTTAATGTAACAGTGCCTATTCATCTCTTTAATTATCTCTTAAAATGAATTCTAAATATCAACACTTCTCATAAATATGAATCTCTCACAAGTATCCATCGGCATAGAAAATCACCCTTTAATTTTCACTACCTGCCTGATAGAATGATAATTTCTCTCTCTCTCTCTCTCTCCCTCCCTACCCCCCCCCCCCACACACACACTCATTTAGGGAATTTTCTTTTAAAACCTTGGGCCTCCATCCTCGTTCTTTGTAAAATGATACTGCAATCACATGAATTGACTATAAACACACAAACTTATAATAAAAAGCCATAATTTTGAGTCCTTTCACAGAGCTAATCTCATTGCATAATATATGCAAGGAAGGTAGTACAAAGCCAGAAACTAAGACAGACTGGGATTTAAGAAATTCTTATAGCTGGTGAGTGCCAAAACCTAGTGTTTCTTACTCTTAAGTCAAAGCATTTTACCATGTGCACACACACACATATTTACATATTTACTGCTTAAACCCATAACCTACATTTTTATTGTATGTTTTATTTCTGAAGCTACTACCTCATCCAATGCAAAAACATATTGCTGACTTTAAAGTTCAGACAACTTACAGGAAATAAACAGCCTAAATTTTTTGGCCCTTGTTTGCTTATTTTTAAATTTCACAACTATATTCTCTTTGCTTCAGAAAACTCTATTACAGTATTAAAAACTATTAACCAACCTCCTATTGACTTTAACAAAACAATTATTGAAAAAAGAACATAGCCTTATAAAGCATGTGCACAAAAAGAAATATAATCCCTTCCTGGCACAGATGCACAAATTCAAATTGCCAAGAAAGAATCTGAAAGATATTTTGAAATCAATACATGTGCAATAAATGGTCACAGAGAAATATGAAAGGTAGGGAAGGCATACATATGTAAAGTCTAGCATTAAAAGAATTGCTCTAAGTGGGTTGGGCTTTCAATAAGGGGGAAAAAAGCCAACAAATCTAAGATGGCTAAGAATCTTGGTGCAATACTATGCATACAGTAGGCACTTAATAATTTCTCTTTGTTTAAAATATTTTATTTTTCATGCATACAAGAACTAGGGATTAGGCCAGAGATGTGGGGGATGAGAAGATTCACCAGAGACAGAGTAGGGAGCAGCAGGTGAGACAGGAATTATTTGCTACACTGTATGGGCTATCTTCCTGGCCTGGATCAAACTCATGCCTCAGTGGCTGGCAACAGCTTGACAGACTGAGGCTTTAATCCCTGTGCCACCAGGAAGGCCCACTTAAAACATCTTTCTGTCTTAAAGGGCCTTTATTTTTACAAAAATGAATACAGGGCTCTATCAATTGGAAATAATTTTTTGGAACTAAATCAGAAACTAACTGAAAGAAGAAACCACTATCTTCATTTCAGAGAAATGGCAATAAGCGTATTTTGTCTCTACACAGGCAGATTAGGATGAACTACGCAGCACCCTAGTAATTTCTCGCATCAATATCTGGTTTTACTATAATAACCAATACTCTTCACATCCACATTAAAGAAAAAACCCTTTGGTGGGGAGGGGAGGGGGAAGGTTGGGGGAGGATGGGAGCGCAGGGGACTGAGGTGGTGGTGCGCTGGTGAGATGGTGGTGGGAATACATGGGGATTACAATTGATGGCAAGTATATGTAAATTTTAAAAAAATATTTTATATTAATAAAAAAAAAAAACCTTGATGTACCTACTCACCCTCTCTCATTGTAACTATAAATTTCACCTATGCACTCAGACAGAGATGACAAAACAGCCAGGGTAACTGCTTTATGTCAGCTGAGTTAACAATAATGTTACACTTCTGTTTGTAACAGAAAGCAATGTTTGTACTTCTGGTACAAAACCTGTGCTTGAAATGGATATTAACCAGTGTTGATACCCATATTTAAGAGAGAAAAAATTTCAAATTTAAAAAGTTAAACTTGAAATCCAACTTTTATCCAGAAGAATAATCAAAACTTTATGTCTACATGATAAATGAAAAGATCCTACCTTCTCCTCTGCAAAAAGGGTGACACTAAGTTTTCCATGTTTTGGTTTCTTAATTTCCAACATGAAAGAGAAGATAAGGTTATGCTAATGAAGAGGAAAAGATTATATATGCTGATGGAGTTGATTCAGGCACATGATATGGTCATATAATAGAGAAATACAGGTTCTGAATTTACTGTCCAAGCTCCTGGCCAGAGCTCCTAAAATCTTTGTAATAAAGGCAACAGAAACATCTTTGATGTAATATTTATTCTTTCATCCCAGTTCTTGACACAGGGCTCCTAAATCTCTTGAATTCTCTGAGTCAAAGAAACATCTGTGTTCTAATAAGAGTCATCTTGGTGGGCTTCTGGGTATCTTCAGGATAGGCACTGGTTACCAACAAAAACAAACCATGGTTAGAAGTTGGAGCTTTTGTCCCATATGCCATTCTCCAGGGAGGGGGAAGGGATTGGAGAATGAGTTAATAATAATTAATCATGTCTTTGTGATGAAGTTTCATAAAAACCCTGACCTACAGCATTCAGAAAGTTCCAGGGTTGGTCCACATTGCATGAGATGTCACATCCTAACTGCATGTGACAGGAGCTACTGCTCAGGAATGTCACCCCGTGTGTCTTTCCCACCCAGCTATTCATCTACACCCTTTTATCATACCTTGTGCTAAAAGAAGAAAGCAATAAATATAAGTATGTGTTTAACTTGACTTATATGAGTAATTCTAGAAAGTTATCAAACCCAATGAGAGAGTAGGGAACCCCAATTTACAAGTGGTTGGTCAGAAGCCAGGTGACAATATCAGACTTCAGATAGACATACTAAGTGAGGAAAATCTCATGGGACTGAGCTACAAACCTGTGGAATACAATGTAACCCCTAGAGAGTGTCAGAATGGAAGTGAATTGTAGGGGCACCCAAATATCACCTTATTGGTCAGTAATGGAAAGAACCCATACATCCTATGTCAGAAGTATCATAAGTATGGTAGTAGCCGGTAATGGAGAAATATAGAGAGTTTTTCTTTATAAGATTAAATGAAAAAAAAAAAAATAGGTACTACAATAAATTTTGTTTTTACTTTTTTAATAAGGCTTTCTTTATAGACTGAAGAGGCTAATTCTCAAACACACATGGAATTGCAAGGGACTCCGAAACAATTCCAAAACAATATTAAAAACACAAACAAAGTAGGAGGACTCATGCTTCTTGATTTCAAATATTTCAAATTTCAAACAACCAAATTAATATTAAAAACAAAAACAAAGCAGGATGACTCATACTTGATTTCAGTCTTACTACAAACCAGCAGTATCAGACAGTATGGTGCTGGCACAAGAACACGTGTAGATTATCGCAATAGAGATTCCATAAATAAATTCACACATCTATGGCCAAATGATATTTGACTAAGATGACAAGATTATCCAATAATGAGAAAATAACAGACTTTTTAACAAAAGGGTGCTAGGAAAACTGGATAATCAAATGTAAAAGAATGAAGTTAGACCAAAATATATAAATAACTTTTACAAATTTTCATCCAGAATATGTAAAGAACATTTCATATAATTCAGTGATAAAATGACAAAGAACCCAATTAAAAGATGCATAAAGATTCTGAATAGCCATTTCTCCAAAGAAGATATACTGTAAGCAAGAGGTCAATCACATTAGGAAGGACAAAGGCAGAATTTTGATGGTGAGCATAATGTAGTATCTACAGATGTTGATTTATAATGCTGTATACCTGTAATCTATATAATGTTATAAACAAAAGTCAATTCAATGAAAATTTTAAAAATAATAAAAATGTTGCCCAGGATTTGGAAGATATTCATTGGCTCAGAATGCCATAACAAAAGACCACAGAGTGCCTTGCCCAACTGAAATTTATTTCTCAAAGTTCTGAAGGGCAGTAAGTCAGAGTCAAGATGAAGGTGAATTAGATTCCTGGTGAGAGCTCTCTTCTTGCTCACAAAGTCTTTATTTGGTACATGCATGTAGAGAAAGAAAGGGAGCAGCAACTCTATGGTGTCTCCTTTTTTTTTCCTTTCATTTTCAATTGTACTTATTTTTTTTGAGGTAATAGTACACAACAACAGATATGATTCAGAAGTACAGGTTCACACCTCTTCAGAAGCATGACTTCTTATAAAGATACTAATCACTGCTTACAGAGCACTGAGGAAGGCTCCACTCTCATGATTTCATTTAACCCTAACTGCCCCACAAAGACCTCTTCTCTAAATGCCACCACAAGGATAGCTTCAACTTAGGAGCTTGAGGAAGAAGACAAACATGCAGTCCTTAACGTAGAGAAACTTGAAGACAAATACATTGCTGGTGAAAATGTAATATGGCATGGATGTTTTGGAAAACAATTCCTCAAATAATTAAACACAGATGACCATATGACCCAGAGATTCCACTTGCTAGGTTTATGTTCAAGAAAACTGAGTATGTTTTTTATGGTTACAGTGAGAGGGATGAGGAAAAGGAATGGTAAATGCTAACGGGTGCTAGCTTCATCTTGGAGGGATGAAAATGTTTGAAAGTGGATGGCTGCACAATAAACTAAAAATTATTAAGTTGTACATGTCAAAAGGTTAAAATATGATATGAGAATTCTAACTATATAATACTGTTTCCATAGAAATGGAAAAATTTGCTTGGAAAATTATTATTTGCTTTCTTGAGGTTAAAAACACCGCAAAATTAGATATCAAAGAAAAATTAATTTATGTAACAAGTCAAAAAGTATTAATATAAAGTGGTAACAAATGATAAAATAAAACACTTAACTCTTGCCTTACAGGCGGTCATCACTGCCTTAATCCCAGGACTTATGCATCTGAGTTTTAATTTTTGAGATTATTTTAAGTCTATTCCTATGAGTTATTTTAAAATCCAGTCACAGATATTTCCCCCAACACAGAAATTGTAAACACACTAAAGATGAACTAGATTTATCTATCCTTTCATTTCCTTTCTAAAGTATACAACATGTACAGTATTAAGCCAAAACATAGCATGGGAAGGTATAGGACAGAAATACAGAGTCTATCCTAGGTTTGCTATCCAGAGAAATCTGTAATAATTAAGCAAATGTAGTATAACATGTGAAATCACAATCAGAAAATAAATGAATACAAAATTGATCTGCAACATGGAACTTTAAAAAACAAAAGTACACAGAACAATAAAAAGGGGAGGTTTTTTTAAAAGACCACATGAAAAATTCATAGAAAATAATCAGGAAAAGTTTGTCACCACAATCAAAACCTGACTTTAAATTACTGAATTTCAAACTGCTCCACGTTTTGAAAAATTGTTTTCTTTGCTTTTCTCTTTGTTAATTACTATTTTCTGTCTTTTACACCTCTCCAAATTTAAAAGGTGTGAGTATCAAATAGAGTATTATAGAGAATATAAAAGTAAAGATCAATGTTGCTATGTACTAAGTTCTAGATCTTTAGCGATGAAGTCTTTAAGTTATAGTTATAAGGGTCTTTGGGGATGAGCTGCAAAATTATTTAATCTTTGCCCTAAAATGTTTCCTAAAGTTAGGTACTTGTGAGATTTATTTTATTCACTTTATTCATATCAAATATGACCAGAAGATGGGGTTAAAGGCTTCATGTTACACAGAGAAGGGGTTCCAAGGCAGAGATAGGAAGTGGAATCCCAGCCACTGTGTTTCCTGCGTGCATTTTCCTGAGTTAACTGTAAAAATGGGGTCTCATTGAAAATTGAATAAAATAAGACAGCATCTAATACTGTCAGTGGGATAGTGTATGTGCTTGAATATGATAATTCCTTTATACATTATCATTTCCAACTAGCTGGGAGATATATACATATTCTCAAAGCCAGTAAACATATTTTCCATGAATCACAGAACTAATAATGTTGAACTGAACAGAATGCACTAATTATTTTTGATTCAATGATGCGCACATATATTGACTAAGCATTTATTCCTTTTAATTTTTTTCTCTCATTTGGCTGCTCTATCTGTGCTTCACTTAAAAATTATGAGAAAAATTTGACATGCTATAATAAGAGATTCCTATTGCTACCAGGAGAGAAATAAACATTATTCTTTAAAGTTAAATTCTGCATATTACAGTGATACATATTATAATTCTTAGTTGACACTACTGAAAAAAGAAAAGGATATTCAGTTTTTACAATTACCAAATACTATACTATTATTTCTAAACACTCTCTCACTATTATACCACAGTGATTATATTATCTTACTATTATTATCACTATATGTAGAACTATTTAAATGTAATTAGGAGTATATATCACCTGATATCCCTATTACAAAACTATTTTTGTTGCCCGTAGACAATTTGCACATGTTTAAGATTCACATAATAAAAATGTCTAACATTGCTTAGCTCAATTTCCCTTGCTGTGGTTGGCTGGAGAATAAAGCTATATCTTTGTGTGCTTTTTCTAAAGTAGGAAAAATATAACCCCTAACCACGTACAATGAAACATGCATCTATACCTTTGTTGCTCTTATCACTATTCTGATATTTTCTTACTTATTTATGTTTGGCTAGTAGAATATAAGTTCTGTGAAGAGGCATCTTGGTTTTCTCATTCATCATTATACATGTAATACTCTAAATACTACCTCACACATTAGTGTTCAATAAAAAAAATGTAATAAATGAATAAATCCAGTATTTGAGTACTCTGAAATACTGATGTAGGTAATGGTTTTTAAAGGAGATGTGACAGTACCACTAAATATACTTTTACTGGTACCTCCAGCTTGATTCACAGACTATGGCCCCACAAACACAACTACTATTTGGCAACAGAGCAGTGAGTCTAACACCCCATGATAAATTAGAGGCAGCAAAGAAGACTCTGTTACCCTAAGACACGATGAAATTTCCAATTTTGAAAGTAGATACAGGGATAAATACAAAGGTTTTATATAATACTAAACAATTGTTAGCATTATTTAATGTAGTCATTCGCCACATACGATGACAAAAAATTGCCTTTAACTCTCTCCAATAGCACGATAAAAGCTAACACAAGAATAAGTACATGAAGTGTTTTTCTTATCGTCACCTCTATATTTCCGGTTATTTCTTATAGCTAAAACAAGTGCTATAAATTTTGTAGCAAGCTAATGTCACTTTAGATATTCTCACCTTGCCTATGTATAGAACAACTATTGGATGGAATTCTTTGTATTCATTAAGAATAACCATTTCAATACACATGGCCATTTCTTTGATAAAATTAAATAAGCATGAAAATAAATACAAAACATAAGATATTTTTAAACTTCTCTCCCCAAAATGACAGAAGAGGCAATAAGTATAGGACTGACATACAAAATTCAGAATCTTATGTTTCCTTCCTCATTCCACTGTCAGTTTAGCAGTTCTGTTACAGGGCTAATACTTTCATATTTATATATTAAGTGAGACTCTGGAACAAAATCTACCAGGCTAATAACACTAATGGAACTAAGTCCATTTTTTTGTTTTCTAGTTCTTATTATCCCAGGTATTTGCTACTATTTGGTTCTACTGAATCTAAAGAATGTAGAGGCTGTTTCGAGGTCTCAATGGCATTCAATTTCAGATTAGCCAGACTGACTCTGAGTCCTATCCCTGCGATGCTTTCCACTTAAAACAGCCCTCAGATAATTCTGAAACCCAATAAAGCAGTCAGCTTGGAATCAAAATAAAGCTTATCAGTTTATTTATCAACTGAATAAAAAATAAGGGCGATAATAAGTTTGAAAAATGGGAATTAGTAAATAGGGCATAAAGTAACCCAAGGGATTTAAAAAAAAAAGTGGGGCTAAGAAAATCAATTCTGCTCCTCATAGAAAAGAGCTGTAGGGTGGAGCTTGTAGGTAAGAGTCTGGTTTGAATCTACTGCAGTCATGATTTCTAGACTGGATGTGATTGCAAATAAGAAACAAAAAACATGATGCTGGAAGAGATATGCACTGGACTTAGAAGCAGAGACATGCAAGAAAAAACAGGAGAAATCAGGCTAGTTTCTAGTTTGGATGCTCTCAAGGGCTTATGCATATCAAAATTTGGAAGTCAATAATTCACTAAATCATTTTTAACTTGTGCTATGACTGGAATGCTAAATCTCATAGACATAGAGGGGCAGTTATCTCTTAAATCAGTGCTTTTCTAGATTACATAAACTTTTGTGTTAATAATTATTTATATCTGAAGCTGCAAGTATCTTTATATTAAATGATAAGACATATTAAGTATTTATAAATGAGTTATCAATGTTTATTTTGTGACTGCATGTAAACCAAAAAACTGAAGAATTGCCATTCTGTTATGATTAACCCCATGCTACATAAAGACAGATAATATGATATTTCAAGGAATAATATACAAACATTGTGTTTTTATGAAGTGCATGCTGTAATTATTCCAATAAAATATCTCCATCCTAGAAGTGAAGTAAAGCATTTTGATGCATGCTAAAGAATGCCTTTATAAGGGATATTAGTCACATACTCACATTTAGTTTTGATTACAAAACAAAAATATGCTGGAAATTCCATAAAGATCAAACTAATTAAAGTACTTAATTGCCTCTGACAAATTATGGAAATTGGCAAACTCAGTTAGGAAACCAGATTTTTATAAAGAGTTTATATTTTAGGCCATAGCTTTCTCAGCTTCATTTTACTGGGCCCCACCTCTATCATTTCAGATCTGATATTGAAATTGTGCCCATAGAGAGTTGTAAAGAGACATGACAACATATGAATTCAACACTTAACTGGGACAAGCAAAAGGTATATTCTCAGGCTTCCATCCAGAAGTGGTGTCGGCACTTTCATAGACAGTGACCATGCACTGTTTCTCATTAGCATGACCTCTCACTGATAAGAAATATCGTTAAAAGAGCAATTCCTTCCACAGAGCACATTTATAGTTCCTCCTGATCCTTCTAATTCAAAAGGGCAAGATACCTGAATCAAGAAATTACAAATCTCTGTGAGATATTTGACATGAAACAAAAGATGTACTTCAGGAATAAAGAAAGGAAATAAACTCTAGAGTTAAACTATGTTTAAAAAAAAAATTCAATTGTACCACTTAATAAGCATGTCTCTGAGAACCTGAAGAAGTTACTTAAATTTTCTTGTCTCATCTTCTGCATTCATAAAGTGGAAATAATAGCACCTAGTTTGCACTGTTGTCACAATAATAGTGGAAATATAAGATGTGCAGCTCATTTATGGAACTAGAAAGTGCCCATAAATGGTAGTTATTATATTTTATATTCGATGAAAGCAATTTTTTCCATATTATAGTTCTCTACTTATTACAGGTATATGAGTAGCCATGAAGAATCAAAGAATACTCCGGGGTCTTCCTGAGAGAAATTATGGCTCTGCCTTAGGAATCAAAGAAAAATGAGGAGAGGAAGGAGAAGTAAAAATTGAGTCAATAAGTAAATATCTATGTTCTTTAACCTTTACTTAAAATTATTTGCAGTGCCAATTTCTATATTAAATGACATCCTCAAATATATCATCATTTACAAAAAATTATATTGCATTGAGCAAATAATATATTTTAAAGCAAAGCTATATTGATCACTCGACATCAGTGAGACAAATATTAATATTCAATTTCTTCATTGTATTAAACAAAGACACACTCCATTAACTCTGTCAAGTATTGAAAAACTTTCCCTTGCCTTTACCTTTTCTAAACCTCACTACTGCTATACAGACCACTGAAAGCATTTGCAATGAGCAGTACAAAAAGGCAGTTCTTCCCACATTGGCATGAAAGAGCCATGGGGAGGAAGCTTGCTGCGTTAAGGTTAGTACTCAAACAACAGTGTGAATTCTGGTATTGCCCCAGCAGACCTCAGAAACTGCCTATGTCACCATTCAGAACGACCCAGATCTGTGAAAATGTGTGTGTTTGTGTGCACACACCTAGTGGCAAAGACATAAAATCTGAATTTAGGAGTATTCAGTTAGTGTATAGAAAACCACATTTTCTGCAAGATCACCCCACAATACTATGTGTATGAGTTTTGCATAGGTGAATAATGTAAAAAAAATTTGAATCCAATAAAGACACAGTTAATAAAGAATTCTCTTTCAAGCCCTATCAGTAAGTATATATTAAGATAAGAAATCTCTTTCTAGACAGTTGCTGCTTTATTTTGTTTTTAAGTAGCTTTATTGCTGATCTACACATGAATGCCATTGCTAGGTGGAAACGGCCCAAGAACTCATATCACTCCCACTAGGAGAAGCTTCAATAAATTTCTAAAGCTATGGCGGTGGTCCAGTCCCTGTGCCATATGGCATTCCACCTGCCCCAAGAAGTTTTGTTAACATCCTTTAAAACTCCAAATAAAAATACTGAGACATAAACAATCATGTATGCTTTGCAGTTAGGTTTTTCAAGCTCAATGTGATAGCTGAAAAAATTCCCCATGCTGTGCGTGTTAATGAGACCCTCCATTGGCAGCGTTAATACAGAAAAGCAATCACCCATAACTCATGGGCCTTTTCCTTCTAACTGTAACTGACTGTGTTCATGCATTTAGCAAGTGGAAATAAAATATACCAAGAAAAATGTTTAGATGTCAAGAGGCAGGAAGACAGAAGATTCAAAAGTTACAACAGAAGAATAAGAAAATCTATAGGATCTAGACGTATTTCCTCCAATGATTTATTTCTAAAAGAACTAAGCATTAAATGTAAAATATATTAAGAACAATGAACAGCAATCACCAAAACTGAAAATTCACTGTGAGTGTATTCAGAACAATAATAGGAAATGATAATTTCCATAACCCAGTGAACTGTATACCACATCCCCTTGCGTTACTGTCCAACCACTTTGCTTATTCAAATTTTTATTTCAATAGTTATAACTATTTTAGATTAAAGAAGAGAAGACCTACAATCAGAAAAGAGGGATTAGCCTACTTAGTTTTTGAAATTTTGGGAAATACACAGTGTTCTAAAGATTATAATGACTGCACACGTATAATGCAGAATAGTATATCATCTTATAATGTCAGATTTTCAATGTTTAGGTCAATAAGTTCATATGGTTCCATGAATTTTATAGGAAAATCTCAAAGCAATATTAATATGGGAAATGAAAATCTTATCACAATCATATATCTTTGAATTAAAAAATCCAAAATGTGCACCCCCCCATACCTCTGGCTATATCTCAGTTCTTCATTGTAAAAATGAAATAAAATCTTTTAAAACAATCCAGAATGAAAGGTGATTCTTTTATCATTAAACATACCATATATGGAATTTTCCACTGTCTTCATTATATTTATCAGAGTACTCCCACCTCCAATCTGCCTTCAATGCTGCTTCTACACAAGAGTTATTAAACTGGAGTTCATGCAAAGAATAAAGATACATCTGTAAGCCTGGTAAAAAATTACATGTTTATTTTCACTAGCCTATACATGAAGTTAGCACTTCTGTTATAAATGTAGAGGGGGAATAAATACAGTCATTATAGTAGTTCATATGAATTGGTCGTCTATATATATTGAAATAATTTTTGTTTTCAATATTACTTTGAAATTATGGTCGTTTTTAGACCCAATGTTAGATCATATTTAACAATGAAGAAACATACTTATACTACATTCAAATTTAAATATTGTTTATATTCTCTATAACTGGCTCCCCATATATATGTTACATTATGCATTTAAAAATTCTGAGTAGGGGGCCTCCCTGGTGGCGCAGTGAGTTGAGTCACACTGTGAAGCATCCAAAGCACAGCAACCAGCGAGAGTTCGATCCCTGGCCAGGGAGGGGACCCACATGGCATCGCAGACCTCTCCTGCCTCGTCCGCTGCTCCCCTCAGCAGTGTATTTCAGTCAGTCTGCCTGTTCTGCTACCTGCTCTGTCTCTGGTGAATCCTCTCACCTCCCACGACTCTGGCCTGTACCCCAGCTCTTGTGTGCATAAATAAATAAATCTTTAAAAAAATTCTGAGTAGGGGTTTATAGATTAAGAAGATCATGATTGATTCAATATACAAATAATAGTTCTCAATCTTCTTAATCTTATATCTTGAAGATCTTCAAGAAATTTTGGGTTCGTGTGTCAAAGACAGAGTCAGAACAACATTTCGGGAAGAGGCCATTCTGTTTCTTGAAAATCCCTTACATTCTCTGTAACTTTTCTTTTTTTCCCCCCAGTTTCAATATCTTTCCAATGCCTCAATAGTATATCAATTGGTTCGCTTATCTCTGAGAGTAGAAGTAATAGTGACTCCTTTTCTCCCAAAATGAATATACCTTTACACAGACAGAAAAGACTATATTAGTTTGAGTAAGTTACATATAAACATTAATGTTGTCTACCACTTCACACAAACAGTGGTGACAACAAAATGATAGAAGAGAAGGGGACAGTAGGGTGAAGTTCTTGCAAGAGATGCAAGCTTCAAGGAGATTGGGTTCTTCCATTTTGGCAAAAGAAATGTTAACCTTTCCATCAGTGAGTCTCAGAAAGCAGAGTAAATGCATGGACAAGATTAGAGTTCCATTTCCTGAGGCTTGTGAGACCACAGAACCAACAGACTTTCCTTGTGGGGCTCCACTCATTCAATCCTGTTACTTATGAAGCATACCAAGACATTCGGGGTAATACTAACCAAGTCCAAGTTATGTACTTAGCCTTTTTTTCCCCCAAGATTCAATGGTACTTAATAAGAAATGTACTTAATAAGAACCTGGCCTAAGTTATGTACTTAATAAGAAATCTTGAACTAACTAGCGAGGGGTCAATCTCCCAGGGTAGCACACAGTCAGGTACCTACATAGAAAGGGCCCAGAGAGTAACCAACTGACACACTTGGCATTACTTATACTAGTTTGTTATTTAGTTATCAATCCTGCAGAATAAACTTGCTTGTTCAAAAGGAAGATTTCCTACCTAATATATTTTAGGTTCAAGATCCTTATTCCAAGTCAATAATGTCATTTAAGACCACATCTAAAGAATGGTTTAGATTTTGTTTCTTCAGTTCCAGCACCATTCTAACTTAAAATGACAAAGTACTTTCAAGCACTAGTTAAGGGTTTACCTGGACTAATATGTAAAAGATGAAAAAAAAAAAAAAAAAAAGAAAGAAAGACATGAACAGATCCACTGAAGGGAACCCTTTAGAAACAGTCAGAACACCTTCAGGTGAAAACTGAATAGACAGGTAGTTCCTGCTAACATCAGCAGTTTCACTAATCACACTGATGAGTGTGCAGTGACAATGGTGCTCACCTAGCAAATGGAAGAGAGCTCTAGAAAGTGTTTTATATGCACCCACGCTAAAGTGTGTGTCTAAGAGAAAGATGAAAAAATTTACACTTTATTGTAGACATCTCTTGATCAAGACTTTATAGGATCAGAGATTTCCATCAAAATCGTGAAAACAATTAAGGGAGGTAAAAGGAGCAAAGAAACCTGTTATAAAAACAGAAACAGCTTCTGTGGTCTCAGAAGCCAAAGAGAACCCTTGTATTAATTAGTATTATTGAAAGATATCAATGTTTTCACAGACCCATGTTTTTAATGAAAAGGAATGAAATAATACAAGGGCCTGCCAGAAAGGAAATTAGATCAACATTAATGACCAGAAAAACTGCACTAATACTTAACAAATGTGGCAGAGTTATTTTCTCAAGGGTTTTTCTTTAATGGTTTTACACTTTACTCATGGACTCTCCTATAACTTTTCTATCACTGATAACCCAAGTACAGAAAGTAATCAAAAGAACAATGTATTGGTCTACAATCTCCTAAACCCTACAAATACTAAAGAAACTATGGCATCTTTCAGCAAAGAACTAGGGCAAAGATGAAGGTGAAAGAATAAAGATGATATTTTTAATATAGTGAAGTTTTAAAGAATTGCCATTCTTCATAGCTTTTATGATCTCAAACTTACTTGACTTAAGGTGATTCTTTCACCTCCAATCCAGCCCAGATGGAAAGAAGAAGGTTTGAGGGGTTGGAAGTGAAGTATACCTTTTAAGATGAAAGGATTCCTTTCCTAGTCTAAATGCTTGTTCAAGTAGACTGCTATAATAGATTAGCCTTGATATATCTGTTTGAGTATAAGGTGTTTGGTGATTTTTTTCCCCCAAAACAATCTTAAGTATGTGTGTTGGGCTTAGGAGGGTGTCCGTGTTCACAAGATAATTTCTGCTGTATTATCATAAATTATAAATTCATTATAAAGTGGTCAGCTGTCAGTACCTATAAATAATAATATAAAAAATTGTCTACAGATAAAGGTTTAAAAGCATTCTTTTACATACTTTTTACACTAAATTAACTGTCTGCCCCATAGCAATCATCACTGATCACTGAGCTGGTAGGCATGTGCTTTATCATTTCCTTTTATTTTCAGGGCAACGTGATGGCTATTATTTTTTATTCCTCTAAGCCTTGTAACTACTTGCTCTATTTTTCATGTTCAAGGTAAACAATGACATCTAAGTGGAAACAAGGATTTTTTTTTTTCTGATTCTACTAGTCCTTCAGACTCCAGTTTAAAATTAAATGTAGCATTACCATATAACCAAGTTCAGATACAGAGTTTCTTTAAATCATCAAAATACTTGTAGAATCACCATCATTATTTTTGGTTTTCATAAGACAAATGACTTACATAGCCAAATTGCAGCATTGCAGGAAATATTTCATTCTTTCATGCAATAATAAATAGAAAAGGGATAGGTAGAGAGTAATGTTTGAAAGACTGGGCAATGAAGTCTATCACACCCAGGTTCAAATCCTTTTCCTAGATATGTCTCTAATCATATGTGACCTCAGGCAGTAACAATCTCTGGAGCCTTAGTGTCCTCAAGTCATGTCTTCAAAAGTCACACAATTCTGTCAGTAAGGGCATACTGCTATTTTCTATATGAAACAGGATTATTAATCTATGTAGGTAGGTAGATTTGTGGGCATACATGTGTATCACTCTGGGATGCAAATGAATTTCTTAACACATT
This sequence comes from Galemys pyrenaicus, assembly GCA_019455555.1. NCBI lineage: Eukaryota > Metazoa > Chordata > Mammalia > Eulipotyphla > Talpidae > Galemys > Galemys pyrenaicus. The sequence goes on from JAGFMF010012021.1 coordinate 13,425,947, forward strand.
TCTTGACTAAGCAGTTGATTAACTGAAGTTTGAAGTTGGGGAAGGAGAGCTGAGGTCATAAGTCTGACAGTAGTCTTAGTAAGCTAAATGAGAATACATGTAAAATGTGTAATACAAAGTCTCACACATAACAAACATCAATCCTGCTACTTTCTTTTCCTTCAAGCTGACTTTGAAGAATAGAAATGCATTGACCACTGCATATCTGAAATGAGAGATAAGAGGATGTCACAGATGCTAAGGGCAAGAAGAAGCAAAGGCACAATGCTTTGCTCAAAACTTTTTCCAGAGCTAGCCTGGTTTACAAATTTTCAGATTAAAGTAGTTAAATGACTTAATACAAGTGATAGCATATTATTTTGCATTTTAAGGATATTCTTTATTTTAAATATTCTTTACAACCTTCCTCCCCCAAATTGCCTCAAGAAAACCAAGCAAAAAGAGATTAACTATTTTACTTAGACTCACAGAGCAATTTAAATTCCATTACTGCATGTAAAATGCATTTGTTACATCCGGTTACATTTGCTAACAAAATACTTCAAGAAATAGTTAAAATCTGCAGCTAAATAAAATGCTGCCGTTTAAACACACACACACATACACACACACACAGAGGCCATCTGCATGCTTTCACTTCTAAAAAAACTGCCTTGACTGCAAGACTTTCAATGCATTCTAAAAAGCAAATGCCCTAAAGGCAAATACTGTATATTCCTTCCTCCAGACATGGAAGTGTTTTATGTTAGTAGCACAATCTACTTTCTAGGATAAGAAGATTCTAGGACTTCATACTCTTAAAAAAATGTTTTGGGGCCAAAATGAAGTCAGACCAAACAATAGTTGATATTCCATAAGCTGAGTTCAGGCTCTCTCACTATTGCAATAATCTCTTCCCTACTGCAAAAGTTTTTAATTAAGTCTTCTTATCATTTAAAAACAAAACATATTTAAGGGGGCACTTTAGATGTTATATTCTTTCTACACACATCCTTCTACCCTACCATTTCATTCTAATTCTCCTTTTCAGTTTAAAAACAGTATTCATTCTGCAAAAGAAGTCTATTCGTTTCTGTTTTACAGTCAGGAACTATGACAGCAGGTAAGGATTATTGTCAGAGGCAGGAGAGAGTGACAGTCATCTACAAGTCTGTGTTTGTCAGATCTGGAAGAAGGTACCTAGAGCAAGTGAAAGATACAGGGAGCAACTTATCCTGAGGTTTCACCTACAGTTGGTTTGATCAACTACCTACCCAAGTATAAGTAATTTTCTCTCAGACTTACCTAAAAGCCAACAAAATCAGGATAGGACAATAAATTTTTATAGCCCCCATCAATGATAATAAAATTGCCCTCAGTCAGACTGAAATTATTATGAGGTCCCATAACCTCATATATTATTTAAAGTTAAAGTCAAATATTTTTATATGATAAATACTACACTGTAATATAAGTAACTATAATAATGTTTCTCTTGTTACATTGTATCCAACATAGTTTTTTAATCAGAATTCTGTATTTTTGTTTCCTGTTACAAACTAGTGCTCTTACATTTGAATGTAGTTTGCAAACTGAAATTTAACACAATCACCAACCAAAATTCCTTCTTATTTCTTCCACAAAACTCATTATGCAAAACATTTAACTTAATAAGTTTGTGAATTGTTTTCAAAGAAAAATCTCCATTCTAGTTGATAACAGATATAAATCAATAAAGGGTTTGCAGTAGACCAAGTTTGGAGTTTTGTATCCATGCAGAGGTTGGGAGTCCAGAACTCAGGAGAAATCTAGACTGCAGCTTTGTGGGACATGTGGGAAGTTTAATCAAAGAAGGTGGATACCTGTCCAAGAACATGCACAGTGCAAAAGGAGAAAATCATATGCAGAATTCAAGTGAATAAACTCTTCTGTAAGTAGGATAAAGGCAGAAAAGCAATCAAGACCCTAAGCAATCACAGCACTAAGAAAGAGAGGGTGGCTAAAAAGGCAAGAGAGGAGCTTTGAGAGAGGATGGCTGGTCATGTTTGCACAGAGATCAAGCACCTGTGGAGAGACAGAGTTTAGCAACCTGAAGTTCATGCCAACTTTAGTGAGCTCTGCTTCCACAGAATGAATGGTCTGGACAGAAGCCAGGTCTAGTGGATGGGGTATTAATAGCAAATGCATGAGTAAAGACACAGAAGAAAAACAGCTGTTTAAAGATGAAAGAGGAGAGGAAAAGGGAAAGTTTGAGGGGAAGTAGGTGGAGGGATTTTCTGGGTATCTTTCTGGTTTCTCTAACAGATAATCTGTTTGAGGGAGTAGGAGGAGAAATTAAGAGACAAAATAAAGTTGATAAAAAAGCAGATTATGATAAAAGAACACAGAAAGAATCCTGCCATTCAAAGTGTATTCAAATGCAACTCCAGGAATGAATGAGGTAAGAAAGAAATAATGAAAAAACAATTTTAAAGGTGAAGTAAAAATAAGATTGAAGGAATTTAAGTTCAGTAGTGAAAAGGTTATGATAAAGATTTGTAGTGGAAACCGAAAAACATAATAAAACATTGAGCACCAGCTTCAACCTTTTAAAAAGATAATTTTTACTTCACCCAAATTTTATAATTCTCAAGAGTAATTATTTGAAACTATGGAGGAGTGTCAAACACAGTTCTACGCATGAAAGTCCTCCATACCCAGACGTGTTGACCAGAGAGTGTTAGGGCCAGAATGGAATCTTCGTGGAAATTCTGATTTATAAATACTGTTAAGAGATTCTACAAGGACTAGCCAATAGTATTTGCAGATAGCATTCTTTATTTCCCTTTCAATATCACTAGGTGCCTATTATTTTGCAAGCTTACTTTGACTATGCTATGGGTCAGCTTCCCATTATATTAACTATATACAATTCATTAACTGACTTTGAGCCTCAAGACTATGTCACATATGTGTTTTAAACTACTATTGATTTCTCAAAATATCTCCTCCCTTTCATGTCTGTTCTTTTTTAGCTCAATACTAAAGAGGCCAATATACTTGTGAAGTCAGTTGTCTCTGTGGAATTAAATAGTTAGACCCTAGCCTGGTCAGATGACACTAAATTCCCACAGCACCTTTACCTGATATCTGTCCTGGGCCATAGGTCTCTATACACATACAGGGGGGATTATGCAGACACCTTTCCAGCTCTTTAGCTGCTCAGTGGCTAAAACAGGGACACATCCCTTGCCACAATTCAACAAACAGCAATGAATTGAGTGCTGTTCTCCTACATTTAGTGTTCTTTTAACACTGATTATCTAATTTCAGGCTAGCTACAATAACCACTACCATTTTACAATGATAATACTCTTGTTTTAAGCATAGTTTCTCAGAAGCATGCCTGAGATCCTTAGCAGATGAATCAATCACTCAGTCACATCACTATATCTGCTTACATTTGTTGCTATGTGCCATTACTATCTGCTTTAAACATTCCCTCCCTTTTAGTAAATGTGAGCTACATTAGTACTAGAGCCTTAACTTAGATACCCACACCTGGCACAATGTCTAATATATAGCAAGTACTTAATAAAACAAATGTTTGTGAATAATGAATACTCATTTTTCACAACACAATAAATCCATATGTTGCTGATAAAAATATTAATCAGTATTTATTTCTAAACAAAAGAGTAACACCTAAAACATATGGCATTTCCTTCATAAAATTTCTTTCATAAGCTATTCTTGCTAACACTGTGAGACAGGCAGATTTACCATTATTTCCAACCTTATATTACATATCACAAAATCACTTACAGAGAACAAATCTGCCTCACTTCAGTCAGTATCAACATTTATATTTCTCAGGCAAACATAATATTCCAATTTATTTTAATGTCCAAAAAGTTATAATAAAAACATTTTTCACTTATTTTCAGAGGTAATTATTCCTATGCAGAAAAATAATATTTATAACTTTTGTTGTTGATAAAAGTAAGCTTTGAATAATGCCTTCCAGTGACTTGTTAAAAAGAATAAATTGTTTTAAAATAACACAAAATATGTTTGGCATGTTTTTTAATGTAGTGTTTTTAAAGACATAGTAAGCACAATATGAGACTTACCTTGCAAAGTATAAGAATGAAGCAAAATAGGTTTTTGACTTTCATTTACATTTATAAAGAATTTATTAAATTTGTTGGGTTGACACCATTTACTCTAATTTACAGTAGCAAGGAAAGTAGAAACCCAAACCCCATTAATATCTTTGTAAGATGGAATGAGAAGCTAGTAACCATTTTCTTAAAAAACTTATCAGTTCTATTTCAAATGATGCTAGTTCCTATGATCTGGAACTGGACTGACATTATCAGCTGCTTCTGAATACTAATCTTATAAAGGCATGAAGTTGCAAGGAATAATTATGAGATAGGCAGTAAAAATATAAAAGGCAACACAAGTGTGGGAAAGTCAATATTTTCTTTTTTTTTTTTAAAGATTTATTTATGCATATAAATTGGGTACAGATCAGAGGCGTGGAAGGTGAGAGGATTCACCAGAGACAGAGTTGGGAGCAGAACAGGCAGAGACAGAAATACACTGAAATACACTGCTGAGGGCAGCAGCGGGTGAGATGGGATGTCTGCTGCAGCATGTGGGTCCCCTCCCTGGCCTGACATTGAACTCGCGCTGCTGTGCCATAAATGCTTCACAGTGTGGCGCTCAACCTGCTGCGCCACCAGGGAGGCCCGGGAAAGTCAATATTTTCAAAGCAAAAATTCAGTGTGAAATTTTAATTCCAACACTTTATCAATCACCACACTATCTTTCCCCATTGTACAAGAATTCTATTATGAAGGAATTTTTATTTTTAAAAACATATAAGCATTGTTAGTGAAGATCTATTAGGTGGTCAAGTCCATCTTCAGAACTTGTGCTTTACATATAATGCCTCATTTATTTCAATTTTAATTGTCATATAAGTACTTTTTTGACATCATATCAAAAACCATATTCTTTTCAGGATATTATTGATGTAATGTGTTTTTTAAATTATCAAAAAAATATGAAATAGATTAAAAACAACACAGATAAAAGGCTAATCTGAAATCTCTGCAAATCTGTAAATTTACTTTCTCAATGTGAATAGATGCTCTAATGTACAATCATATTTGGTTTTTTAAGTAAGTTTAATTCTGGCCTAATAAATAGTCTTGTACAAAGATGTAAATGTTACATTATTCTCTCAAAAGAATAAAATGTTTTATGGTAGCAACATTTTACATGGCACCACATAAGCAAAGGGAGTGCTCTCCCACTCTTTTCTTTCATAATACAACCATACAATCAAAGTAGGGGGGGAAAACAGTTATAAAATGTGACTCACTTGGCACTAGAAGTATTAAACTAAAACAATGTGGTATATTCTTGAAACTTTCTTACAATCATTGTAAATTAGAAAATCATGATCATTCAAAAAAGGTTTTACCAGACACCAAAAGAACAGTCTCCTATTCCTTGCTTATTAAATAAATGCATAATTACAAAAAAAATCAATTGTAAAAGCAATACACACTTATTATGAAGGAAGGGATAAAGGGATCAAGGATGGGAGGAGGAGGGAAAAAAGGAGGGAATAGAAGAGAGAGGAAGGGAATAGAAAAAGAGAAGGGGAGGGGAGGATGTTACTGGATTGTATAGAGCGGGAGGAGTGGCCTCCTGCTCCACTACAAGTTAGTTGTGGCAGTCACTTCTCAGAGAACTTTTATGTAGCAGTGTACTTCCTGGATCATGGAATGGACCAATTGTGTGTGAGCTGTGGTTTGATTGATGCTTTGCTGCCAGGACTCCACCTCTCACCAGAAGTCAGTGGTGGCAGAGCACTTTTATGTAAAGTGCTCTTATGTAAAGTGCACTTCCTGGATTATGGAACAGACCAATCAGGTACAGGACCATTGAAAAATGGTCCAATCAGAATGTGGGGGGGAACCCTGAAAGTGAATATAAGCCAGAGCCAGAGGGAACCTGATTCATTCATCCAGTGGGGTTCACTGGACATGGATCAGAAGGATCATCAGATACAAGGAGGAGCAGATAGAGAAGAGCACGGAGAAGCAGCAACCCAGAGGAAGTAAAGGTCTGGAAAAGCAACAGCCCTAGGAAGAGCCCCTGCAGAGGAAGAGGAGAGCCCTGAAGAGAAGACAGTTCCAGCTTCCAAAGAAAGGAGAGAAGCATCCAGCAGCTGCCCTCTGAGGCAGGGAGAGAGGCTGAAGGACTCTGCAGAGACTGACCTCGGTCCTGTCTCTGACAATGACTGGAAGGAGCACTAAGGCCCTGGGTCTGGTGTCTCAAAGAGCTGTCCATTGTTGGTATAAACCAACAACTCACAAGAGCTGTTAACATTGAGTGTCCCTAATATCACCTCTGCAGGCCAAGTAGTGGCCATCACTACTAGTCAGTGCTGCACAGCACTCCTGGTGACTGGTGACTACCAACACTGATGCTGTCTGGATGAAGCAGCCAGCCTCTTGTGGATATATAAAAGTTTTTGTCTCCCCCTGTTTGTAAATAAACTCCATGGTCTTTGTTCCTATAGCCTGAGGTCTCCTGCAATTACGCGCATGGGTGAGGAGCCATAAACAGTGACCTGTATCAGGCACTGACCTCAGTAAGGCTATAGTCCCTATTGCTATAGCCATTGATTCTGGTCTGTGGCCTTTGGGACTTTTGCGGAGCTCTCCACCACCGTTTCAAGGGGAGAGAAGAGAAGAGAAAAGGAGGGACAGGGAGGGGGGAAAAGGAACAATAGGAAAAACATCTCTACTTCTATAGTGAAGTAGGAAATGAAAACACAAAAATGTAAATCCTCATTTTCCTAGTTTCCCAGAAGTAATCATTGATAGGGTTCCCTGGATTTTTTTTTTTTTAAATTTTCTCCATATGTATATTTGTTATTTTATGCAACAAAAATGCACTCATACTACATATTCTACATTTTACTTGTTTAACTTAAAATTATCTTAGACATCTCTCTTTACAGTATATACAAAATTCAGCCATTCACCTTTACAGTGTAGTATTTCGTGAGTGGGCAAAGCACAATTTCTTTTACCCCCATTGATCTTGACTTGAGTTACTTTCAGTTTTTCACTATATCTACAAAGCTGCCTTGAACTTCCCTATATATGCTAGAACTCATGAAGACATTTTGAAATAATGACCTCTTATATGATCTAAGGCCTAGAAAACACTGAAAATATTGAGAAAATACAGCAACTGTCATGAGGACCCAGTAAGCCAACCAATCACTTTGTAAATGAACCAAGGACCTATTAAGAAAATAATTCTCAGAGCAATAAAACTAATTTTCTGATAATGAATCTTCCTACATCTTTACAAAAAACAATGATTAAGGATTTCAACAAGCCCAATATATAGTTAAGGAATGAAGAGAGGGACAGTGAGAGAAGATAGTTGTTAAATACAAACACCAAGTCCTAGAAACCTTTAGGGAGGTAGAAGTTAAAGGACTGGGGAAAACAATCAGATTTAAAACCCATAAAAACTCATAAACCATTTGGTAACTATCAGTATGTTTACTCAATACTATTACATTCTATCAAATGAGGAATTGGCCTAAACTTAGTGCTAACTTTGCAATTTCAAAGGTCTAAAATAATGTAGCTACTCTGAAAATTTCTAGATGCCAAGTCAGTACATTCAAATTAAAAGGTTTTACATGCTTTGATATGTTCACAAATTAGTAGGGTTTTAGAGGCAAATGTTTGCTTTACAATAACAATTGTAACCAAGTAGGAAAAAAAAAAAAAACCACTGATTGGATATAATTTAGAAATTAGTAGGCAGATGACAATGAAATGAATATGGGAAAATACATTGATATGCTAAATTTAGGGATATTTAGGTTTTAATTATGATTTTTTCCCCAAAGATTCTAACTAATTTTGATGCAGGTATTCTTTTCTTATTCTTCCAGACACAGGAATAAAATTACTAACAGTAAGATAAAGAGGCTTTACTTCTACTTATATTTTTTAAAAAAGGAAAATAGTCTGCCTACTCTGCAAAATTGCCTAAAGTTTTGTCCATATCTGGCATTTTTTAAAATATGGTGCCAGATCTGCCCTTAGAGTTATATACTACAATGGAAAAGAACACAGGTCAGAAAGATCTGCGTACATATCTGTGGTCAGCCACTCAATAGCAGAATTGACTTAGGCAATTTCTAAGTTTTCTTTTCCTAACCTGTACAAGTAGTTATGTCTCATATGCTTCCTTGTGGATTACTTGAAATAAACTCAAAAGTGCCTAAAACCATGTCAGTGCCAGATTACACTGGGTTAACTGAAGCTCAGGATGAAGCAGTAACATGTATTTCAACCAAAGTGAAATCCACAGTATTCCCTATATTTGCCCTGCAGATTGCGGCTTTTATTTTCGTTACTTCCTCGATAAACAGTATTTTTTCCTCCATTATTAGCTACTGAAATTTTATCCTTCTTTTGACCCTTTTGTAAATGCTACTTAAGTCTTTTTTTTCTTCAGCCTGCATTTAGTTTTGCAACCCAACACTATGGGATTTAGTGTTCCCATAGTACTTCTATCTAGCCTTCAGTCATATGTCTTTCCTACATTTTTTGTCCTTAGATTGGAAGCTCCTAGAAAGAACATTCTTATTTATCTTTGTAACCTTGTCCATATTTCTTACAGTAGGAACAAAGTCACCTACTGAAATGAAAGTTTGGGCAGAAAATGTATGTTTTAACAGAGGTATGACAAACTGGTAAAGATCTGGGAAACTACATTTCAGCTCTCAATATTCTCCCTGAATGTGGTCCAAATTCCACTGAATTTGACAAACATGTGAGTGTGTCTTAGAATTATTATATCCTAGTTTGTGTGTTGATATAATTTTGCCCATGTTTTCATTTGTTACATTTATTTATATGCAGAGTGTGTTTCTGGAATTAGAATAAATACGTGCTTATTCTGCCACCATTTACCAGAAACCCTGACTTATTTTCTTACTAAATCAATATGACCTATGTTTATTAACTCAATTACTTCAAGTCTCTCATTTAAACATGTAAAAATCTCTATTTCAAGCCATTTGATTCTAAAACTAAGAGTAACTGGAAAACCAAGCTGTCACTCTACCATATTTCCTTTGCACTTTAAAAACACTACCACCACTACAACTATAATCAATGAAAAGATAAAGAAGTGTATGGATCATAAAAATAAAATCAAATAAAAAATATGTAGAAGTTAAAAACTGAAAAGCACCTAAAGACTAAGAAAATAATTCTCCTTGAACACATTAAAAATATAACTGAATCTGACAAGGAACAAAGGGCTAATGCCAATGACTAGAAAGTTTTTATCCTATAACAATGTTAGTGTATATAATTTCACTTGAATAAGATGATGTAATACACCAATTAGTAGAATCATAAGCTTTATCTTTCACAATTTTTCTGTATCTTGAAGGAACTTAGAGTAGTAAGTAATTTACTATTGTTATTAACCTGATCTGAGTGCATTATTATCAGAGGCTGCAAACTGCTAAAGTAAAAATTGCAATCTTGTAATAAGAATGGATGTCCATTAGGGATCATGTTAAAACCACAAATATCATTTCAGTAGATATCTTATCTCACATAAAGTATGTTGCTAGACATAAAGTGTCACTGGTTTACCTCTAAATGATTCAGTCCCTTCAGGAAACTGGGTGTAGTTTTAATAAAATGGAACTCATAAGTTTTTATTACATTTATAATGAATGTTTTTCAGTTTTATAGGTTCTTTGAGGGAGCAATTTAGTTTCTCTATTAAAACATGACTTTATATCCTTCACAACTCTCAGGTTTCAATTTATGTTGCTACCACTCTAAATATAAATGAAGATATTGAAGTTTCAATAAAGGTATAGAATTAGTTTTTACTGACATGTATAGGAATCAAGTTTACAAAATTACAGGGAAAAGGACAGAAGATTAAAATGTCTGTCTACTTTAATTCCTTCTACCTCCTTCCCATCATACAAAGCCACTCAAAACCAATCAATGGTTATATCAAGGTATGTAACATATTTAGGCATTAACAAAATAAGATTCATTATATTGCCTTTTCAGAATAAAGTGTAATAAAATATTTTAAAATTGACTTATTAGTGAAGTAGAGAGTATAACAGTACGTAATTTCTGAAATCTTTTATCAGTCTCTTTATTGTATCTAACATGCTCATACAAAATTTTCAGACATATTGGCTTTGTTTATATACTCAAAGTCAAGTTCAAGCCCAAAAGCAAGGTTTATTACAAATGAACTGAAGGTAACTGTAGGAAGTTTTTACTTTCCCAGCAAATGACCCACTATATACTAGGTCCTACTTAAAGAGCTGATATTGAATAAGTAATATATTATTGCTGCCCATGTAAATCTTAACTATCTGAAGAAAAAAGAGAGAAAGATACATAAACAGTTCTAATATGTTGTGATCAGGCTATAATAGATAATTGATATAATAAATATCTATAATAGATAATTCATAGCAGTAATAAGGCTACTGAAGAGGAACAAACTATTCTGTTTAGAAGAGAAAAGAAGTGTTCATGAGATGATGTTTTATTTGGAACTTGGAAGATAAATAGGAGTTCACTACATATTTAAGATATAAAGACACTGCAAAAATAGGAAGAAACCACAAACATGGTTGCTAATCAAACTTAGTATTCATGTACAAATTAATATGGAAGTTCTAATTTTATTCAACAATCTCAACAAAAATAGTGTATTACTGTAAAAAGTAGGATACATTTTCCCTGGATATTTTAAGGTTAAATGTTCCTCAAAGGCAAAATCAGATCCTTTCTGCACAATTATGATTCTTATTTTAGCTTATTTGGATATTTGGAGAGAATCTTACCTATTTGCTAAGAAAATCATGTGAAAAACCTGCATCACACATAAAGGCTTCGAAGTTCCCCAAACATCTTTTAAACACAAACTCATTGAACGGATATGAAAAGCATGCTTATGCTCGCAATCTGTATGCTGAAAATAAGTACACTGTGCCCAACTAACATTTATTATATCAAATACAAAGATAATTGCCCCAACTTTAGAAATGAAATCTTAAATTTTGGAGACTTACACTCAATCCAATAATCCAATGGGAAAAAAGATACTAATCTTAAAGCACCTCTTTTATGAAGTGCCTTCTTTCTTGACTAAACATATTTGAAATGCTGTGATATATATCACTCCGAGGATAAAGCAGAATTGTCACTGAGACAAATAATAAGCCAAATAAAAGATTTCCAATTCCTTTAATATCAGGTTATTAAATACCATGATCACCACTTTTGGCAGAAAAAGTCAGTGCAATTAAAAAAATCCACTAACGGAAGTGAGCTTGTCTAAAAAAAAGGCAACTACTAACTGGAGGGCTGGTCCCTAAGACCAAGTTGCTAGCAATTCCCCGATGACAAGGTTAAAAAAATAAGTAAATAACCACACTTGTCATGCATTCATAGTTTTCTGTCATGTAGAATTCATTGCTAGAGACGTGTCTTCCTTTCTCCCATGGAGGCCTATGATTTAAACTGATCTACTCCAAATATACCCAACGGGGCAAAGATGAGTGTCCTCACAGTTAGTTTCACTCGTGAACCTAGCCAGTGATTCAAGTGCCTCCACTTTGTTCTAGGTAGCTGCACTCTAATGATCGACAGTAAAGAGGATATGTAGAATTGACTCTTCACAGAAACTGGTTGAAACAGTGCTAAAAAATAGCATCAAAGGAAAACATTATCAGAACAAGAAGGGAGCTTTGGCAAATGGACTACTTCTCTTTAGAAATGGGATAGAGAGATAATAAGCAATTTTACTCTATGAACTCCATTTGACCTAATACTGATTGATTAATAGAGTAGAAATGGAAATGAGAGTTCGTAAGACAATGTGGACTTATATTCAGCTGGTCTCCTGAAATCTATTTTGGAAAATAGTGGAAGAAACAAGGAAAAAAAGCAAAAAAAAAAAAATACTTCCTTAGGTTTCTGTCATATTGAAAGTCCAAGTTAGTACAGACCAACTAGAGAAGTGGCTTCCTGCCCTAAACTGCAAACAGTGATAGTCATGGGGAACTAAGTTAGTCCTTTATAAAAAGGACATTTGCTGACTAGAAACTTGAAGGTAAAAATTTAGACCTACCAAACTAGGACTATATAATGAGATCTAGATATCAGGAAAAGTATATGATTAATGTTAAAAAAAAAATTTTCACTTGACATTAATGGATTCTTGAAACAGTGTTTTCATTAAAAAAGAACTCAATCATTGTAATAAAGTCATAGATTGTGTTTGTTTTCCTATGTTTTGACAATATTCATTCAATATATAGTTACTTTGTTACTGGAGACATCCCTTACATCAGACAGTGTTCTTGGCACTGGAGTAAAGCAGTAAACAAGAAAGATACACACTGCTACTCCCTGGTGGCCTAGGGATTAAGTATCAGTGCTATCACCTCTACAGCTTCAGTTCAATCCCTGGCTAGGGAGCTAACTCACATGTAATGCAGCAGACCTCAACTGTCTTTCCCACTGCTCCGCTTAGCAGAGTATTTCAGTAAATCTGCCTGTTCTGCTTCCCACTCTGTCTGGTAAATTCTCTGACTCATACACCAATTCTTCAATGCAAAAATAAATAAACATTAAAAAAAAGATATACATTCCTACTCTTGCAGAGATTCTGCTTTAGTAAAGGAGACAGTAATAAAGAAGAAAAAATATATATATAGTGTAACAGATGACAATAGTGCTATGAAGGAAAATAAAGTCAGAGGGATAGGGAATGTTGTAGAGGGTGTTACTTTAAATAAGATTGCCAGGGAAGGCAAACTATGTGCTTTAAAGAAAAAGAAAAGAAATAATAATGGTACTTCCTAGTAGTAATGGGTGAGAATAGGTTTGAATTATATCACATTTGTAAATTTAGTGGTTTATATAAACAATTAAAAGTGGAGGAGAAAAAAGACACCCAGGAAATTAGAATCATAATGTTACTTGTTCATATTGTCATACCTGAAATACAATAATTCATCTCTGAGTTCCTCTTTTCCATTTTCTGGAAGGAAAGACATGTGTTTTATACAAAGAACCATAAAAACTAAACAGATACTCGGGATATCATGTAGAACAATCAAATAGCAGAGCAATGTAATTCCTCAAAGATAGCTCCCTATTATTTGAAAAATCACTGAAATCTAAAACCCTAGGAAATAATTTCTCTGTCTTTGGACCACATTACATGGGTTACTCTTGTAAGAACTTTGTTAGGAATAAGTTAAAAATGGTTGCTTTAATAATACAAAGGATCTTTACACCAAAAACTGCTGAAACTTCCAGACTCACTGATCAGTCGTACTCAAAAAAATCTAACCATCCTCATTTATACTCAGAAAGGAAATAAATCTTACAACAGTCATCTATCACCTTTTACAGGATCTGCATTTTAAAATATTATTATAAAATAACATGATTTCTCTAGTGAATGAAAAATTACTAAGTGTCAAAGAATGTTTCAGTGATTGAGCCAAATCCTACCATGTGTAGTTTTCAAAACACTTTCAGAGGATCACAACACTCAATGAGGAAAAATGTCTTATGTGAGGCATCTACCTTTAAAATTCATATTATATTCTCTTTCTGTTAGAATAAACTATAATACAAACAAAGAAAGAAATCTCATTTTAATCTACCATAAACCTCAGAGCATATAATCACCTGTGCATTACAACACACATGAAAAAACATGTTTGCTTAAAATACAGTATTTTGTACAATTTTCTCTCTACTAAGTAGTCAGTAGTGCTGACTGATATATATTACCTATTGACACACAAATATAAAGCAATTGTATGTAATAACACAATGATCCATATATTCACTTTCCCCTTGGAAATTTTGACTATATAAATTTTGCTATTTATATTACAAATAATAGCTTCTTGACACCACACACACACACCACAGTGAATACTTATATATAATAAATCATTTCGTTTTCACAAGGACCTAGCAGTTATGTTTTTCCTTACCCATTTTAAAGCTAAATAAACTGAGGTTCAGAGAATTTAATTGACCTACCCAAGACAACAGAGTAAATGCATAGGATTCAAAGTCACACTTCCATAAGGGCAAAACTACTGGAATTCCTTTAGGAATAATAATTAAAACAAATCATTTGACTGGTATAATATAAACAGATGCTATTTTCTCAAAGAAATAAAATTATGAGGTGATAATTACCACAAGTTTTATGCTAAAGGAATGTGGAGAAGTAAAACCACATGTTTAACTATTTTGTAGACTATAAATTATATGGTTCTGAGATATGCATAAATTGACCTAAAAATAAAAATCTCTGTTACATGGGGGTAGGGGAAATATAAAAATATGTGAAAAGGAAAACTAAGAATAATCTGGATTCAGTTTTACCTAGGTTTTCATTCCAAGTTCCTGTCTAGTTACTACCATCATCCCATTGTATATTTGCCATATATATTTTAGATGCATCAGAAGAAAAAAGATAAAATAAACAGAAAAAACTTGAAGCGCACAAAATTTAGAAGAGTTCCCATCAGGACATTCTGAGAGTCAGACGTTATTAAATAGAAGCATTCTGAGCATCTCTATGTACCTGGCACAATTCAAGGTAGAAAATGCAAAAATAAGGAAAGAACGTTCTTATCTTTGAAGAAGTTCAACTTAATAGGGGAAAAGGCAATAAAAACAAATAATCACATAAAATATTAAGTTTTATCTATATGAAAATGTAAGGACAGAAGACATTAGAGATCTGGGATGAAACAGTAATAACTCTTGATGATACTTAGAGAAAACAGCTTTTTAAAAAAATGTGGTTCCAATTTCATTACATTAAAGTAAATTTCCTTGGACAAACACTGCACCAGCTGAGCAGCCACGCGAGCAGGACTCGCACTTGCAACCTGCTCTTTGCTGAGCAACAAACGTTTTACACCTTAACCAACTCTAAATAGCATTTTGATCTATCTCATTATATGATTTCTTCACAATGTAAAAAAAAAATTATACTTTAAAGCTTTCGACTAGAATAATGGCAAATACCAAAGGAACAAAACTGACACAATCAAGGCTTTCTAGCCTAGCTAGAAAGCCTTTCACTGGTGTAGTCATTTAAGTGAGCATTGTTGCTGGCAGGTCTGTTTACATTTTCATTTGTAAGGTAGACTGGGAAGTACAGTGTGACTATCCTGAAGACTGAATTCTTTTTCATAAATACATCCAATATAATACATATAATACAGCAATACCTCATATATCAAATGAGCAGCCCATCAAAGCATTTTTACTAGACATGCTATATATTTATTTCAAGGGCATTGTCATTGCCACTTTTAGAAATTCTCTATTGGAACTGTCACAGAGCCAATTTACCAGCTCCTCTGGGAAATCAGTCCCACTGAATGTCATAGGAGGTCTCTAATGTTAGCCAAACAGAGATTCCCCCCCTCCTTCATGTTTATCTCTGATTAGTCTTCATGAGTGAAATTTAAATGCAAAACATTTCAGTGCAAAATTTAAAAAATAATACTAAATTACAATAAATACCAACAAAACCCCAGAAGCTTTGCACACAAAAAAAAATCGAATCAGGAACTGTGAGTTGTGCTATTTTGCTCAGTTCACGCTTAGCTGCCCCTACTCTGGAACTGAGTGTATTTCTATGCAGAATCCTATAGAGGTGCCCAGGGGAACCAGCTGAGGCTGTTGATGAGGTGCCTTTATTTAATTCACATCAGGAATCAAGCTAGGTGGGGCGAGTTCGTTTGTGTCCTGCCTGCAGTAAGTGCCATTATATAGAAACATGAGTAACACTGGCTGCAAATCTTTTTGCATCATCTAGAAGTGCAGTCACTCTAGGAAGAGAATTGCCTGTGTGCTTCAAACACAAGCCCCTATAACAATTAAAATGTACAACAATAAATAGTGTTAACTCCTCAAAGACACCAAATCTGTTTTCCTAATGATACACCAAACTGCTTTTAAAATACCTCATATACTATGTTATTTTTTCACAGTTATGATTGCATGACATCTTAAGACCTCAATACTAGTAATATCTGGAGGGTTTTTGTTATATCTCCTAGAATACTAGATCTTGCTTCCATTAGCTTAAGTCTATTTTCTCTCTATTCATCCAGATGAAACAAAAATAGTTTTTTTTTAATATACCTTCATGCAAGTAAGCCCCCCCTTACTTTCTAATTTCTATATGATACACAAATCTAGACTTATGGACAATTTTTAAGTCTTTTTAATATTAGAAGGATTCCCCCACACAGAATCTCAAACTCAGTAGTTAAGGTCTATATTTATGTTCTTTTTGAATCACAGTAACCAGTGAGTTTGATTTTCAGATTTTTAAAGTGTTGAGCATAGACACTGATTTTTAATTTGTCAAGAAAGAGAACAATGGAACAGAACAGAACAAATAAACAGTAAGTCTCAAAAGGGACAGTTTTCAAGGAAATCTATTGTATGGTTTATTCTTGGAGTTGTCTCTCCCCGTATAAATATATATATATATACATATATATATATATAAAACATGAAACCTTCAATAGAACCCTCACCCTTCCATTTAGTAAAAAATAGGTCATTTGAAAACCATCATTAGGATATAGCTGTGGGTCAAAGTATACTTAAAGCATCACTATCAATAAAATAGACCTGGAGGGAATATAGAGCTTGGTAGCCAATCATTCAGGCTTTGGAATTGGGCTTTCTGGTATAAATATCTTCATTCAGCCACTAATAAAGTAATCTTTGTGCCTCAGTCTCCTCACTGAACATTGACCTATTATACAGCACTGCAGTAACTGAAAGACATATAGCACTTATTGCTGTCCCTACAACAAAGTAAGAACTCAACTGAAGTTAGTCACTATTATGCTGAGTTCTAAGTCATCGCTCACCTTATCATCCTCAGACTTCAAATATAGCTTAAAATATATATATATCTACACACACATATATATAGACCTAGCTATATATATATATAGCTGTATATATATATGTGTGTGTACATATATATGTGTGTGTATATATATATATACCTGTCTCACCAACCTATTAATTCCTAGAAAAGGATAGAGCCTTTCAATTTGAAACAATTTTTTCTCCACTGTCTTTTGATCTGACCCCAAATCAACTCTTCATTCTTTGGTGTTCCAAGAGCTACTACTAGTTACCACATTGCAACCATACCTCATCATTACACTACCATTGTTTTATACATTTCTACACTTCATACATTTCTACACAACCATGCCATTATTAGCTTCCCAGATTTAATTTTTTTTCTTTTTTTTTTTCAGTTATCAATCAGGAGGCAAAGACCTCAAACAGAACCATTATAAGGTTTTATATATTGCAAGTATCACTCAGCTTTGTTCTAAGGATTCACAGCAAAACATTCATTTTGGTCATATCCATTTTGTTGATGTTTTATCAAGATTCTCTCAGATGATTAATCATTTAGGAAAAGAACAATAAAGTAAAATTTTAATTGACAAGGTTTCATTTAATAGTTTTAATAGTCCAAGTAATGGGAATTGTAAAAGCAAGAAAGGTTTCTGTATAAAACACAGCTCATTATTGATTAGAATTCAAAAATCAAAGCTACCCCTTAATTAATAACCCCTTTAAGTTATTTTATTTTATGCATGAATGAACACACTGATGCTTACTCGTTTAATTGTACTCTGGCCCATAGAACTGACATTTTTACTGGCAGGTTATGAAATGTTTGCTAAAGCTATGAAGTCTAATTACAAAAGCCTTCTTTCAGAGACTCATAAACGGTGGAGAAGAGTGAAAAAACAATCTCTCTGTTGCCAAAGAAAGGGTTATAAAATGAATGAAAACAAATACAGTGAAATCAGATGAAGGATGCATGTGTAGGTGACTTAGAATATACACATAGTTATGGAGGCTGTGCATAGAATACAGAGCTAGAAGTAGAAAGCTTGGTCAGCTGCCTTTGGGTCTTTGTAATAAATGTTAACATATTTACTTTTTTTTCTTCAATGGGTTGGTTGTAACTGAAGTCTCATGGTTGCTAATATGCTATCATTACTCAAATAATTAGACTTGAGAGCAATAGATTTTTTTAAATTAGCTATCTAAAAGCAAGCACCATTATAATCATCTAATTATTCTTTGAGACAGTTTATGCACACATGCTTTCAACATTCACTACCTTACTAACATGGGTGCTTTGTCCCTATTTATGGTTTAAAACTAATAGCAATGATGAAAATACAGTGATGAGAACTTAGGACTACTTATTTATTCAGGAATTTTGAAATGATTTTCAGAAGGTAAGAAATTGCTAATTATATTCAAACTCAAATTAATATATAGTTTGAGCCAGTAACAGTGGTAAAACTAATATTCATTTCCAATTTATTCACATACCAATAAAGCCTAAAGGTATTTCTTAGCCTAAATGCCAAACACTTAGCTATCCTCAGTCACCAAAATTGCTTAGCTAGATAAATATTTACCATGTTTATCAGGACAAGATGCCCTCCCATAATGACACAATATACAGTTCAATCAGCCTTTAAGAGCAAGTGACATTTTAGAAGGTATAATTGTACTAAATGAGTCTCTAAAGATCATATTAACCCAATTGCTCTAGCAAAAATATGGAACAGTACTTGAACTATAAAATAACTTTTCTTCATTTACATTTATTTATGCACAAGTATAGCATCAATAACTTGCCAGAAGTAATGCGTAGAACAGTTATACGTAGACCTGACAATCTGGGTCAAGTAAAGAAACAAGACCCCAAAGTTCTTGTTCTCCAGGCCTGCCCCATCATACCTGTCTTTAAGTTCCTTGCTACCTGCCAACTTGCCCAGTTCCAATTGGCAGAAGGAAGCACAGTGTTTTCCCTGTCCTTTCAGATTCTAAGGAAGTTGTGCCTTGCCAAAAGTAGATAATCAATCTCATCTCTCTTTCCCCTCTTCCAATTCTCAACTCCCTACCTCACCTTAGTTAAAATTACCTATCAAAGCATATGCCTAGGAAAAGACTCCTGACATGAGAATCAGTACAGATTTAGTTGGCATATTTGTCTTAAAAAGTAGGAAGTTATTCATTTGTAAAGACAGAGCATACAGCCACCATAATTTTGTGATTATCTCTACTTTATCAGTTTGAAGTTTTCAAGCTGGACTTTTATTTTTTTATGTGTAAACTGACAACTTGCAAAATTCATCTAATTTACTCTCCTGTTTCTAGATAGAAGTCTCTTCAACCAGGCACAAAGGTGCCTCATTATTCTTAGAAATCCCTTAGAACTATCTACAAGCTTATTTTATAACTTTATTAAGATGTCTTCTCACTGCTATAGGCAGGGATTATTTCTTTCTTTGCCTTACATATTGCTAAGTATCACATACTTTTAAGTGTGCTTCCACCAATTGGTTAAAATAAAAAAATATATATTGCATTCACCTATACTTATATTTATTAATCATGGTATTTCCCTTTTAAAGGAAAGCCTTAAAGAACTTCTAAATTATAATTTAAAATTTTTAAGACAGTCTTCTTAAATGTTCAGTTCAGTTGCTC
This sequence comes from Galemys pyrenaicus, assembly GCA_019455555.1. Lineage (NCBI taxonomy): Eukaryota > Metazoa > Chordata > Mammalia > Eulipotyphla > Talpidae > Galemys > Galemys pyrenaicus. The sequence goes on from JAGFMF010012021.1 coordinate 13,445,632, forward strand.
TATCTGCCAATTCATTTAACAAATTAGCTGGATACATCACAGAATCTCTGGCAGAATTTTTCTAGGGTTCAACTCTTCTATAAATGAGCTATAATGGTCATGAAAAAGTAATCAAGTCAACATGGTAAAAGTTAGAAAACCAGCCTGCTATGCAAGTTATAATTTTTCCACTTTAGAAATTCATGATCTCAAAGTATGGTTTTCATTTATCATCAGAAATGTTTTAACAGAATCTACCTTAAATAAGTAGTTGAGAAAGATACAAACACCAGAAAGACATATTTTGGAGAAGGAAAGGAAAAGCCCCGGGTACAAACTCGTAGGTAATCTTACAATAGAACAGCAGTGGGAAGGCTCTATTTACCTGGGCAGAGAAATAAAAATGGAGTAAAATATTATGCAAAGATAAGCTGAAGGTTCAAAAATCCAGTTAGAAGCCTAAACTCCTAATTAATGCTATATTCCTCTTTCTGTACAATGAGTGAAACTGGGCTATTCATTAAATCACCCTAATGAGTCATCTCAATTTTTACCTCTCTCTCTCTCATATTCTCTCTCTCTCTCTCTCTCTCTCTCTGCTCTAGAGCACAATTACCTCTTAATGTTCTAGAACATCATAATTATAGGTCAGATTTGGGAACCATCATGTAGAAGATTAATTTTATTCTATTAAATGATAAACCAAGAGTTTTCCTTTAAAAAGAAAGCAAGTTACTTTGGTTCAGTAATTACATACTATTTATGCCATCACAAAATACAAATCCTGGATTACATTCAATGTATAAATAAAGTATACTAAAATCCAATTACAGGGAAATATAACTACTAATCAAACAAAGTTAAACAATGGTAACTAAAGATAAAGAGCAATACAATATCTGATCTGTGAATACTATGGGACACCTGGTATTTATGTCTTCCTAATAGCTTTCCCATTTTCTGTTTCTCCTTGGGAAGACTACCCTTCTTTGCCATGTGTTCTGGTAGATTTATCAAGCTCTCTAAAGGACCTAACTATTTGCAAATCTTTAAACCTCTGTTCACAGTGTCAAATCCAATGACTGGTCAAAAAAATCAAAGCAGTCAATTAGAGTCTTCCCTGCGATTTTACACTTGTTCACAGACAGAAAGAGAAGTGTCTTCCTTCTGGAGAATTGAGCTAGGACAATGTATGAGGTGATAATGGCACTAGATGCATCTCCTAATAGGAGAAATACAGGGAAGTATACCTGAGAGCAAAGGGACAAAGAGGAAGAAGAGGAAAATATGACAAACCATTTGACCAGCTGCTGTTCCTAAGGTAAGTTTCACCATCAGGACTTCCAAGTTCCATGAATAAATAAATCATCCTCAAACCCCATAACCATGCCTTGAAATGTTTATCTAAGCTAGTTTGATTTGTATTTCTGTCCTTTACAATCCCTAAACTCCTGATTTATAAATATATTGTGAGGCACGGTACAGAATAATTTGATCTGTGCAGTCTAAATGCAATCCCAGCTGCTAAGCACCTCCATGATAGAAGCTGGGGACTGGCGGCAAGGGAATTGAAGAGGGATGAGGGCAAAAAGACTCACACTAACTTCATCAGAGAAAGAAAATGAACTTTAATATCTACTGTGATGTCTACAATCTGTGCTTTAGGCTACTGTTTCAAATTCGCTAGAAATTTGGACATAATTAGTGATTACCTGCATTTCCTCACAGGCATACCTTCAATACTTAACTACACAAGCTGCTCAAAAAATTGAAATGAGCTTCTGTCAAGACAAACACATTCTACATAGCACACTCCTCCGGGATGAACAAGAAGACACATATTGGAACTGAATTCTTCAACTTGTTCTCATCTTGGTTTTTAATCTAGCATTCAGGCAATTATTATAAAGCAGCCTGTTATTCCTGAGAAGCACAATTAAATAGAGAGGCTAAACCATGATTTGGAAGGCATTCTCATTAATGAAAGTGATATAAGAGAGAGAAGACATCAAAAGCTTGAATGGTGAAAATAAGTACAGATCTTACAATTACGCTAAGGAGTCTAAAAATTGAGTGTTAAGAAAAAAAAGTAGTCCTACCTCGAGGTTTCTTTAATGAAACTCTTAAAACCCTCAAGAAAATTACCAAAAATTAGATTAAATGATTCTATGCTGATTGTCTTAATACCCATACCAAAAATATAATAGCAAATGCATTGATTTACCAGTTTTCTAAACCTTTATGCAAATAAATAATTTATATTATTGGTGATGAGCTTCATTTTCTTATTCTTTCTTATTACATTTGCTGATGTGAAAAAAAAATCACCCAGTAGACAGGGATGGAATAAATAAGAATGGTAAGAAGGAAAAGAGAAAAGCAGAAAAAAATTTGGTATTTGTGCTATGTAGACACTTTTTAGTTTGATGTAGCCCCAATGTAGTTCACTTTGCTCATCTTTCTCTTGCTGTAGGAGTCAAGTCCCCAAATACATCATTGAGGCCAATGTGCAGGATTTTTAATAAGTTTCTTTGTATGTATTTTATGGTCTCAGGTCTTACATCTAAGACTTTAACCTATTTTGAATTAATATTTGTATACGATGTAAGATTATGGTCTAGTTTCTTCAGTAGTATTTAAGTGCCCAGTTTTCCCAAAACCATTTATTGAAGAGACTTTTCTTTCTCCAATGTATACTTTTAACACCTTTGTTGAACAATATATTAATTGCCCATATAAATATAAATTTACTTCTGGGCTCTCAATTCTATTTGTCGGTCTATGTATCTATTTTTAATCCAATTACAAGTTTTGACTACTATAGTTTTGTAGTATAGTTTGAAGTCTGGGAAGGTGATATCTTTGTTCTACCTCTTTCTTATCAGCATTGTTTGGCTATTTGGGTTCTTTTGTGGATCCCTATAAATTCCAGGTGTTTTGTTTTGTTTTGTATAGAAGAACTGGAATATAGGTCAGAAGTACCTATATGGGTAAAAGGATTTACCAGAAACAGACTGGGTAGCAGAAAATGCAGATTTACTGAAATACTTTGCTAAGGGAAGCAGCAGGCAAAACAAGAGAGGTCTCCTGTGCTATATGTGGTTTAGCTACCTGCCTGGGGATGGAATTCAGGCCATAGAGGTGAGACTTAATCTCTAGGCCACTAGGGAGGCCCAAATTCCAATAATGTTTTCTCTATTTCATTGATACTATCTCATATCTGTGAGAATGACCCATAACAAAAATTCCAGAAACAAGTGATGGGAAGGATGTAGAAAAAACATAACTATGTGCACTGTTAGTAGGAATGTAGACTGGTCCAGCTCCTTTGAAAAACAGTATGGACATTCATTAAAATATTAAATATAGGTCGACTACATAATCCAGAAATTTCACTCCTAGGTATCTATCTAAAGAATGCAAAAGGACTAATTTGAAGGGATATATGCAATTCTATCTTCATTGCAGTACTATTTATAATACCCAACTTCTAGAAGCAACCTATGTGTCCAAGGACAGATTAATGGACTAAGAAGATGAGAGATACATACACACACATATACACAATGCAACAGTACACTATATTAAAAGAATATGAAAAAAAGAGAAATTCTTGTCATTTTGACAACATGAATGGAAATGGAGGGGATTATACTAAGAGTAATAGTCACAGAAAGAGAAATACAGCATAGTTTCAGTCATATGTGGAACACAGAGAAACAAAACAAAGAATCAGACAATAAAGCAAAACCAACCCCAAATTCTGTAAAACTGAGGCTACCAGAGGAGAGGGAGAGAGTGAAAAGAGAGGTAGTAGAGAGAACAATCGACTATGGTAGAGCAACATGGGTGCTTTGGTGGGGGTTGTAGTGTGGTAACATGTAAGTGAAGAAGCAGAATCCTATAGTTTTGAATCATAGTGTTGTATACCATTCTCACCTTAATGAGAAATAAATAAATGGAAATATTTCCTCAGCACTATAGGTACTTTTTAGGTCATCAACATGAGCCATTACATTCTTTGGAGAAACTCCCATGCACAATTACAACCATATAGTTTTCAGTCCCTAGTCAAAAAATGGCTAAAGTAGACCCAGACTTGATCTGAATCTTCAGACCCAAAATCCAGAGATTTTATAGCTTTGGAAGAGGTAACACACCCAAAAAGTGAGTAACAGTTATTTATCCCCCCTCCCAAATTATAAATATATTCTAGTCTATTTGAGTATTGTCATGTTTATATCACCAAGACAGCTTTTCTATATATAAAAGACAAAATAAGGAAGTAATCAACTTAATCTAACTCAAAAGCAATATGTATTCTCTCTTTGAATTTTCATTTCCCTCAATAATGAAAGAAAAATTAGATACAAAAAGCATTAGGCTACCCAAATATAGGATCAGAAAAAGTGTGTCAATCTGCAGAAAAGCCTCAGAGGAGACTTGGTAAAACATTACTTTTCTTGTTCTCTCAGAAACTTCTCAGAGCAAAATCTATTTTCATTCTTTCTAATACAAACCTAACATTGGCTGTTACACAAACTGTTGAATTCATCCTTTTATTCCTTCTACATTTCTCATCTGTAAATGTGCTCATCAACTTATCAACCAAACTGTTAGAATTTATACTTAATCTTCACATTACCTCTCAGCTGAAATATTCTCCTGTTCCTTAATAATTTCCTATCTTGATCACTATAATTTCTTTTTTATTGTCCTCTTGAAATTCATACTTTTTAAGTCATGTAAGGCCAGAATATGTGGCTAAAATAACATTTCCTCCATATGGCTGTCTCTTTCACAAATACATCTTTACACTTTTGGAAAATTCCACTTTATCTCTAAATCACTGTAGATACATCGCTGTAATTATCTTCTCTGTCACTGGAGTATGGAGTCACACATCACTAATTTTGTCATTCACATCTTTCCATGAAACCCAAGCAGATATTCTTTAAGATATTCTTTTATAAAGAGCACCATTTAAAAATGTTACCTATCAAGATGGAAGAGCATATAAACATCTAAGGACTATGTACGTATGTTTTTTCCTCTCTAGAAAAAGAGGGAGTACCCAAAGTGGTTTGCACCTTTTATATTTGTTTGGGAAATTTAATTTCTAAGGAATCCGTATTTGAACATAAATAGTATCTCAGATTCTAACACCTTTTGGGCAAAAATGAGAAGTCCAATTCTACCACACGAAGCACAAAAAATAACTGCAAACATTAAAAACTGTCATCAAATAACATCAATTCAGGCAATAAGCCTTTCCACTTCAGGTTTGGTTTTATAACTTTATATCAAGTCAACTACATAAGCATTTTGAATTTTTTCAGTGATAAAGACAATTGTCCTTGAGGGAAAGGGGAATAATAGACATTTTATCAAATGTATGCAGCTAATGATTTGGTTCATGCACATATTTGGAACAAAACCCCAAATGGCACATTTTAATTTTTCCTTTGTAAATTTCTGAAAATAAATGCAAAAGTATATTCTCATCCAGGATGTTCCCATCTTCTCTCTGTTACCCACAGAGAAACTCTATCATGGTGCCAGCTCTCCTTTTGGTATTAGGATATTATCAGTGGTCCAACAGGAGTGAAAGAGAATCAGTTCTGGAAGGCCTACCTGTAAGAATAAGAAAGATCTTTCCAAAAGTGCATTCTCAGCACTATTCCTAACATCAGTCTGTTTAAGTGATTATCTCACCCTTTTCATATTCAACTGTTAGAGGGAAGATCAAGCCCATTTCAGGAGCGAGGGCTGGGCTAAGCTTCTCCTGAAACATTTAGTCTACTGGGGAGCAGAAGAAAATAGGAGAACTGTAAGGAAAGGAGGCAGAGGAAATGGGAACTCAGGAGACAAATAACAATATCCAGTTATCAGAATATAAGCTATAAAGGAACTGCTCAACTTCCTTTACTCTTGGCATTTGTAAACAACAAATTCTAATACTCCGAATAGAAGCCAGTTATATTCTTCACAGGAAACCCTTCACCTTAAAATCATGATGTTGAAGAATCACAGTGAATGAAATCCTGATACAAGGCAGAAAACCTATTAGGAGTGAAGTAACTTGCAGCCTTTCCTGCATAGGCTAGAAGTCATCTTTTTATAAATGATTACATATAGTATTTCTGGAATATTTAAGATCTTGACAACGTATGGACATTTTCAATATCTCATCAGGGGAGGGGCTGGTCTTAGAATGCTCAGAGGTGAAGTATTTTTCATTTTCTTCCTTTTATGTTCAAAATAAAGAGCTACAGAAAAATGCTTTTTGCATTTTCATAAGCAGAAAAATTATAAGGATACCATGGTAGACAAAAAGTTTGAAAAAGAACAATAAAGAATTTTCTCTCTTTAGTCATCCTTTCCCTCTGTGAAACTGGTTTACCCTAGCATCTGCAGTCTTATAAATAAATGCCAAATGTAAACAAGTGTGCCAACCTGGGAATTAAGTCTCTGTTCCGGTTCTAAAGTTGTCATATATAAGCCACCAACCATACCTGGTAAACAATATTGTACAAGTCCTAACAATTTCTGCCCACACCCTTTGAAGATGTTCAATCCATAGAAAGGCCACATTTCTTATGAAAATAAATGCCTTCCTCCTGAAAGAACTATAAAGCAAGGATGCAGTACCTGTTCTGTGCTATGCTATATTTGGTACTTGTAATGAAATAATATAATAAACTTTCACCACATTTTTAGCAGTTTCATCAGTTGTTTCCATTACAATGTTAAAAGAGCTACACCAATAAATTCCAAGCAATAGAAACAAAACAACCCCATATAGTCTTAAAAAAAAAAAATCACAGAAATGTCCAAGGATTTCTATTCAGCCAGATCTAAATATTTTCATTAACCCAACAGGAATTGTGCAAGCCTCCACTTTTGGAAGACTTCCAATTAACCTAGTCTATAAACTATAAGGTTTGAATTCAATCAGTTACTAAAATAGTTATTGTTTCTGATTAATTATTTCAGGCTGACCAATTGTAAGGCCAGCTCTATATATGTCAAAGTCACTCACTTAGTTAGCAATGACACCAATGGAAATTACTTTCTTATGAACAGTTCTGAAATCTGGGCCCCTGGCAAAAGTCAGTTATTACAAAAAAGTAATAAATCTTAGAAATCGGTGACCTGTCTCATCTAATAAAAAATAATAAATATTAAACAAATAAGTCCAGAGTTCTGCTTAAAAGTTGAAATAACAAACACTTCCATAACTTAAAGTATCTTTGCAGGGTAAAAAATCATGTATGTTATGCCACTAAACTAATGAAGGAGTTAAGGTGGTTATGAAAATACTTAAGGAAACAGGTATTAGCTGAGACATATTGACTTACTAAATTCCCTTTTAAAATAAGTGATCATGATCTTGTTCACTTATTGAACTGTTTGTTATCCCAAATTATTTTAAATAAAAATTTCTAGGTTATAGTATTTTAAATAGCAGACTACTAAGTGAATTTTTAAAAAAATATGTATTGATTTATGCATACAAGAATGGGGTGGTACAGGCCAGAGGTATGGGGGTAAGGGGATTCACCAGAGGCAGAGTGGGGAGCAGAACAGTCAGATTGATGAAAATACACTCCTGAGGGGAGCAGCAGGAGAGACAGGAGAGGTCTGCTCCTCCATGTGAGTTAGCTCCCTGGCCTGGGACAGAACTTTTGCTGCAATGGCTGCTGAGAGCTTCATAGTTAACCCCTTGCATGACCAGGGAGGCCCCACTGAATGAATTTTTCAAGTCCCTTTATCAAGTCTAGAATACTGAATGGAATCACAATAAAATCACAGCTATTTTTAGTTCAAGGCATTGTTTCTGAAAGATTTACCCCATGATAACTTGAAATGTTTTAATATGCTGATTCCCACACAAATTTGAAGATGTAATGAACCATAATCTCTGGAACTGAGGCCCAAACCCTAAATTTTAAGCAAAAGATCTAAGTAATTCGACAGCAGATTAAACAATTTTTTTTACCTCTGCATGTATTTTAAAGATATAAAACAAGTTCAATTACTCCAAAATTAGTTTCACTGGTGCCATGAAATAAAGTTATATTATATTAAGTTTATTCTTGCTTATGAATTTTTACCATGTCCTTATAGTATGTTTTCTCTTCTGAGACAAAGAAATCACATATAATTAAATATGGTTATATTTTTGAGTAGCTGTCAATAGTCTAGCTTCGGAACTTAATGTTTCAAAATTCCATAGTTGCAAAATGTGTTCAACACCAGAAAAATTCTTAATTATCTGAGTAAATGCAGGAAGAGTATTTGTTAAATACTTAAATAATTTGTTAAAAGTTCTTCACAAAGGAGGATTAAATGGAATCTTACATATTCAAAAATTGTATTTCAAAAATTTAAAAGAAATAACATAAATAAACTGACACTTTAGTCATATAACCATTAAAGTATAAAGGAGATAGTAACATAATATCCCACTATTTCTATTAAATTGCACTAAAGATCCTGGTTAATATTACAAAACTATTACAAAAATAAATGCATATTAATTAAAAAGCATTACCAATATCTGTAGATATTGTGATTACCCAAGTAGAAAATTCTGATAGACTCCATACCAAATTATTAGGAAAATACTTCAAAAAGTAGTTAGCTTTTAGTTTAGTTTAGTTTTTTTTTTTAAAGACAAATTTTCTATATACAAGTAACATATATTAAAGGTCCGTTTCATAATACATTGAAAAAGTATGGTACCTGAGTTGGAAAATGTATATTAACAGGGGGAAATTATAAGCATTATATCATTTATTCTTATTCCATATTTTTATATAGGAAGAATATATAATATGAAGATAGCAAATCAGTGGCAATTAATCATCAAATAAATCCAAAATACATACAGAAAATTTTTATAGAATTTGGCAATCTAATTCTGAAAACCAAGTAGAAGAGCAAATAGGCAAAGCAACTTAACTGTGAAACTATAGCGAATGTAGGAAGATTTCTCCTACCAGAAACCGAGGTTGTCATTATTAAAACATAGCAATGAGGTAGCAGTTGACAAGAGTAACAGGACTGAACAGAAAACAGTGAAACAGTTCCAGAAAATTTGCCATATGCAAAGGAGACATAATAGATCAATTAGGGAAAGTCAGGAAAAAAATAATTTCCTATCTATGACTAGTAATGAAACAACTTCAGATTGATTAAAACTAAAGCTAAAAAGCAAAATATAGAAAAACACATTTTTATAACATGGAGATAAGATCAATGTCTTAACCTAGAAAAATACTGTTTGTCTAACAAACGAAAAAAAAAAAACCTGCTAAATAATGATTAAAATTTTTGGACAAGAAACCACATTAGCAAAATTAAGATAAGCCACAGAGTGGGATAAGGTATAATCAACACTTATAACAAATGGATAATTATTATCAAGAATAGAAAAGGGCATCTACAGAAATGCAGTAATTTTTTGAATGTTTAATAACCAAAAAGATAATAATAGTAGTAGTGGTATACAAATAAATATCCCACAGAAGGAAAATAGTCTTCAGCCTTGGTAGTAATAAGACAGCTGTGATAAAACTTGAAAGAAATGATAGCTGGATTAAAATTGACAATCTAACATGAAAGGCACTTTATTTATTACTACAAATATATGTTTCAAAATATAAAAACAAGAATGAAAACTGAACCATAAATTTAGAATTAAAATTAACCCTGGGGAGTGACTGCATAGCCTAGGAAGGAAAAAATATAACAAAATATTAAAATATGATAAAACTGGATGGTGGTTATAGATATTACTTTTGTCATAATTTGTATTGTTTCAAAAATATTTTCTAACATATTTCTTATTTATTTCTTATTTATTTATTTGCTTGTTCATACAAGAGCTGGGGTGGGGAGCAGAACAGGCAGATCCACTGAAATACACTGCTGAGGGGAGCAGTGTATGAGACAGGAGAGTGTGCCAAGTGTGTTTGCTCCCTGTCTGGGGATTGAACTCAGGCCACAGTGGCTGCTGATAGCTTGATAATGCTGAGAACTTAACCCTAGTGCCACCAAGGAGGTCCTAATAGATTTTTTTAAAAAGGTTTTTGAAAGTATAAACAGTGGCCTCCCTGGTGGCGCAGCGGGTTGAGCACCACACTGTGAAGCATCCAAAGCACAACAGTGCAAGTTCGTTCCCTGTCGGCCAGGGAGGGGACCCACATGGCGTGGCAGACCTCTCCTGTCTGGCCCACTGCTCCCTCAGCAGTGTATTTCAGTCAATCTGCCTGTTCTGCTCTCCACTGTCTCTTGTGAATCCTCTCACCTCCCTCAACTCTCACTGGTATCTCAGTTCTTGTATGCATAAATATAAAAAATAAAATCATAAATACAGAAATAGGAAAGTATAAACAAAATGAACTTTAGGAAGCTCAGTTTACCCCTCTTGGTCATAAAGGGATACCATAAAGAACTATAATGACTTAATATTTAAATAATTTTAACAATAAGCAAACACTTTTCTATTGTAACCTCTTCAAAGCCTTTTTTGATTAATTCACATCATGTATTTCAGCCTTTTGTATTGTTAATCCAAGCATATGATTACAGATTAGTCTGTCAACTTTATAACATGTTTAATTACCAAGGAAATCTCCATCCCCTGTACTATTTTTGCCTCATGTTAGCTGTAGAGTTTATTCAAATTGTTTCCTGCAATTTTCTTTACAACTGAAAATTTCACACTCTGATCACCTGATATTTTTTTAAGGTTAAAAAGTATTAACCTTCATGGTTACAACAGAATCTGAGCAGTATCAGGCCTTCATTGAGATTAGAGCTCCCATGCGTAGCTGCCATTTCTTCAGCTTGGTGGTATTTTGTTAACAGCCTATACAGACATCATATGATATGGAATGATAACATAAATGTACTGCATAGGGAGAAATGTATGACCTGCCTTTTAAATTGCTGGGGGAAAAAAACAAGAGTGTTCTACAGTGGAAGAAATTGGAAACAGAAAACAGAGCATCTCAGTTTTATTCTGCCACTCACTCCTGTGGCCTCAGGGAACCGACATACTCCCTCCAAACTGGGGATTACTCATGAGGAGCTAATGACAATGTCCTGTCAACCTCACAGGATAGGTGTGAGGCCTGAGAGGATGGACACAGAAATGCTTTGTAAACTATAAAACATTCCAACCCCATAAGCTCTGATTTCCACTATTCTGACCCTCTCAGATATGTATTTAAATATAAATGTATACAACAAAATTTCCAGAAACAAGGTAGGGAAAAATGAACTTGATGGGCTCAACAAGGTATGGTTGATATGTGAGTGTGTGTATCTGTTATAGAAAACTTCCAACAGAAACACACACACAACAATAAGTGATATATAAGGGGAAAATTCTGTTCAAAGTAGGAGTATACTAGGAAGTTGGAGAAAGGTTTCTGCAGGGCTTTCTTTTGAAATTACTCAAGAACTATATTGAATGGTGAAGGCAATATGTGTGCAAATATCAAAGTGAACACTAGCAGAAAGGGGGTGGCAATATTGAGAATTCCGAGAGTTGCCGCTTTCCTCAAAGCAGTGGTTCTTAGAATGTGGTGAATGGACTTTCAGGGTCCCTCAGAAGCTTTCGTGAATCCATTAGGGTAAGTCATTGCCAAAGTAACACTAAAATGTTGTTTTTCTGTTCATATATCTGCACTAGTGCTGCAAAAGCACTACTGGCACAGTTACTGATATTTTAGCAAAAATCAAGACCACTGCATCAAACCGTATTAGTCATTGCTGTCCTCTTCACAGCCATGCACTTTCATTAAAATAAAGTCATTTTCATTCAAGAATGTCCTTGATGAAGCAGTAAAAACACTTAATTCTGTTATATTTCAACTTGAGTGCAATTCCTGTTTTTCTATTTGTGTGATCAAATGGCAAATATACAGAAAGCACTTGCTATATATTAAACAGCAAGTGCTGTGTCAAGGAGCAGCACCTGTGTGGTGGGTAAAATAGCCACTTTTTCATGAAACATCATTTTTACTTGAAGAAACAACTGAAACACTACTTATTCAGACTTAAGTTTCTGGCATAAATTCCACAAAAATGATTAAAGTGAATCTGCTGCTTCAAAGAAAACAGACAGTATTCATTGCCAATGAGAACATTAAGGCATTCAATCAAAAATTAAAGTTTGAAACACTTATAATAGTCTTTGTAAGCATAAAATGATCCATTCAATAAGTACATTTTACTCTGATTAGGTAACCAATGATATTCATGAATACAATTTGTTTATGCTGCAAATGAAATGCACCAACATTTGGAGAATATACAAAATTCAGTGGATATTTTTCAAATGACCAGTGCATGAAGTTACCATATTATACATAGGTAAAATATTCAAAATTCAAGATAGATGAATGGATTTGAAAGCAACAAAATACAGAATGTTCACTAATTTGCTTTCAGATTTCACAGTGTAACTAATCTTTAATATAGTATCACTTGTTGAATGTTGGTGTAGTATTAAAAAAAGAATGTGCACAATTGCCCACTAATACTATTCAAATATTTATCTCTGTTCCAATCAATGAAATAGACTCTATAAAAAAAAAACATGAAAGAGGTAAGAAGAAGAGGAGGAAGAGGAATGGAATGGAATGGAGAAGAATGGAATAGAAAGGTATATGAGTAAGGAAATCAGAGGAAATGATCAGTTGGATTGGAACACAGTTAATTCATGCCAGATAGCTCTCATAGAAATTTAAATTGAAACAAGCCCTGGAGAAAATTTGCCTAAAATCCTACCTCTTTGCCTGCCCTGTCCTATTCTTTCCCGTTAGATAACTCCCTAACTAATTATTTGTAAGTCAATCTTCAACTCAATGTCTGTTTCTAGAGAATCCAATATCAAACAGTAAAGAATCATTCAATTGTTTGGTCAGTGCTGCTCTGATAAATGATGATCAATTTGACTACTGCAATAATGGAAGAGTTTAATGTGCCATTTATTTGTTTATTTGTTTATTTATGCATAGTTATTCATTTTTGTACAATGCTTGATTTTGCCTGTCAGGTTGTTGCCCCATAAAATTACCACAACCAAGACAACTGTGAACCATCACTACTGACTCCTGTACTCTTCCCTCCCATTCTCATCCCTTTCCCTCCACCTTCCCTGATCAATGTCTCCCCTGATCAATTTATACTATGACTGCTAGTTTTGTCCCTTTTTTCTGATTAGATCAACATAATTACATCTAATCATGAAATAGCAAAGACATTTTAACTTTACTAAGCAACAACAAAATCTTGGTTATAATCTTTGGTTCATCATCAAAAGGGGCATTATCTGAGTATGACAATGATCTTCTAGAAAAGCGGTAGAATGAAAAACAAGTAGTGTAACAATACCGAAATGGTATAGAAGGGATAGAATGACACAGGAAACAAGACCAAATTTATTTGTCAAGATAATAGTCAACAAAGAGGAAGACTGCAAAAGCTATTAAAAGTGAAAGTTTATTGTGGACTGAAGCCCCTGACAAAATCAGAGGGAACAGAATAAAGAAAGGTAATGGATGAAAGGAAGAATGAATGTACACAAAGTGTTGAGATGGGAAAAAAGGAGAAGTAAAGTGAGCAAGCAACAGTCAGTGGTGCCAGACTCATTCTCTGGCACTGGCATAGAGTGTATCACCGGGACGTGCAACTCCCTGGTTTCACACTGCAGATAGCTGGTCTGCCACCTCCTTCTCGCCAACACGCCACTTAGACTCATAAACACTTATCACACTATTCTGCACCATTCCATTACCACTGTTTCTTTATCCTTTTCCCTCTTTCTTATTTTTTTTATGTTTCAGTAGCTACCTAAATCACTAGTTTAGAAGACCACAAACTTCTGCCCCTGGCCGATACATGTCTCTAAAAATCAATAAGCAAAGAAGGAAGTAGTATACACTTCAGAATTTCTACCTGTTTTCTTTTAAGTTTAAACTATACGAGTCAGTTATTTTTATGGTACCCAAGAGGAAAAAGGAGTCATAGAAACTTGTTCTGTACAAAACCATATCTACCTAAATTTTCTTTTGCCAGTCCCAAAGGACGATGGTCAAAAGGAATCCCAAGGCATATACATATACAAAAGGGCAGAACCTTATAAGGAACACAAATGAGTAGAAACATTTAATAAAACTGTTCTCTCATACTTGTAAAAGGCAGAAATAAACCACTTCCAATAATGCAAACAAGGAAGAGACATCAGATGTTCCGTATGTACATTTGGAAATATATATCTTTATATTGAAAATGCTATCAATTAAAGTCTTATCAACAGAACTCTAGTTTCTATAAGAAAAAAAAAAGTCTCATAATAGTCCATTTTAAAGTTAGGCCAGATTAGTATTCATAACATTTCAAATGAATCAAGATAATGAAATGATAATTTGAAAATTACTTTCTGCTACTAAGCTGATTTCTAATTAGTTATTTTGTTAGAAGGCTAACATGACAAGTGTTGGTTTCAGTAACATGTAGAGATTCCTGAACTGTTTCCACTGAAATATAGCCCTGGGTCACAGAAAAAATAGCAAGTTTGGCTTCATATGAGCTAACCAGGAAGCTACACATTAAGAGAAGTCCGCTATAGAAATACGTTTATCTTTACATTAAAAAGAGTTGTTGGGACACAAAATGTTCTTTTTCCCTAAATTTAAGAGAAAGTACTAGCTGCACAAAGTCACCACATAAATATGAGTCACAGACTTGGAATGCTGTTGAGGTGGGGACTCAAGCACTGGAAATATATGCCAGAATACAACATATGTATAGCATCTGAGTACTTAACTTGATAGAGCCATTCTACTCCAATCAATTTATATCAGGAGAAATGTAGGCTATCATTTAAAAAAAAAATAAGAATTTAGAAGAACTTTTAAGAAAACATAAAACAAAATCAAGGTCTTAAATCTTTATCTTCCAAAAGCCAGAAGCATTGGGCTCAAAGCACAAAAGAAAGTTTCTAGATGATCCCTGGGGCTAGAGACACAAGACCAACACAATTCCAAGGGTCAACTTTATCTGGTGTGTGTGTTGAAAGTGTAAGAGGAATAGAGAACAGGCTGAAATTCACATATCTGCCCATAGGGTAAAAAGGTTGATCAGGTTTTCCACTCTTAGTGTAATGATGGAAACCTGTGCACATGCCTGAGTGGGCATGCGCAAGTAGGTGCACCTGGGCTGATGCACGAGGTGTATAAAGCTAGCGTCTCGGGGACGCCGGTGTGGTGTTGTGGTGCGGTGGAGTGTGATGGATAGCATGACGGCGGCAAAGACAGAGACTGCTTGAACCGGTGATGAACCTCCTACCTGGTCTGGGATGGTTGCAAGACACTGCCCATCCCCAGAACCTAGTCACACTGGATGTTTGGTTAATTTTGTATGAGATGTTCTAACTTGGGTAAGGGCAGCTTTGTAGAAATTTTGTCCAAAACATATAAATATTCTATCGTTATTTAGAAAGAGGAAAGTATGATTAAATAAAACCTCTTATAGATAATATTTTTTTAAAGAAAGAGTCAACAAAGGAGACTCAGATGTTTCAGGTTAAAGGTATTTTATTATAAATTTACTAATGGCTTGATGCAAGCACTAAGGCAAATGAATTTATAACTTTCAAAAGTGACTGAAAGTATGCACTACAGTAAAAAAAGGTAAACCAACAAGCAATAGCAATGCTAATTTTTTTTAACCATCTACTATTAACATATACTAAGTCCTGATTTATCATATATCTGAAATACTAACAAATTACCAAAACACCAACCCTTTAAAAAAACCTTTAGTTCTTTTACACAGTCTCCCTTATTTTATATAGTAACTTCTCTCCAAATTGATGGCAAATCTATACAATGAAAACACTACTTTCCAATAATCATACTTTTTAATTATTTTTCAAAATTATTTCTTTAATTAATTTCCGGTGAAACACTGAGATTATTTAAAGTATGGGTTCAGCTAGTGATACATTAATAGCAGTTATGATTTATCAGTTCATATCAGGTATGAAAATAACAGATCTAGGTAACTTTTCTCAGGGTTGAAATCATCTGCTGAATCAAATGGTGAATGTGCTACAGCTGTTTCAAATGTTTTCACATCACCTCACCCCACCACTCTTCCTCATTATCTTCTTCCATCTTTCTCGGTTAATATGTATCATTTAAGTGCTTAGCTTTATCATTAGGAGTGAGCTCCACAATGGATAAAAATAGATTTAGTGAAGAATCTGCAATGTGTTTGATTAAAAAAGAAAAGGAACTAATGTATATATTGAAATATTCCCTATCATTAGTACACGCTAGATGCTTCAATTTCAAAGGCAAATGTTTGATGTGGTTCAATCAGGAGCTTTTTTTAATCATATTCTAAATATGTGAGAAATTTTCGATCAAAGAAATGCTCAGAAAAAGTCCAGGTATACAGAACTGCAGACTATATTATCTTTGGTACAAATCTCTGGATTACATTTTCTGAGCTCTTAGACATAATTCCAAAAAGGACCCTGGACAGTGTAGGAGGGGTTAGCATAAGGTTTATTTTGAACTTTATGGAACAACAGGGACTTGCAAGCTTGATAAATTCCTAAACATAACCACGAAAGATCTCTTTGGACTTGACCAAATAAACAATGCAGAGTTGATGAACTGGCAAGGTTTCTGTTATGATGACACAGAAAAAGGAATATGTGCCCAGGGCATTTGTTTTAATGAAAGTGAAAATGGGATAGTTAGTATTCAGTGTTCTTCAGGGCTGGATCATTTCTACAATCATTTTTTAAATTTAAAAGACAGCTTTCTTGACCTGTAAAATTTATACTTCATCAGGACCCACTGAGTCTGATACTAACTCAAATATTAACAAGATATTCCAGACTCTAGATCATTTAGGGATTTGAAAAATAAAGAACACTATAGGGGAAGAAATGCAGAAGGAAAATCATCTAGATTCTAGATGAAGTACTTACTTTACCTTTATTTTTAGTATAATTTTTATGATAAGGCTAGTATACTCATAAAAGTGTATAAATTCAAGAAACCGTACTTAAGTAATTAAATAACAGTTTACCCTGAAAGAAAAGTATGGAACAAGGCTAATTTTGGTTTTTAAGAAACTTTAGGATGAGATAATATCTCATTTACTCTTTAATTCACTCATTTATTTTCATCCACCAGTCAAACAGTGGTGATGTCTGCCAAGACTGAAAGCTATGATACTTCTCACTCAAGTTTAGTGAGTGGTTGTAAGAAGGACAGTAATCAAACACTAAAAGTACCAAGTGTGGAGTTACAAAATGAGATAAAGTTAACAGAAAGGAGGTGAGATCTGACAAAGGACACAAAATACACAGAAATCCTAAAATGGGTAGGGACTAGAGAAGAAGAAAGACAGAAAGAAAAAAAAAGCTTGCAAGGTGCAAAAACAGTAAGTTTATATAATGTTATAATGCAATGTTAATTCAATAAAAAAAAAAGTTACCAAAGTTGTAATGTGGAAAGTGATGATTTAAGATTTCTACCTCAGGTTACCTAGGAAACTAAGGCAACGTGGTGCCATGAAAAAGAATTTCAGGAGTTAGTTTTACAAATGAATACAACTGGAATCTAGATGATGATAATAAATAACATAGTAGGTAAAAATTTTAAGCAATAAAATACAAAAGGAATTACACAAATCACAAATGACAAGTATCTCACTTCCAGCAACTCATTTAAACTAAAATAATTAAACTGAAGGGTTATTAGCTCAAGAGTCACACTGTTTCCAGTTTCCTGAAACAATCAGGTAAGGTTGTACTCACACAAAAATTCATAGGTAAGTGGGCCTTTTATTCACTTTGGTAATTAAAACAATAATCTTGTAAAAAGCTATAGGTTTTCACTTGCAAGAGATAACTCCCTAAAAAAAAAAGTGGAAATTTGTTCCATCCTTTTTTAAAAAGGAGACTATGGTATAGAAAAGTACGTGTTAATATAAATAACATTATTAATTCTAATAGTATTTCTCCAAGCACTTTAATAAAAATCACAGTTAAGATTTCTTCAAATAAAAACAGCTAAATAAGTAAATGCAGTATGTGTGCATGTGTGAATTGTGTGAGTATATGTGTATGTATAAACACAAAGGGACCGTTATGATACTTCATACTTGAATAGTTCAGATATTCTCTCAGCAATCATTACTTGATCTTTATAATTGACAACAAACATAACAGTGACTTGCCTCCATTTTTCAAATGTTTAAATCATTCTATTTATACCATCATACATTTACTACTACTGTATTTAATGCATGAATGCAATGAATCAATGCGCTTTATTGAAAATGGAAATGGAAACTCACAAATGGAAATGATCAAATAGCAAACATCATTTTGCACAACTTTCACCTTCACTGTTAAACGCCACAAAGGTCTTACATTCTCCCAAAAATACAGTTCTTTCTCTCCTCCAGAAATTCATCTAGGTTTTTTTTCAAATCCCTATCATGCTTAGTATTTCCCAAATAATCCACCAAGTCATACCACATTGAAACATTCCATTTTCAGAGAGGAGGGGAAACATGTATTTGCATCACCAGTCTCCCCCAGTATAAACCTCAAGAGGGAAAACAGAGAAATTATTCATGTCTATTTTATCTACCAAGAGCAAGGCCTCTGTTAAGGGCTTGGTAATTATTTACTAACAGGAAATGAATGAATGAATGATGACAGTAGATGATTAAAATAAAATTAAAGAATCATAAGTATTTATTATACCACTCACAAAAGACAAGTGTAAACACTGAACATATCTGAAATATGACTGTGAAATTTTCTAAAGGAATATTCTATTATATAATTGCTAAGTATAAGAATTTTTTTCTAAAATGGATACTGTCAAATTCAAGAGTGCCATCTAGGAAATCCATCTGCATCCTAAGACAATTCAAATTAGAAAGCAGGTGGGAAAACGTCTCAAAAATAAAAACCCATATTAAACAATATCAATTTCACACACACAGAAATTCAATATCATGAGATACAGAAGAAATGCTCTGAAAATACAGAATTAATGAATGTCTAGTATCTGTATATTTTTTCTTTACAGTTGTTCATGAACAACATGCACAGCAACATGCATTCATAGATATAATTTCAACATAATTATTCTTCTTATGAACTTTAGAAAAAAGATAAAGAATTTTTGCCAGTATATTTATCTCTGTGGTCCTAAACAGTTTGAAATATAAGGCACAAAAGAATCTTTAAAGAATTCATAAACACTACTAACTACAGCTAAGAAATTGCACAGAAATGTATTTACTTTTCATAATGAATTGACTTACCTGGGGGAATATTTTTTAAAAAGGAAAAATCATTTAGCTTAATGTGAATTCAGAAGCTCATCAACTGAAGAGAACTCAGTTCAGTTAGAAAGCAATATAGACATCAGAGATGAACTGGAAAGGCTGACCCTGGAGTCAGCTAAATCTATCTGAAATGTTTCGTTTCCCTAACCAAAAAATTTCTTTTGTCTTCCTTCTTTTTTTCTCATTCCTTTGTAATTTATTGACAATAATATACATCAAAGCTTTATATCTAGCAAACACTAAACACTATTATTAAAATCAGGAAGATTCAAGAGGTGAAAAGGATTAATATAAATTTACAGACAGACAAAACAGAGGAGGGGTAGATTCCAAGTTGGTCAGAAAGAGAATTTTAGCTGCTGCATCTTTAAATCTGTTTCAAATGATAGAAGAGTTTTAGAGCAATAAAAACCTCTGAGAAGATAAAAAAATATCCAGGTACAAAAATAGCTTTTATGACATACACTGAATAGAAAGTTGGCTCAATATAGCCATGTCATAAAAAATTATTTCTAATATTTTTAAAAATTTGTAAGAGCATGCTATACATGGAAAGGTGAAGCTTATCAATCAAAACAGGCCAAGTCCAAATTTTGCCATTTAGTTGCTGTAGTACCTTAATTAAGTTCCTTAAATTACTGGAATCCTAATTTTCACATTTGTAAACTTAAGCATCATAACTACCTTTCAGGAACATTCTGAGCACTGAATGGGAATGCACGCACTGTAACTTACCATAATTGTGATCATGGGAACTTTCTTTGTTGAAGAGGAGAGAAGATCAAGATATCCCCTCTCTGAAGATGAACCACGCTTGTCACTATACCCAAAGGAGCAGGACCAGTGCCTCCAGCTCAGCACATACCTTCAATTTAATTACACTAACATTAGTTTACAATACTATATATTCAAGTTTGTTGTTTGGTGAGTGATTTAATCAGGCTCTTTCTGCCACTAGCCCGTGGTTGTCATCTGCGGCCTTGATCCTGCTGACACAAAGGCGCTTGGGAGCATGGGCGTGGGGCACGCATGCCTGATTGTAGACACCTGGAGTATAGGTGTGTGCGCATGTGCAAGTGTGCACACCTGAGCCTAAAGACTGGGGCTATAACGGTGACGTCACTCAAGACCACTAGGAGAGGCTGAGCAGCGTAACTAAGTAAGAGGCGAAAGCAGGAGAGAATGACAACGAGAGCCCAGAGGAAGAGTAAAGATTTGTGGTTGGGAGGCATGGTTGCCTGCCTGCCTGCCTCCCTCCCAGTAACCGTCTATCCAGGCTATGCATACCTCCTTGCATGCCAGACTCTCTGTTTGATGTGCCTGGGTACCTGGTTCCCTGAAAGAGCATTAAAGGCTGAAAAACCCGATTCTCCTTATCGGTCTGCCCTAATCCATAGTGAACCTGCCCTGTGCCTGTTAGCACTGAATATGTGTTACCACACCACATCCAAGAATATCTTCCTCATATGCAAAATTGTACACATCCAATTTCTGACGAATGGAACTTGAATGATTGATGCAAATCCACATAAATCAACATTATCCTGTAGCAAATTTGCTGTCCAGGCTACAGATGAAACGACTCACTTTCCCTGAGATTGCTTCTCATATTTTCCTTATACCAATGAACTTTATTCTAGACTGTATTCACTATGATCAGAACTCAAAAGCTAGTGTTCACTCTCCTGTGCACTAATTCCAACAAGGTCAAATTTATACAGCTCCATTTCCAATTCAATGTTCAGACTTTACTACAATTTATAACCAGGGGCCTCCCTGGTGATGCAGGGGGTTGAGCACTACACTGTGAAGCATCCACAGCGCAGCAGCACCAGTTCAATCCCCATCCAGGGAGGGGACCCACATGGCAAGGCAGACGTCTCCTGCCTTCCCCGCTGCTCCCCTCAGCAGTGTATTTCAGTTGATCTGCCTGTTCTACTCCCCATTCTGTCTCTGGTGAATCCTCTCACCTCCCACGCCTATGGCCTGTACCCTTGACCTTGTATGCATACAAAAAAACTACATCCAATATTCTCATGCTTTATGACAAGACAAATAGTGCAAGAATCCTAAACACCCTCTAGGGTGAATCCATCACATTTACCAAAATCTGGTAACCAGGGTTCTTAAATTAGGTTTAGTTGATTGTGGTTGGACACGAATCTGCCATGCAGCGTTATCAACCTGATAAAACCAACTCTTTCCTATAATTTCTTTATCTCTGAGGCTCTCCTGTGAAAACCAGAAAACTTAATCTCCCACACTTTCAACTCTTAGTTTTTACTGCCAAGTCCCATCTATTTGGCAATTACATGAGAGCAATAATCACAGAAGAAAATGTAGGAGAAAAAAGTGAGCCAAATCAGCTGACTTTGTTTCAGTGGTCTATTTAATCTACAGTGAGTAAGCCTAAGTACTCTTACTAAATGTAATTAAGTGGCATTTTGTAATTCTTTTTCAAAAAAAGAGAGCTTATGTCCTTAAAAAGTCGCAGAGGGCCTCCGTGGTGGCGTAAGGGGTTGAGCGACACACTGTGGGGCTTCCACAGTCAATGCAGCGTGAAGTTGATCCCTGGCCAGAGTAGATGAGACCTCTCATGTCTCACTGGCTGCTCCCCTCAGCAGTGTGTTTCAATCCGCCTGTTCTGCTCCCCATTTTGTCTCTGCTGAATCCTCTCAACCGCCATGCTTCTGGCCTGTACCCCAGCTCTTGTGCACATAAAAATAAAATCTTAAAAAGTGAAAAAAAATAGTTGAAATAGTTACTAAGGTAGTAGGGTGGCATTACCATCTTGTTTTCACAATAATGAATGTTTTGACTTTCACAATGAATAGATTTCCTCATTAGTACAATCAAAATCCAATTTGAATAAAGTTTTGGTAGTGGCTTTTAGAAACACAGTACATCGATAATATAGAATGTTTCCTTAACAACGTACAGTTACTGCTATGTTTCCATTTCTTCTAGTCAAAAATCAATGTCACACTAGGCCATAATGAATGGCTGCCTGCCAGCTGCACTTAAACTGACTGAAACTCATCATTCCTTTAAAATCTATTCTTCTAGAAAGAGTAATTTAATAACTTGAGTTACTTAAGTCTGTGATTTGATTCAGATATAGAATCTAACCATGGTTTGGAAAGCATTTTACACATAAGGAAAAAAGGCTGCCCTTATTAGTTACAGATGTTTACAACATAGTCAAATTTTAAAGGAAGGACAGAAACTACAGTCAATTAATAGATACATATTCACACCTGTTGTCTGTCATGTTTCAAACCCCTAGGTGTGAGATTTCGTCAAGGCATATGAAAATGAAGAAGGATCAGCTGCAAAAAATGATCTTGTTCTCATATGGTAATTAAAAGAAAAAAAACTGCAATGTACTTATCTATGACATTCCCATTATTTCAGGTTGGGAACAATTGCATTTTTTTAACAGATTTGTGTTGCTTTCAGGTCTATTGAAAAGGCTGAAATTCATAGATCTAGGCTACAGACCTAAATTATATTGGTTTTTGGTGCAATTACCTTTGCTAAATTTCTCTGTGAAGCATACTAACTTGATGTCAGAAAAATTAAACATCATTCTCATTCCAGTCCCCACACATAAGTCTCTACCACAATGAACTGCTTATCAGCATCACATTAGGCATCAGATGTACTCAGGCCATATGTCTTAGAAAGACTGAGGTGCTATAAATACTAAGTGCATTTAAAATGCAAACCATGTAGCACCTAAAATAGATGGGGAGCAATAGTAACAACTGATCACACTGAACACAAGTGCAATGATCAAACTCTTCCTGAAACACCTTAAGGTAACAATAATGTTTTTTATGTTTTAATTATAAATATTCAATTTAAATGTGCATCTTATTTCTAAAAACCATTCATATTCTTTTTAACATTACCAAAAAGATTGTATTCATCTAAAA
Organism: Galemys pyrenaicus; assembly: GCA_019455555.1. Lineage (NCBI taxonomy): Eukaryota > Metazoa > Chordata > Mammalia > Eulipotyphla > Talpidae > Galemys > Galemys pyrenaicus. Next base: position 13,468,959 of record JAGFMF010012021.1, read on the forward strand.
TATCTGTTAATTCACTCTCAGTTGCTATGGATGTGCCTGATTTGAGGAAAATATACAATAATTCAAAATTACAAATAGATCTTTACCAAAAAAACATCACTTTAAAAACATTCACTGCTGTTTTCTATCATAGCAAACTAAAAATATGATTTGCTATATAAAAGCTTAGTGAATAGTAAGCGAAGATGAAAATACATATGCTCTGGAATAGGATAGACATAGATACAAATTCTGACTCTACAACTTACTAGTTATATGACTAGAGGGTAAGTCACTTAACAGTTCTAAATTCTCACCTGTAAAAATGGATACATTATTTACCTCAAGTTAAAAAGATGTAAAGTGTCTAGCAAATAAAACAATTAAAAAAAATAAATTCAGATTTAGCCTACTTGGCAATCGATACAGGAAATGATTCTTAAAGATATTGTATATGTGACCAGAGCAGCACTTACAAATCAAGGAAGCAAAGCTTACTTCTTATTGTACTAAGTACCAAGTATTCAGCCAAATATTGCTATACTGCTAAGTTTCAACTTTTATCTTTATATTTATATATAGTGTTATATACTTATATATACCGCCAAGAGGAAAATACAAGATTTTCTAGACTCCGAATGACAAACCAAATAACTTGAAATAAAATGAAGTAAATATAATTTAAGGGGGAAAAAACATTTTTACAGTCAAAGAAAAGTACTGCTAAGGCATTTGAAGCCCCTAGGAAAAACATGTCGTTAAATTTTAAAATGTCCTAAGATATGTGAAAAATGATTTGCTTGATCCAAGCATGGAAGATAACTTTGAAAAATCCATGAAACAGTTTTTCTTTCCAGATCATGAAGAAATATTCAGAGAGTTGTGCATCATAGAACTGATTTTTTTTAATGGAGGTTAAAATTAAAATAATTAGAAAATGTGGTATTTGTTTGTTTTCCATAAACTTTTGCTTACTATGCTTTAGGAAAATAGAGTAATAATACGAGCAAGGCCAGGCCAAGTCGGTGGAGGCTGCACACTGATCACTCAGTTCGGCAATAAATCAGTTCCTTTGAAATGCTAATTTTAATATACAACTGAATCATATATCAGCCAGAAGAGAATCCTATCTCTTCCAAGATTATTTATGACAAAGCACTCCCAAATGACGTCCAATTTGTTCATGGAACTGCAGTCGTCTGATTCAACTAAGCAATAAATGATTGTGTCTTTCATAGCTCCAAGTCCAAAGCATGAAAGAAAACAAAAAGGAGCTGTTTCGCAACACTTAGGATGGGGAGTAGAAAGGAGTTAAAAGAACTGTGGGAAAGGCAGTTTTTACAGTTGTGAAAAATCCAACCGGCTACAAACATAGTTCATTAAGTTGAACTGCCCATGCACTAAGAATTTCACCTCGTGGGTCATTCATATCACACAGATGGGGCTTTTTTCTTCTCCTTCATCATTATGAAGGCCTCATGAATCACCAAATTGCTAGACATTTTAAGGGACCACTCTGAATGTCCCTCCCACCCAGCCAAAGCCTACAGCACAATTAGTTCTTCACTGCTGATTAGAGAAAATTTAGGAGGATAAAAACAGTAATGTGTCAGAATTTTTCACAAAAAAATTTTTAACAAAATTTATAAAAATTCCTCAACTAAGTTTGGACTCTGACGTACTATTATCTTTCGTAGTGACTCAATTAGTTAGAAACAATCTATTATCTGGTCTTCTATAACTGTTATATCATTACTGTGTTACAGTTACAAAACTATCTTTCACTAGAGAAGAAAAAGGAGACTGAGATATTTCTTCTATCATCTAACAAATCTCATTTTGTGCACTTTTCTTGGGATTTAAACATTTGTAGGTGAAAAATATTGCTACTAAAAGACCTCCCTTATTCTTTTTGCCACAAGTACATAGTAGATGTCTTCCGAAGAAACAAAAGCAATTTTTTAAAGCACTGTATAATATTGCCTTATTCACTGGTCATTTGGTCATTCCAGAAACATTTACTACTCGGTATATGAAATATTTATTTAATTAAGTGTTGAATTATGAAATATTTTGCCAAAAGTGTTCTCTATCACTGTTAATTCTCCATCTTATATTCTCCACTAAATTAAAGGTTTCTATATAACTGAGGTACACTGACAGGAATGCACGATGCACTAATGAATCCTCAAGCTGTTTTTTACTTATAAATAGATGTTTATTTTATCTGATTTATGTTAAAATTAATATTCGTGCATGGATTAGTAATTTCTATAACAACAATATATATTATAGTTCTCTATATATTGGGCTGCAATCCTCTACGATAAGAAAATTATATGATTTGGAGATGCAATTTTAGAGAATTCCACACCTCCTGCCTCTTTTCACTAAATTCGTACAAACTGCCTTTAAGTACATAAGGCCATTCTTTTGGGGAGGAGGGCAGTAGTATTTCCATTGTACTTCGATCTTACATTTAAAAATGTAATGCCACTCTGTCACCTCTGCCTTCGTAACTTTTGTTCCCTCCTACAACAACTTGTCTGAAGACCTACCTAACACAAAACATTCTTACAACTGTGAAAACTGACAGGAACAGAAACTGAATTTGATTTAACATGGTGAGTAGGGAACATTTCTCAGAATCTTCCACCACTATTTCTTTTCCTTTACATTAGTTATACTTTCTTTACCTTTGAGATTATATACTTTGATTTTTTAATGATGTACCATTATTTTAATCCTTGTTAATTTTTTGACAGTACAGAATTTCTCCTCTCAGATGTGCACTATCACTTTTTAAAATAGATCACTGAATATGAATAATTATGTTTTTCTCTATTCTAAGTCTACATGCAAGGTTCTTACTGTCAGAAATAAGTTCAAGTTGAGCAACAGAATATTCAGTTGGTGGTACATATAAGAGAGAGACACATCAACCAACAAGGGAAAGAATACACTTAAGTGTGTATGTGCACACATGTGAGTGCATATGTTTATGCGGCTATTCAATAAAAATGTACCAATGGAAAAAAAATTCTGAATTGGACAGTATAAACTCAGATCTAGAAAATGGGTTCCACAAATGCTAATTACTATGGCAGAGAAAGAAGAACCATGAATACTGTCATAGGTATATTTTAAGTTGATGTCACATGATCTAAGAAGAGAAAGGCTAGATGACATCACCTTTAGAAAAGGAAAGAGGGACAAGGAATTAATTGAGATGAGAACCAGGAAAGAATACCAGTCTCTAGTGAATAATACGTGGCAACAATGTTGTATTAGACTTGAAGCTAAAACTAAATTGCACCTTTAGAAAATTTAAATTAAAATTCTATATTGAGAACAATGAAGAATCTATTTAATATTAGTAACACTGGTACAATATGCAGATCATTATTCAGCAACATCTTTTGATATTGTTTCAGATTCATGAACTTGTTTTTTTAAACCCTGAAGTCTATATAAAATGCTTTCCTTAAAAGTAAAATTGATTGATGAGGGTTAGAAAACTCACAGATTTTGGGCCTCCCTGGTGGCTCAGCGGGTTGAGCACCGCACTGTGAAGCATCCACAGCACAGTAGCTCGAGTTCAATCCCCAGTCAGGGAAGGGACCCACATGGCGCAGCAGACCTCTCCTGCCTCACCTGCTGTTCCCCTCCCTCAGCAGTGTATTTCAGTCGATCTTCCTGTTCTGCTCCCCAGTCTGTCTCTGGTGAATCTTCTCACCTCCCGTGACTCTGACCTGTACCCCAGCTCTAGTATGCATAAATAAATATAAATCTTTAAAAAAAAGAGAGAGAGAGAAAACTCACAGATTTTACTACTACTGAGGAGCCTTCCTTCCAGTTTTACAAATGTTTTCAATTTTATCATAAGTACATCATATGTTGAAAATAGGTATCATAAACAGAATATGGGAGAGAAAAGATATTGTAACCCAATAAAGTCTTGTGTAATATAGGCCTCACTTAGAGTATTGGAGACAAGACATGTCATCCCTCTACTAAAATTAAACATTTCCCAAAATGTAAATTTTTAAGTTCAGTGGTATGAGAAAATTACAACATGCAAATAACATAGAAGAAAAACTCAAGAACAATAAGCAAATCCTCACAGATGCAGTGAGCCAGTGCAGAGCACACAAGAGATAGTGCCTGCCAGGTCGAGGTCGAAGGAACTAAGAGCCAGGCAGGGTGAGCTCACCCCTGCAGACTGGGGCTTGAACAAGGGCTGTCCAGGGCAGAGCAAGCGATGTGTGGATGTGTTAGCCAAAAGGAACAAAGGTGGGGAGTACTCCAGGTACCAGAAGCTAGCAAGTCATGAAAAGATAGGGAGGAAACTTGAATGCATATTAGCAAAAGAGTTTAAAAGTATTATTTCCGGGGCCTCCCTGGTGGCGCAGTGGGTTAAAGCAACGCACTATGAAGCAAACCACAGCTACTGCAGCACGAGTTCCATCCCTGCCACTGGCCAGGGAGGGGACCCACATGGCGTATCGGACCTCTCCTGCCTCGCCTGCTGCTCCCCTTGGTAGTGTGTTTCGGTCGATCTGCCTGTTCTTCTCCCCACTCTGTCTCTGGTGGATCCTCTCACCTCCCTGGACTCTAGCATGTACCACAGCTCTTATATGCATAAATAAAATAAATCTTTTTTTTTAAAAAAAGTATTATTTCCCACACTGATCAAAATGGGTGCCAATACTGAGAGACTTATTTCCCTTCCCAAAAGCACTTACAAACATAATTTAAGAGAACAAATAACCCTCAACTACAAAGGAAATATCATCATTTACATGAGCTTAGACTGAATTCACAGCTATATTATAGTACAAAATTGATAAACACAACTTCTAAAAGTAAAAAATTTTTAGTACAAAATTAGTGGAACAAAGAAGTAAGAGAGGTAGGGATAGAAAGGAAACGGTAACAATTTTACAAAGAAATTCACTGAAATCATTTTTACAAGATTTTTATTAAAAGAGAAACACAGTAATAGTAAAATAATAATAGCATATATAATGTTATAGTATACAACTAGCAAAACTTTCACATATGTCATTTTACACAAATAAAAGTCATTATCGATTAGGAATGCAAATTTATAAGTGAAGAAAATATGAATCAGGTAAAGTAAGGGTATATGCTTGGTTAATATGAACATTTCTAGAATACTCAGAGTGCAGTGTCCGCTAATAAATATTTATGTCACACTTTGACTAAACACTAAAATTCTTTTGGAGAAAAGATTATCTACCTGTTGTTTCTCATCAGAAAATAACTCACACATACTAGTTTTATCTGCATTCTATTATTCAAAGTCAAGTTGCCAAGAAATATTTCTGGAAACAATAAATGCTTTTGATTTTGTCCTATTTTTCAGTGATATTCAATAGCTGAACATTCTAAAGCCTCATTATTTAAACAAATAAACCATGAAAAACTTTCTCTCCAATATGAAACTGGGGCATAGAGATTTATATGTATGCTATACTACACGTAATTTCTTTGGAAAAGAGATTGTTTTTATTTAAAAGAATAAGTTACTTGATTTAGATAATATTCTTGTAAAATCATTTTTAAAATCCTGTTATTTTCCCTTAAAGTACTATACAATTATTTTTAATATGAAAATATTTATTTACCAAACTTTAAAGACTTACACAGTGGCTTGTGCAAATGTAAAACATTGTTTTGCCTTTAACGAGATATAGTTCTACATTTGTAAATCATATACATATATACTACTATAGCTTTTGATCTTGAAAAATGTTAGAATCTAATATTCAATATATTCTAAAAATACCACTTTCATAATTGTGCAGAATTCATTCATGGAAAAGGAATACAAAACCTTCCTAACACTGAAGTGCTTACAGGTGTGACTCTAGGGACACATTCTTGGTTCATGATATGAGATGGTACCTGTTATTTTCTTTTTCAGCCCAGTTTTGAAGCCAACTCTAAATGAAGAAGATATATCGTGCAGGAGAATTAATAAAGTAAACTGTACTTAATATTTACAAATAGCAGTTTCATTTTTAAAAGATTCTTGTAGTTTCTCATTCTCACCAAAATGTCAACTACTTGTCCACTGTTCTTAAAACTATGCTATTGAGAGTGAAAAGTTCATAAAAACTGAGTGAAAGTGTGTTTTCCCATATCATAGGATAATCATGATATCCCTATACTGATACAAGGGTGGCTTCTCAATAATTCAACTCTGCCCTAAATTACCACATTAAATTATTACATACTGTGAATTCAGTGCCTGAAAAAGAAGTTGGAGATTATGTTAAGTAAGTTAGAAGGAGAAATACAAATATAGATGATTTCATACATAAATGAAATATAGAGAAACAAAACACAGGAACAGACCAAATCAAATCAAAACAAATCCTAGAAACCAGATTGTAGAAATGGGGCTGCCAGAGGAGCAGGGGAGGGTGGGGCCAAAGGGAGGAAGGAGTCCAGACTGTGGTGGTGGACAATGGGTACTTTGCTGTTGGGCCCTGACATAATAACACACACTTGAAGAGGTGGGAGTCTATACCTATAAATCATATGCAGTGTTTTATACTAACACCACTTCAAAAAAAAAAAAAACCACTAAAAAAAAATAGCTGAACTTTAGTAATAGTGATTCACTCTAGAAAGAAGAAAACACACTTATTGCAAAAAGAAGTAAGAAATAAAAATACCTTTGATACAGACAAAAAAATATCTAGGTCAATCACTCCAGAGATCTTTCTAAATAAGAAAGGAGTCCATCATTTTTAATTGAATCATCTTAAATTAACTACAATTTCTAAATGTATACTAGACTTATACAACATAGAGACAAACACCAAGATTAGTTTTTACTTCAAGGTACTTATTAGATTATGATCCTAATATAATCCAACAAGAATAAAGCACAAAGTGTTTTCAGATTCTCTAAGGGAAAAAAAAGCCCTAACATTGTTGGTAGTGTTTCAAACACTCATAATAATTCCCCTGAAAACTTTCATTTCTCTCACTGAAAAAAGAATATGAAATAATCCATTTTATATATCAATAGGGTGGTTACTCAGTTAATTTGTTTTAACTGGAAATTAGACCAAGGCCTATCATTCTGTAGGACAGATTGATTCAGGTCACCTGGTACAAATTAAACATTTTGTGCTTTCACTGCAGCTCATTAAACATGCTACTGCAAGTTTAAATAACTCAGTGCTTTCATTTGCACAGTCACCCATTTTGTTATTGTTTACAGCAAACTAATTTGGCACATAATAATTCAGGCAGCATTGGTTTCATATTATACTAAAGTATTAATTTTTAATATAATTGCATTCTTCGATCCAACAAAAGCCAGTTCAGTGGGGATTTTACTCAAGTGATTCTTCAATTATTATAAAAGGCAAATTCTTCAAAGACTTTACACCTCTCTTTGTACTACTGATTCATTTCTCTATAAATTAAAAACTCAGTATGAGCTTATTTAAACTAGCTTATTTGGTTAAACCACACAGTGAATAATTACATGAGTACAAAATATATGGACTATATACATCTTTAAAACACCTTTTTCCAAAGGACATTCAAGTCAATAATTAAGCAAGGTGTGTTTTCCTAACAATAATAATTTAAAAAATCCTAGAACTTTGCAAGAAGGTTAATAATAAATTCTTAGAACATCAATAAAATAACTTTTATTATTTAATTTACATGTGTAGTTGTTTTCATACATATATTCAATTTTTCTACTACACGTTCAAATGAAGCAGATACCTGGAGAAATAAAGATCAGTTACCATGTCATCTCAATGTGGTGATCACAAAGCAGTGTACTACACATACTGAAGAAGTAAAGTAAGGAGCAGCAAGATGGTGGTAGAGTGCAGCTTCTGGGCTCACCTTCTACATGTATTCACAACTACGTGGCAGTAGAGCAAAGTAAATAACTTCTGAAGGAAAAAATAAGAGGCTATCAAAACACGTTAGGAGCAACATGTGGAAGAGGGAATTTGCAGGGTCCAATGGTACAAGTCTAATAGGTAGCCCACGTGGGTGATGGGGTGATGTGAGCCCAAGCAACCCTGTGGGACCCACAAACAGCAGAGTAAAATTGGCACATGGGCCCTACTCAGTAGATCCAGGAGACCTCAGTGAGCCCCAGGGCTTGTCCTGGAAGTAGCTCCACAGGCAGTAGTCATTCCTCCCAAACCCTGCCAAAACCCCAGAAAGTGCAGGAGTGCACTTGGAAGTAGAAAAATCATAAATCCCAGCAGACCTTGTCAAGCACCAAAGTGGGTCCTGGAAACAGCCCAGACCTGATGGACCCTTGCAAGCAATGGAGCAGGTGCACCACAGGTGCACAACATGGACTGGTATGGTTCTTGCACCAGATAACAAGAGGGACACAGCTGGTAGAGATAGTCCTGCAGATGGGAGTTGGTTTGATTATGCCTTCAACAGTAGAGTCCAGAACAGACTTCAACAGGTTTGACACCAATGAGAATCATACTAATAGAACAAGAGTTGGGTGGAGAGAGGAACCTGGTTGTTGTGGTCTCAAGAAGGGGATAGCAGTGGCTGAGTAGTCAATTTAGGAGGAGCCTCGGGGAGGGAAGAGTGGAGGTACACTCTCTTGAAGGAGGAGAAAACCTTGTGAAGGAGCTGGGATGCTCTACACCCAGTCAAGATAACAGCAGAAGGAGCATTCTAATCTAGGAAACCAGAAGTTGTGACTCTCAGTGGAAAACTACCCTGCTCTATCTAACATTTGTCTCATAGTATAATACAAGATCATGAGTCAAAAATATTTCCACTAACTTCTTTAAGTTGACTTATTTAATAACATGACAGTGATTTAATCATGACAAATTTCTCAAGAGTCTTTAAGTATAACATAGAGATGAGCAGGTTTCTCCTAAAAGTCCCTTCTAAAAATTGCACCTTCCAGCAAATGCACTGTATAATATTCCTCCATACATCCACCAACTCTACCAACAATAGCATTTCCTTTCCAAACTTGACCCCAGGAGGCATATTTCACTTACTTGCTGCTCTAGTGTAGCCTACTTTGAGACCTGATTATAGAAAAACTCTTCTGTGTCTTGTATACCATGTCAAAACTTTTTTTTTTTACAAGCTAATATATCTCTGAATGTCTTTTACTCCTTGATTTAAGATTTCAATCATTAAATATATTTTGAAGATCTACTAGGAACCAATTACGAAAATTCTTTGAAATGCAAAATCAATAAAACACAACAAGCTTGAAGTCTAGTGAGTATGACATACATTCAAGGACCATTATTATACAAAGTGTAAATGCTATAGCAGAGGCAGGCACTGACTGCTGTGGGAGAAGAACACTTAATCTAGATTAAAGGGAATAAGGTGAAATATTAAAGGAGAAAGCCTTAGGCTAACTCATAAAGGAGCTAGTTATTCAGATGATTCAGATAGGTCATTTCAAGCACAAAAATTTGAGAACAAAATGCATTAAGACCTTGAGGGGGAAAGGCACATAATTATGAGTGATAGAAAGACTGTGATGATGTTAAAGAGGTAAGCAAGGCCTTCAGGACCATGCTGAGATATATGGAGTTTACTGCAAAGGCTATAAAGAGCCACTGAAAAATTTTAAACAGGAGTAAGATAAGGCCAGACTTGAGCTTTAGAAAAATCGTGTTAGAAGCACTGTACTAAAAGACTGTTAGTTCTCAAACTACTATAGCAGTTGCAAAGATGGAGGAACAATATTCATTCAACCATATAGAGAACCCACCAAGATTGGGTGTTATTCCTGGTACTAGGGACAGTAATGACAAAACAATCCATAATCGAGATGAGTAAATGAAACAATAGTATTCTGATAGGGAGATGTACAAAAGAAAAAAGACTTGGTGGTTTGGTGAGGGAAGAGAATGTATCAGGGAATGGAGCTCAAATCTCACCAGAAATTTAGTAAAGCTCTGAAGGAACTAGAGAGCAGGTTATGAGAATATATGGATCCAGAATAACTCATAAAGGGAAATTCAAGTGTAATTGTCCTGTAGTTTCCACAAGCATGATAAAAGAGTATAAGGGGGAGACTAAGGGTTAGAAGAGTTCAGGGAAAGCAATTAAATGTCAAAACAAAACAAAATAAACAATTCTATCACTGAAATTTCTAGATAAGTAGACAAATGATATTTGTCCATGAGGAAGGCAAAATATTTGAAATGCCTATAGTAAGATATACTTAGCTAAGGATTATCTTTATTAAATAGAATCTAAGATTATTGGAGTTATGTCTCCCTATGTCTCCCATATATATGCTATCTGTACCATATGCACAAACACACAACTCTTTAAAATATAAAATAAAGATATTCCATAATGTAAGTATTTCTTTTGTGTGAGGTATTCCTTTTGTGTGAGATAATCTCATAAATCTCCTTTGGATACTACATCTATTCTAAGCCATAGGATCATGTTCAATGATTGAAGGACCCTGAGAATTTGTCTTAATATATAAAATAGTCTCTAGTTTCTAAGCCTTTGAGTGCCTGTGTCATTGAAATTATTTCAGAGTAACACTTGATAAAATCTCTACTTCATGTTAGTTTGACAGTGTGGTCCTATATGGTAGTCCAGGGAGGAAGTGTTGCTGGGACATTATGATTGAAAGGTGAGTCATAAAGATGAGTTCAGACTGGTAAATGAGAGATCAGATATTACAGTGTTTTAAAAGTCAGTATATGGTCTTTGACTCTTACTCTGAGAGAAATGGGAAATCACTAAACGGTTTGGAGGGGAGAGAATGACATGGTAATTATTATTACCATGGGGTTTTGAGAAGTGATTGTAGGGCTTTAAGGGAAGAAACAATGAGGTCTCTCAGGAGGTCATTATAAGTAGGTAAAAGATTGTGGCAACTTAAAGAGGTAAAGGCAGTGAGAAATACCTATATACTGGATATATGTTTTTACAACTAATATGATTTGCTGACAGATTGGATGTAGAATCTGAGAAAAGGGAGGAATCAAGCACAACCCCCAACTTTTGGGTCTGAGAACCTGGAAAGATAAAATAACAATTTACTGAGATGGGAAAGGAGATTTGATAGAAAAAATGAAGAATTGCATTAGGGATAAACTTTTTAGCACAACAGACTTCAAATCTAATTAGGCATCTAGATGGAGAAGAAAAGCAGACCATAGAATATGAGTCTAGAAATCAGGAGAGAAGTCTGAGGTAAATATATAAATTTAGGACTAACCAGCATATATACCAGAATCGTGGTATTTAAAACCACGATTCTGGATGAAATCACTGAGAGTTGGTGTTGTCGGAGAAGAGTTCCAAAAACAGAGCACTGGGAGACTCCAGTAATTAGAAATCAGAATGTGGAAGAACAAGCAAAAAAGACTGAAGAGTGACTAAGAAAACAGGAGGAGAAAATAGGAGCCACCAAGAGAATATGGCTTCCCTGGAAAGTTATTTCAAGGACAAGGGAATGAATGTCATCTTAACTGTCAGTCTAGAAAAATAAGGGTTAAGATTTGTTCACTGGATTTAGCAACATAGAAGTCACCAGAACCTTAACAAGACTAGATATTTAAAAGATAGAACACACAGAATGTATATATGTAAAAATGATTGCTAGGGTTGTGACTGGGGTGACTGGGTAGGTGACAGCATATAGGAAGACAGATACAGGAAGTACAATCATAATTCTCTATGTTCAGTTTCTGAGTATAGAAAAAAAATCACCAACTACATTTCAAACCAATAATGTAATAAAATAAGGTGAAATATCAACATATAACACAGCATATCTTTTTTTTTTTTTTAAATAAGTCTCAAAGCATATAAATTCACTGCATTTAGGGCAAGACCAGGACCACCCAGAAAGGGGCACTGGTTTCCTCTAATATCAAAATTATGTAGCATTAATAGGCCTCACTTCTCTAAAAGAATAGAGGTACATTTGGGTCTATAAATTTACCCAACAGGGTCTAAGCCTTTTGGAAAGAAATATACTCCTAAGTCCAAGTCCTTTCTGCTTGAAACGGCAGATGGAGATTTTGTTTAGTTTTACACACACATACACACACAGTTAACAAGTATACCTCTGGAAAATTTGCCCAGAAGAAACTAATCCCCTGAGTGGGAGTTTTCTTAGGTTTCTGCCGGATAAATTTCAATCTACGGGCAGGAATTTAGGGATTAACATCAGCACTAGCCATGATTTGATTACAAAGCAGAAATAAAAAGAGACCAGTTGTGTGACTAGTAACAAGCTACACTAGGTATTAAGGTTGACAGTCAGAAAACATTTATATGGTTATCTGAGAATCTTTTCCAGCATCATGATGCAGCGACAGTAGGTATGGAAACAGTCATCCATCACCAAACTCTATTCACTACTGAAGAAGCAGCTCCTCGGTCATGGTAAATGTGGATCAAGACCTAGAGAAAGCTAAATCCCACAGATGAGTCTTTGGCACTCAAGGCTGTGAAGCTATGAAACTCTTTAGGGCAGGACAATGATATCCTGTATAGCTCCTACCCACTTCCAATCCTGTTTCCTGAGTCTCATACAAATAAGTAAAGAGTTAATTGCTTAAAGCAAATTTGTTTACAGAGCACCAGAAATAATTATTAACTTGATGAGCTTCTGAAGCTAAGGGATAATTTAGTAATAATCTAAAGAGACAGACAACATTTCTAAAATGTTGCTTATTTTAGCAGAAAACAGTTTAAGGCAGATTCACTTCCACATGCCTCAGCTGACAGCCAGCTTCCCACATACATTCACGTGAGTACTTTGTCTCTCCTACTTTCTCTGAACATAGAACAGGCTATATTATGGAAAACCTCTTCTCCTCTGAAATATATTGTATTAAATCCTCTTTCTACTATTCCTTGGCTTCATTTTCAGGGCCAAATAAATTGAACCCAAATAAAAAGCTCACCTTTTTGTTCAGATTTCTGATTCTCAATGGAATCTAATAAATATCATTCAATTTGACTCTACAAACATTATGGGGCAGTTACAATGTGCCAAGAGCTTTGCAATGTAAAGATAAATAAAAGGTCAATTCTTACCTTTGAGGAAATACCTGGATTAGGGTGGGAGGTGTGGAGAGCAAAAGGGATAAAGAAAAACCTCATGGAAAGGGACATCATTTGAGAGGGACTGTGAAAGTTGACCTGGTAAAAGAATATTCAACTGGTAAAAGGGCTTCAACTGGTAAAAGAATATTCCTAACAGACGAAACAAAGTAAAGGACACCAGTAAGTGGCCGGCACAAGCAGGAAGGACTGTCAGAGGGAAGAACAGATATGGCATATAAGAAAGGGCTTGAATGTCCTGGTGGAGAGGCTGTGCTGAATGAGAATCAATGAAGATTTCAGGGGAGGGGAGTGATATGATCCTGGCTTAATTTCTTGAAAATTATATTGGACAGATAATAATGGATACCTTTGAGTATGTGGGTGTGTGTGTGTGTAAGAGAGAGAGAGACAGAAAGAGAGAGAGAGAAACAGAGAGAGAGAGAAACAGAGAGAGATTGAAAAACAGAATCTGTGATCAAAAGAGATAAAGTAGGAGCTGTTTGTTTCTACTTAGAAAATAAAAAAAAGGAACAGATTTTGTACACATTACAGAAGTAGACTCTAAGTGACTTGTGAAAATCCAGCCTGAGAGACCTTCCCTAAGCAGATCATTTCAAATCACAGCAACCCACTCAAATACACAACCCACCTCTTTTCCACTTCATTTTTTTCATAGCACTTACCACCATCTAATGTGGTTTAAACATAATTTATACCGTATCAAACTTATTTAGTCTACTGTCTGTCCGCCTCCATTATAACATAAGGATCGTAAGGGCAGGGACTTTGATCTGTTTTTTTTTTTTTTCCACTACTCTATCTCTACCAATGCATATACATATAAACACTTGTATAATGAATGAAGGCAAGAGTGACTACAATGATGTCATTATTAACAGGATACATGGGGGTATGGTTTTCCTTCTGAGTCATGAGGCTACAGACTACCATGAAAGAGCGTCAGGGCAGGATCAGGGACTCTGGGTTCTCTCTCTAGCTCTGGTATTAATGATGCCTGTCAGTTTATACAAGTCATTTTTCTTCCATAAACTCTAATTCCCTCATCTGTAAAACTAGAGCTTAATTGAACTTACATATGCCCACTGTAGGATTAGACTAAATACGAATTTAATTAGTCAAGGATATGAAATCTTCCTGCTAGATCTGTGAACAGCCAAATTTTTATCATACCACTGCCCTTTTGTACATGTTGTTAAAATCACTTGCTCAGAAAGAACTTACTGTGCTCCAGATATGCCTCCTTATAAAGGTATGTTTACAAACAGGAACTTACTTAGTTCTTAGCTCAAACTCCCTTCCAATGGTGAAGGTAGAGTCAGAACCAGGGTGTTCAATCTCTGCATTCTAGCATTCCTATGTGCCAGAAAGCAAATCTCCTCAAAGGCCACCCTTAACTGATTTAATACTCTGTTATCTGGGAAATTCTGCTGTTGAGTTTGGCCTGAGGATCCTAATTATATATTAATCTCCTCCCAACCTCCATTTAGTGTTGACATGCCAAATTTCTAGAAATGTTCATAGGACCTCACCTAATTGTGAAGCTGATAACCATTTTTTCCTTCTAAACGCAGAATCTCCATCAGAATGTGCAGGGCCCCTCTATATATTATTTCTTTAAGCACTGAAAAGCATAGAGACTTTGAATTAGAGGAATCTTAGGTAGACTGGATGATAAATATAATTGTAAATTCCTCTGGAAACAAAAAGTTATTGAGATATACTCAATGCCAAGATTTCAACATAGCTTAATTTGTTATTACTTAACATTCATGTCCCACTTGGTTAGCATTATGGCTCATGAGCTGCAGGATGATGGGGGACGCATGCCATCTGCTTCACTGCTGGGAGCTCTGGTCTCCTGAGGTCACTATGATTATAAACATGGTCTTGAATGAAACTGTGACTCCATGCCCTAATGGGCCAGAAGCTCAGATGTTCCCCTTGCAATTCGCTCATTGATTTACTGGGCAACTTCTTAGCAGGAGACATTTAACCTTGAGCTATCTCTTTAACTCAATCTTAGACTTAATAAGGGAAATATTAGTTTTTTGCCTCTCAACTTTTGAAATTAGGTTAATTTTTTCTATATATTATTCTCTAGGGATAATATTACCTACACCAACAAAGGTGTTGACTGAGTTAATTAAAATATGATTCTAAGATAGACCATAAATTGAAATGCTAAACAATGGCATTCTCTCATGTCTATGAGTTCATGAGTCATTGCATAAAAATAGTCTCAGTTTATTCTTTATATCACTACAGATAATCTTCTTCAAAGAAGAATGAGGATGCTGGCCCATTCATGCCTATATATTGTTATAGTTAAGTATTATAATTGGAGTAATTGTAGAGTAATTGAGTAATAAAGGAAAAAAATGATATTATTATGAGAGTAGTATTTAAACTGCAAAGGACTTCATCTTATGAGCTTAGGTGAAAGTGAAGGGGGCAAGTGAAGGAGGGAGGGAGGAAGGGAGGGGTGGGGAGGAATAGGGGAGGGAAGAGGGAGAGAAAGAGAGAGGAATTTTAATTGGCATCAATTATTAATAATAATCCAAGCTTTACAAAAAGAATATAAGTATTCATACATTTTGCTTTAGAATTACAATCTCTGCTCCCAAATTCTAACTTATCAACTCCCTCCTGCCACAATAATGGTTTAAATTCTACCTTTAGTGATTATTCCTATGTGTTATATATTACTCACTCCAGACAGTCTCTTACAAAGCTGATATTCCTAGAAGATGTAGGATATTAGTATGCAATCAATCACTACCACTCTGTGAAGCCCCCAGGCAGAAGGAACTCAAGGGTGTTAGGCATTGGGAGCTGGCAGAGTTAGAAAAGGGATGTAGCAGATGTCTAAGACAACTTCACCCATTTCACATCTTGGCCCAGGGCAGGCTTCCAGTAATAAGTTTTAGCTTTGTGGTGGTAACAGTGGGAAAACAAAATGGCAAACAGGTAAATGTTCAGGTTTCAGAAATTCAACCATGACAACAAAACAGAAAATGAAAACTATCTGTACATAGAGATATGAATAAAGCTTCACATTCTTATATAAATTACTATCTTTGCTGGTCCTTGGTAACTTGAAGTTATCTGCAAATCTTGCCCATCTTTATTGCTTCTTAAGTAGGTACAGCAAGATCCAGTGACCACATGAAACACAAAAGCCAGGACTACACAGGGGGAGAGACCCCAGGCTCAGCACACCAGCATCAGCACTTGAGCTACAGCTATCTGCAAAGCGCCAGTTTCTGAGATCACACAACCAGCTGGATTTCATTATACAGCACATGGCAGGGCAGCTAAGTTCAGCTAAGTCCTGCTGCTGCATCTGTAAGAAGCATTGCAGAATACAAACACACCAATTCAAAATGCCTTCCTAAAGTGTATAATCAAAATCCACTTAGCAACTTACCAGGAACTATAATTTGACTACTTGCATCCTCTCTCAGGGGAAGAACAGCCATTCTTTTCTGTTATTAAATCCACCATCTTGGTGTTGGGTCACATCCATCTACTTCCCTTGGGAAGCATCATTCATCAGTGTTCTTTTCTGTCTTCTGAATTCTCTCTCTCTCCCCACCTTTCCCATTCCCACCTCACTCATTCCCACCCCACTTCTCTCTCTCTCTCTCTCTCTCTCTCTCTCTCTCTCTCTCTCTCTCTCTCCCNTCTCTCTCTCTCTCTCTCTCTCTCTCTCTCTCTCTCTCTCTCTCTCTCTCACTCCTCTCCTTCCTCCCTTTCTCTCCCCTTCCCCCTTCAACCCCTCAATACTTTCACCTAAGCACATAAATAAGTTCAAGTACCTTGCAAGTTAAAACACTACTCTCAGAATATCACATACATATATTAGCAACCTATCTCTTCTTCCTTTATTTTTCAACTTCCTCAAGAGATAACTGTATAGCCCAGATCTAATTCTTTACTGTTTTCACTGTTTAGTTTTCAGTTCACAACAATTTTTCCTACCCCACCAATATTTCTCTTAAAATGGATCTTTTCAAAGTGACAAAAGACATGGTCTGTAACATTTCTGTCCATTTTCCATTTCTACCTACTGTGTTCTGATTGTAGGACACCTCCCTGAATAGTGGCTAACACTTCTTATGCTTCAAGATTCATCTCAGGTATCAATCACTTATATTTGCCTTTTATTAAACTGTGCAATTTCTGTTCATATTGCACGATCTGTATGTGTGTATGTGTGTGAGTGAGTGGGGATTAATCTTCCCACTGATCTGAAAACCATCTATTTGCTTTTCCTAGTGCCTACAATGTAGCTGCCCATTAAATGGAGCAAAAGGAAGCTAGCTTACCTTATATTGGAAAAAAAAAATACTTTATTCAAAGAAAATGTGTCAAGTAAATGCGATAGATTCCATTACCTGAAGTTATCATTACCTGCCTCCCATTATGATAAATAAAATTCAGTGCTGCCTTAAAGATACCTCTTCTACTGATCTGCTTTTCATTTTTTTTCCATAATGTTCGGTATTATTCTTAAGCATAGTGACAGAATGCAATCCAAGACCAAAGAGTCTAAATGCATTCCATTTGTCATGAGTATTGTATTTAGTAGCTTGATTTTTTATGCAGATGCAGTCCATCAATTATCTCATATACTTATCTGACTTCATTATAAAGGGGAAAAATTTTCTCTTTTAAAAATACGAAGCACAGACAAGAAACCTTATGTTATTATGTGAGCAAATTAGCTGTCAAAAACAACTTTAAAAGGCTTACCAAATAGCACCCTACCCTTTGGAAAGTAGTTTCCAAGTCAAAGAGTTTAACTAAAATAACTTCTGCATGATACCTATAGTTCAATAATTGATGAACTGTAAATTTGACCTGAAAATACCCCCATCTAATGAAAACACAAGTATTTATCTGTTTACTTTCTTACTCATTACATTTTCTCTCAGACTTCTAGAAAGATATAACAGCCAGATTTTGCTTATATTATGCATACAAAAAAGGCATCGCTATAAAGAGTATTTACCTTATATGAAAGAGTATTTACCTTATATGAAAACTCATAAAAATCTACAATGTAAAGTACAGTTTCAGGACCACATTACTCCTTGCAAGACTACTACATTCTCTAACCACATGCACAGATGACAGAATAGCCACAATCAAAATAACATAAGAGTTCATCACAAACCATAACTGCTTCTGGCATAAAGTAACACAAATACACTTGTGCCCTATGCCTTCTGTTCTTCCTCAGTCTAACTTTCTTTACCATGGTGAGTGGTTCTCAAACCTCAGAATACAGTAGAATCACAAGGGAGTTTTATGAACACAGATTGATGGGCCCTGAACTCAGTTTCTGATATTCTAGGTCTTGTTGGTTTCTGAGAATTTGTAGGTAATTCGGACGTTAATGTCTGGGAACCACATTTTGAAAATCACTAATCCAGGTAACTGTACCCACAGAGATGCCTGCCATCACTCCAAATCTCCATAGCAGACCCACAGATCCAGTTGCCCATTTTTATGTCTTTGATGGTACTGAGTAAAAATGGCCCCATTCATTGACTCTCTACTTGAAACCTATTTCATAAAAGACTTTGTAGTGCCACCTAAAAAATTGCTCAAATACACAGCCTGGGAGTGATTACTAATTAGTAATTAGTAATGGCCACAACTAATTAGTTGACCAGAAAGTGTCTCTTCTATTCCTATACATCTTCCCAATCTATCTACTTTTTTTAATCCCTACTACCACTCTAATCTAGACCAACATCATCTCATGCTTGGACCCCAGCCATAGCCTCCTCATAAGATACTTTGCTTCCACTTTTGGCCTTTACAATTTATTTTCTGTAGTGCAAACAGAACAATCATTTTAAAACATAAACCTGATAAACTTAAAACTTACCATGACTTTGTGGACATTTTATCACATGATCTAAAATCCTTATTGTGATTTCAAATAATCTCCAATATAAAGCTCCCATTATATATCTCTGACTCAACTAGTGTAAACTCTTCTAAATGACCATGCTGGCTTTCTGTCATGTCTCCTGCTTTTGCTTATGTGCATGCCTTTACACATACTCTATCTTTCTTTTTCTAGTAAACTCCTCATTTCTTGGATCTTAGGCTAAATGTCATGTCTAATACAAACTCCTTGATTCCCCAGAATAAATTAAATAACTGCTATGGTATTCCAAATCACTGTGCCTTGCCCCTTTAGTATAACTGATCACATTTAAAATTACTTATTCAATGTACATCTATCCCACTAATTAAGCCCCTCAAAGACCCATTACATTTGGCTCACCATTTTAATCCCAAAGTCTTACATAGTGCTTAAGTTATAATAAAAGCACCAAACCAAGTATTGATTAGCTGATACTTGACACCTGAAAAAATGTTATATGTTAATAGGAATGGGTAGTGGACAGGAGTAGAAAAGGATTGGCCAGTCATACTGTAATGTCTGGACTTACTCCCCCAGCATAATTTCAATCTTTTCAATGGGGCTCACTTCCCCTCCTCTTTGGTTCATTGACTTCAAAATCTAAGACCAAACCTGGCCATTGGCAGAAAGAAGATAACTTCAGCTTCTAATTTATTCAGAAATTCCCTAGCACATGAACATTCTAGTCCAATTTTGTAGTAGCCTGTGGTCATTTCCCTTATTGTCCAGTTCTCTATCAGTCCTCCTAGGTTATGTTTAACCCTGATTTCCCAATAAGTTATTCCCTGCTTCAAAAATATATCCCTGAATAAAAATCAAAACCTCAAGCCCAAATAATTAAGCATGAAATGTAGGTTATCCCTTTAAGACCACTCTCAATAGCTATCAATAGAAGTTTCAAAAATTATCCTTCCTTTCCACTAAACATGTGTCTACTCCTAACAAACATTTATGCAGCATTGTAAGAGTTCCCTGCTAGCCCTTATCCCCGCAGACTCACCTCCTATATTGGAACCTATCAACAAATCCTTTAAAAAGTCTTGTCTTGATTTTGCTCCATGATTCATATTCTTGGCCTTCCTATGACCTAAGTTGTATTCTTAGTTACTTCTTTCCCATTTATTCATTAAAACAGTTATTGGGAGCCTACTGTGTGCCAAATATAATACGACGCATTGAGAATACAGTATTAAGCAAGAAATGGCCTTTTTCCCATCAACAAGTCACTTTAGCTTATAATATAGAGGTATATACTATGATGCTCTGAGTCTAGAGATCAGCTAACTAATCTAGAGCTCTTCCTGGAGAGGTGATAATGTAGTTTTGATGGATGATTAACAATGTTTTAAAGAAAATTTAAGAGGAATTAACAATGTTTTAAAGAAAACCATCATAAGCAGGAGGAATATCTTGGGTAAAATCCAGAATACAATATCCAAGGCCTTATAGTGGGGGGGGGGGGCAGGAGAAGGGAGAAGGAGCTCAGCACTGCCGATACATAAGTCATGAAGTTACAAAGTTCATACATAGTTATGAAGCCTGAAATAGTGGAAAATGGGTGGTGACAAGGGCAGACATTAGATTAAGGGCAGTCTTATCTGACTTGACAAACTAAGAAGCTTAGATTATGTCTTCAGAGCAAATGACATCATTGTAAACTCTCCTGGAGAAGAATGAAATGGTCAGCTTTATACTCTGATACATACTTCTAGAAGATGGGATAGAAAAGAGACTCGAAGAGCACAAGAATGGGGACAGGCACAAAGGGGGTCAACAGCATCCATCTGAGAGAGATAGTGAGGACCTCCGCCAATGTAATGGCAATAGGAATGGACATGAAATGCATGTGAGAGCTTAGAACTCACAGTGTAACAGTGAAGATCTGGAAAACTAAAGTAATATTGGGTGACAGCTCTAAATTAAAGAATTTGTTAGGTACAGAACAGTTAACAAACCATGCAAGTAGAATAATAATCAACAGGAAGCAGGGAGATGCAGATACACTGTAGGACCTCAGAGATAGGAGATGATCATTCGTCTGATTAGGAAGCATTTCCTGATGAACTGGAATAAAAGGGATTCTAAGCTTTGGACACAGTATAGTTGAAGTTGGTAATATTTGAGGCCAAGAGAAAAGCATCTCCCAAACCTCAGAGGTGTAGTGAATATACTGAGAACTAGTAATTAATGTTTGGCTGGAAAACAAGTACATAGAAGGAGTTAAAAGGCCAGATCCAAAAGTAGGTATGAACCTAATGTTGGGAGGGTGCACATACCCGACTCATTAGGTCAATTTATTATAAACTCCATTTGACTTTAAATTTCTCTCTCTCTCTCTCTCTCTCTCTCTCTCTCTCTCTCTCTCTCTCTCTCTCTCTCTGTCTCTCTCTGCCTTTATGTATATACGTTTATGTGTGTATGTATTTCTTAAAAATGTTGAAAACTAACAATGTGTTGAGAGAATTTCCTCAGTCATCACATAGTTTTGAAATTGTTCCCATGAGAGAAAATGTGCAACTCTAACTTCTCCCTTATTTTCTTTGCCTATATCACTCAAAATTCTATTTGCTATTTGCTATTACTATTACACACAGTTCTGTTTTTCCCAGAAAGGGAAAAAATAGCATGAGTCAAAACACAATATAGGAGGTAGCTCTAAGATGTAAAATTAGAATAGAAAAGCAATCCTTACAGGAAAAATTTACAATTCTCTGGTCTGAAAGAATAGTATGTTAAAAAGCAAAAGTCATCACTACAGAATATGAAACATTAAAACCTTCCACTAAAAGGAAGGTTAAAATAAGTCTTAAATAAGATGTATTCGTACTAAGACCTTTTCACAGTAACTGAAAAGAATCTTAATTATTTTACTTACTTTCACTTGAACCTCTCTAAAAACCTTATTGCTAGAAATTTGGGCTGATGAATGTAGTCAATAAAGAGGAGCCTAGATTTTAGCACTCCTCCCTCAAAGCCTGTCCCTCTTGTGGTTTTCCAATAGCTATTGTTAGATTCATTTACAGTAAAATAATTACCAGCTCCCTAAGCAAGACCCATAGCAGGTTATCTATTGTCCCTTAGAGGACTGTTGGACTGTTCTTAACAAGCATTCTAAATTACAATAGTAGTGTTATTGCAATTAACAAACAGACACGAATCACCAATCCAGTTATATCTCAAAAGAGAGAAGGGTTTTCTGAAGTAGATCACTTTGGTTGTTTTCTGAACAGAATCCTGCAACTCTAAATTCAAACACCAGTCTTCAAGCACACAGGGAAATGTCCCAGGAGTAGGGAATACAAAGAATAGCTTTTCTTTCTAGTCCCAACAGAAAAAGCGACACCATTACAGTTCAGAGAATTACAAGAGTGCAGACAAGAAAAGAAGCCAGCACTCCTATCAGTATGTAAAACACTCATGTACCAACATTTACAGTTCCGTCTACTGGATATCCCACCGACACAAGTCCCAAAGCAGTAGCACAGGCCATAGGTTTGCCTCTCCGTTTATACAGATATTCTAATCTCGAGCTGCATCAAAATTAAACTTGACAATTTTCCAGCCTATTTGAATTCCATGTTTGCAAAAATGTAATTCACTGTGCATATTCATAGGAATCCCATTGAGGGTTCTGAAGAATCTGCTCAGAGGGACTTTGGGACTATAGGGCAGTACATGTAAGTCAATAAGCCCTCATTGCCACTAACGAGGAGGGAGAGCTCTCTGATGAGACAGGGACATGGCCCCAATGTCTCTTTCTCTGAAACAGCAGTAAAGCATCTTTAAATAAACAGTTCTGCCAACAAACTCAAAGATTTCTTGAGGTGGTTCAGCTTGCCTAATCCACCTCTGGAATGAATTCCTAATAGCTTGGGACCAGAATTATTATTCCCCATTAGTATTCTCTATTTGGGCTAATTCCTATAACAACCCCACATGCATCAAAAACAGTTGTGAGGGAATAATAAAGAAAGCAAGTAATTGCATTGACACTTTCATAACAAAAAATTCAATTTTTAACATATCAGACCTTATTTGATTTGCAGTGTGTGTGTTCTTGTGTGTATGTTTTTATGAATTATGCACAAAATATACATTTAAATGAGACATTGTTATTTCTATGAAATATGGTAAACATAAAAATCTTCCCATATAGCTAAAGTTAACTGACCTAGGCACTCCATCCAATCTCTAACTTTATTTCTATTCTACTAAAATGATTCTTTTACATTGTAAAACATTAAATCATAACTGACAGTTTTAAAAATAAAAATCATGGTGCCTGAAACAGCACCACTCAGAAATATGCACTGTAAATGCTTAAACATTATTCCAGTTATCTCTTAAACTATAGACATATGAGTTATGCACATCAGGTGTGAAGTTCTATAGTAAAGCATGATTCATAAATGTTTTCATTAAATCTCCAAATAAATACTTTTTAATTTTTAAGGATGAATTTGAAAGTTAGGAAGGAAAACTTAGTAAAGGATGGGCTTCTATTCATAACTTATTTTATCACTTTCTAGCTCATATGTATCGTGTTTACTCTACCTTTTTCACCTACACCAAAGATATTTGCTTTGCAAACAAACCCATTGCAGTGGAATCCAGGTCTAAATTACCCTGAGAAATTAGAATTAAAATTCTCTCCAGTCCAATGTTCTAGATAACAGAATTAGAAATGTTGATTTTAATACTTTGTGGGTTATTAAAACAAATTCCACTGTGGATGAAATATTTTTTCTTAAACATTAAGAAATAAAAAATGGAGAAGGGAACCTGAAATATCTGCATAATCAGTAAAAGGCAAGATACATAATGAGTTCACTGGGACCCTGGGTAGGAATTGAATCAGTAAGAACAGCAAAGAAAGAGTGAAAATATAGAGATATCTAGAACATAAAGGCAATAAAATATGATGAACCATTTTAAATAAGCAAGGCACAAAGAACAGGATGTACTTGAAGGTCAATTGTCCCCAGTCTTATAGCTTAAGTTACACTGAATATTTCTTATATTATTTAGTCTATACTTCATATTTTAGTTTTGATTTACCCAGCATTATTCAAACATGGGCTAACAATCTAGCATAGATACTCAGAAAGTCTACAAAAGTTCCCAAACTTTTTATCCAATCTGACTAATATGGTTGAACGGGTATAAAATATGCTATATTTCAGTACTGAATTAACAGGGATTCTATAATGCAAGTCCGGTATAGCAGTTTATGTCAAGGAGCACCAAAAATCAAACCAAACAAACAAACTTGATTTCATAAGATTTTTATGAGGCAGATAAGTGAAGACAGTAAATAACAGAGTCATGGAAGTGACAGAACACTGAGGAGAACCACAGGTATAAGGATGAATAGTGGTTTTATAGGCACTATGGTGTTGTTAAACTATCACAACATTACATACTATTGTCATGTAATGTTATTTTGATCTTTTTTATGTATATCTTATTATATTTTCATTGTGGTAATACTTATTGGTTTACATTATTATATATGACTTGGAGGTATAGTTCCAAACCTCTAGAAATGCATGTTACCACAACACACCCACCACCAGGCATCCCTAATCTTCTATCACAATCTGCTGGCTCCCTTTCACTCTTTGCTCCCCATTCCCTCACCATAGGCTCAGCTCTACAGTCAGATTTCTAGTATCTGTTTTGGCTTAGTTTTATCAGTTTCTTTTCTTTGTTTCTTTATATTCCACATGTGGATGAAATCATTCTGATACTGTCTTTCTCTTTCTGCTTATTTCAACTAACTATGTATTTCTTTTAACTTCTAACATGAGATCATGAAAAACCCTATAAAAAATTTAAGCCACTAGTAATAGTCTTAAGACCAAACAGAAATTTTAAAAAGATTTATTTATTCAAGAAAACTTAAGAAAATGCTCTTTTTAAAAGACAAAGTTGTGCTATTCAAAGAAAGATTGATTCTTTTCTCTCCAGTTCTAGTTCAGAAAAGGGTTAATCTGTCAGATTATAAACATCTTCAACAATAATAGTTGATGGCTTTAAAACTCTAAATAATGGATAGAACAACTAGACAGAATATCAACAAGAAAATAGAAGATCTTAACATTATATAATAACATGTTGTTAGACGTATATAAAACACTACCCAACATCTAAATATCCATTATTTTCAAGGAACACAGAAGATACTCCAGGACAGACCATATAGCAGGCTATAAAATAAACAACAATAAATTTAAAAGGATAGAAATAATATGACATATGTTCTGTATACAATAGTGGAATGAAATTAAAAATCAGTAACTGGAAAATTTTGGAAACTCACAAATTTTGGAAATTAAAAATCAGATTCTTTTATGGACTGAATGTTTATGTCCTCCCCATGCCTCTCAAATTCCTATGTTGAAGTCTTAAACACCAAAGTTGTGATATTATGAGGTGGAGTCTTAGGGATATAATTAGGCCAGAAGGGTGGAGTTCTCATGAGTGGGATTAATGCCCTTACAAGAGAAACAAAGAACTTGTTCCCTCTCTCTGTTCTCTCTCAAATGAGGATACAAGGGGAATTTGAGCATGTACAAATCAAAAAGAGTCTTCACCAGAACCCAACCAGGTTGGCACTCTCAAATTTGACCTCCAGACTCCAAAATCATGAGAAATAAATGTACTAAGTTTATGGTGTTCTGTTATAGCAACCTGAACTAAGACACCCCTAAATAGCCAACAGGTCAAAGAATAAATCGAAGGGAAAATGGCAGGAAAAAATAATTGTGATAAATGATGAAATGGGAGCTAGCCAGAAACCAAAGGAGCATAAAGCAAATAGAGACCAATGCTCTCTAGGAACATACAAGAAAGCTCCCCAGAGCAGAGGAAGCAACACTTGCGGTACATGTTAAAAGATAACTGTCAATTTCTCTGGCAAAAAAAATAAGGAAAATAAGAATATATATCTACATATATATAATAGATGTGTGTATATTATATATGTGTGTATTAAATCTATATATATAAAGAAATAGCCTGCCAACACATGAGGAATGAAAGTAGATGCTATATTTTGATACAATGGGGTAGAGGGCACAGGGTAGCAGGATGAAGTGAAAGAAGATGATGCTGTTGAAAAGCACTACATGTGCTATTCTATGGAACAAGAACTTTATTTTGGTAAGAGGACATTATTAACCTTTGTATAAACCAAAAAGGAAGTGACAGGATTAGATTTGTGCTTTATATCATGTTCAATCTCAACACTATCATCTTTCTATTCAAATCAAATAATATGCACTGTATTTTCTCTGGTTCCACCACACTTACTAGCATAGTGCTGGAGATTAATAAAACAGTTCCTTTTTTACTGAACACACTGTGCAAAATTCCTAGAGATATTTTGTCCATAAACTGAGGAACATTTATTTTTTAATTCAGTTACACTGTTGGCTCTCCAATATAATTGGAAAAATTATATCTGAATTATATTTCCTTATTCTTTAATACCACCAGGAAAGAAGTCTTAATATCCTCTTCTCTTTCTTCTAATGTAGCAATTTATACATATATATATATTACCGTAACCCTGATTTACAAGACTGTACATGATTCAGAAATATAGGAACCAACATCCTCAGATGTATGTTAAAACACCACTAAGGAACTCAGTCTTCCCCCAAAGTCCACAGTGCCCCCTCCTGCCTGTGCTCTGTCCCCTGTCCCTCTGGCAGCCTAGGTGTGTAGCCATTCTTTAAAGCAACAATGCTTAACAGAAAATAAGACCAATTAAAGCGCCAGATCTTTCACTGTTGTTTATATCCACAAGAAGATAAAAACCATCTGCATCTAAAAACCACAATAAGATCTGCAACACAACAATGTGCCAAATATATTAAGTTCATTTTAACTGTTCTAGAAAAAAGTAACAAAATAAAAGCACAGTGATATAGAAGGCTACCAGCAAATTAAACTTCAAAGTATAAAGCTTTATCACCATTCACTACTGAAAAACTACCTTCTACCTCTCCTAAGAAATTAAAAAGATGTACATGGGATTGGGTGCCACAAGAAATGCAGAAAAAGACACTGGAGCAGAAGGAACCATTCAGCTGAGGTTAGAAAGCCAAAAGCTTTATTGGAGTAAGTCATAGATTCATAATTTTCTCAAGCAAAACTGGCTACCCTGAAAACAAAGACAGATAAAACAGGCGGCAGAGGCAATCGAGGTTTAAGGGATGAGTACAGGGAAAGTAAAAATGAAAGAACACTTAAGAATCTAGAAAGGTATTGCTATAACCACTCACTGCGGTTGTTAGAGAAATGAAAGCAAGAATTGGATGGAGGAATGGGAAAATGGCAAGGAAGGTCGTAGTTCTCAGAAAGAAAACTTGAAATTCAAGAGTAATGAAAATGGACCAGTTTAAGGAGGTTAAAGTGGGAAAGCTGAAGGAATGAATGATATTTAAATGAATACTCTTAAAGTATTTTTAAAATTTTTTTTATTTATGCATACAAGAGCAGGGTACAGGCCAGAGTCATGGGAGGTAAGAGGATTCACCAGAGACAGAGTGGGGAGCATAACAGGCAGATCGACTGAAATACACTGCTGAGGGGAGCAGCGGGCGAGGCAGAAGAGGTCTGCTGTGCCGTGTGGGTCCCTTCCCTGGCCAAAGATCAAACTCGTGCTGCTATGCACCAGATGCTTCACAGTGAGGTGCTCAACCCGCTGCGCCGCCAGGGAGGCCCCAAATGAATACTCTTAAGGTATTTACTTAATTTAATTAAGGGTAGCAAGAGTGAACAGGAAATAAAGATGAATACAGCTGAGAATGATCATGAACACAAAACATTAAAAATGCCACAGACAAGAAAAGTAGCAGGTATGATAGGAAGGAGAAAAGAATAAACTGGAGGAGCTGCCAGTGAGGAAAGAGGGATAATGCCCAGAAAGATAGCATACAACTGGGATGAGGATGGAGGAAATGGAATGGACAGATAAATGCAAACACAGAAGTACTGTCATAAGAGAAAATGATAAATAATTCTGCAGAACAATGCTCTGGAAATCACAATGAGGAGTGGGGAAATATAGCATATCTCTCTTCTATTTTCATGAAAATCACTGAGAGTAGAAATATCCACCAAAGAATTTTGAGAAAAGCAGGTAAATGTAAGTATCACAAAGCACAGCTCAATGACAAAGGAAGTGCAGCAGATTCTCCCCTAGTTTATTTACTTAGAGACTAGCCCTATTTACTGAATTGTCTAAGTTTGAGCTAAGACTACTAAAAAGGCATTTTGAAAAAAATAAAATCACATATTATTCTAAAGTTAAAATTCAAGTTAAGCTAACTTCCAGAAGATAACATAATCTAGATCAGTGCTTTTCAGATTTTAATATTCATAGAAATCGCCAAGGGATCTTGTTAAAATGCAAATTCTGATTCAATAGAACAGGATTGGACCTGAGATTCTGGATTTCTAACAAGTTCCCAGATGACAGCAATGCTGTTGGGATGAAGACCACTAAGAGTAACAAGAACCTAGATATCAAGGAACTTCAAAATATGGGATGTGTGTGTGCCTCAGAGGAATGCTTCTCAAATTCCAGTGTATACATAAAACACTTTGGAATTTTGTTCAAAGACAGATATGGTTCAGTAGGTCTAAAGTGAGTCTGAATATTCTACATTTCTGAATATCAAAGGAATAGAGATGCTGCTGTTCATAGACTACACTTTGAGCAGCGAAGAATTACAGAGCATACAAATAAATCACAGGTTTGCCTAACATAATTCATGTTGGCAGGATATATTTACTATCATACTAAATCAGTTGGACAAAGCAACACAGAATCCTGACATTTCTTCAAAAACCAAAATGTTTTCAAGAAAATAACAATAATTAACTCACAAAAATACAATTATTTGCCCAATTATGTACTGCCAAGAAAAGACATAAACATAAAATAATGTCACATAGCACTTTCAGATGTTGCCTACCTTTGTAAAAATATCAGAAGGAGAGCACTAAGTGTCTAACAATCAGGGAGACTTATGGTGAAGAAACCATTTGTTAAAGTCAAAGATATCAATTATTTTTAAATATTTGAAACAGCCCCAGCTTCCTATTTGCTATAAATTCCCATAGCTATACTAAGAAGTTTTTCTGGTTCATAAGATAATTGAAAGTAAAGACAGAACCAGATAGTGAATAAATTTACACCCAGTTTTATGGTGAACAAATATACATGCAAAAATACAAAAAAAATTAGAAATTCATTTTCCTGATTAGTAAATACAGTATACAGCTACAGATACCTAAGTACACACAACCTATGGAGGGAAAGACCTGTGACTTCTACATACCTTTAAACCTTCTATTCCACAACAAAATAGAACATCTGACCAACCTTGAATTTCCCAAAGGTGTATCTATATCTAGTCAAGTTTCATGTAGAAAAGATTTTTCAAATTCATATGGGATTTGAAACCATGTGAATAAACAGGAATTTTGTCTAACATCATGATGGCTAACATATATTCTCTCTCACTAAGTATCAATATCATTAAATACAATAGGTAGTTTTTTTAAAAATGAAAATTATAAATTTTCTGAAAAACAAAACAATAATTCATTTAACAATAATTGCCTAATTTTATATTGGTCAAATATTCTAGGCAGAAGAAAAAAAAAGGTAATAATAAAGAAGAACTTCTCTAGAACTTAAAAGACACTTCTCCAAAGAGGACATGCAAACGGCCAACAGGCACATGAAAAAATGCTCAACATCCCTCATAATCAGGGAAATGCAAATTAAAAACACGAGATACCACCTTACACCAGTAAGAATGGCGCATATCAGAAAAAACCAACAACAACAAATGTTGGCGAGGATGTGGAGAAAAAGAAACTCTACTACACTGCTGGTGGGAATGCAAGTTAATTCAACCACTGTGGAAGGCCATGTGGAGGAGGTTCCACAGTCTACTAAAAATAGAGTTACCATATGACCCAGCAATCCCACTCCTAGGGATCTACCCAAAGGACACAAAAACACCAATCCAAAAGAATACTTGTACCCTCATGTTCATTGCAGCACTATTTGTAATCAGTAAGACCTGGAAACAACCCAAATGCCCAAAAGTAGATGACTCGATCAAGATGTGGTACATATGCACAATGGAATACTATTCAGCAATCAAAAATGATAAACTAGAGCCATTTATAGAAACATGGATAGAGCTAGAAGGAATTATACCAAGTAAAATAAGTCAGAAGGCAAGAGAAAAATATTTAATGACCTTACTCTTAGGAGGAATGTAAAGTAGCAACAACTACAAAAAAAATGAGAGAGTGCAAGGAAATGAACAATTATAGTTAAAAACAAGCAAACAAACAACAAGAACAAAAGGACAAAGACAAACCAAAGGGATCATTGGGGGGAGGGTGGGATAGAAATTGGGATGAGGGCAGAAAGAGCACAAGGGACTGAGGTGATGGTGCATGGGTGAAATGGTGGTGGGAATTCCCTGGGGACTACAAATGATGTCAAATATAATTAAATAAATCTAAAAAAAAAAGACCATTTTTAATACATATTTAACACATCTGTCAAGAAGTACAATAAAAATCTTCATCTCAACAATGGCAAGTTTTGTGAGACAATGGAAGTTCAAGACATTTCTGATACACCACATAATTGTGTGTCTTTACAGTTGGACAGAAAATTGTAAACAGAAAGAAGCACTCTCAGTCTAAGAGGCACTGGAAAAATTCTAATAAATACTTCCCTAGTCTTCTAGAAGGTCAAGTCTAATGCAGAGGAAGAAATTAGGTTGATAACATACAATTAATAAAATGGGGACTGAGGGAGACTTAAGCCTAAATCATGAGTTGCAGGGATGGAATGACTCCATTGACAGGTCAGGAAAACCTTCACCTATGCAGGATCAGAAGGAATTTACATAGAGAGAACCATGCAATAAGGGTCTTCTAAGGATAGACAACAGCTGACACTGCATCCTGAAATTGTGGTTAACAGGGAGGAAGTGAAGGGACACAAGGCTGGAAAGGTCATCAGAGTGAGTACAGACCACAGATCGCCTTTTATACAGTATCAAAGAGCAATTTCAAAGTCAGATGATCTTCTAAATAAGATGTACTGTGAGGAAAATAAAAAATAAAAACTATTAAAAAATTGGAAATCACCATTCACAAAACGATGATTTAATGTTTCTCAGGGAAAGATCTAGTTGAACTTGAAGAGATCCAAAGAAAAGCTTTATTATTGATCAAGAAATATAGGGAAGATGTTAATATGCAAGACAAATTGCAAAGATTAATGTTCTAAAGTTTGGACAGGAGAGGGCTAATGTCTATAAAATCATGACATCAATAAAGACTTACTCTCTAAATTTCAAAACACTAGCTTAAAGGAGAATTCATAAAGCTTGAAGGAGAAAATAACTCTGGATATCCAAGAATTATATAAATGCCCATGCAATTCAATTTTCAGTACTAAGAATGGACTTCCCCAAAGTGGTCTTGCCCTGGCAAAAAGTCTACCCATCCTTCCATACCTACCTAATGCCCTCTCTAGACTCTATCCAGTCAGAAGTCATTTTTTTCTTCCCAAAGAACCCCCGAGAATAGCATATTATAATAGCATATTATATATATAAAACATAATATAGCATATTAAATGTATATTTAAGGCAAAAATATTCACAGAGAGCCTATTAAGTGCAACACACTGTGATTAATACCACTACACAATATAGAAACACAATCTCCACCCTGAAAGACCTTGTATATGGTAGAGGGAAGAGGTACAGAAATAAGTCACAATAATACAAAATCAAAGAAGAAAGTACAAACAGCACATACATTTCTTATTTTCATTCATTCCTAATCACATCTCAAAAGGATTTCTGACCACTTAAAGACATAACATCATAGCACTTAAAAAAAAAAAAATGACTTCCACAAATTACATCAAGGAAAAGTAATTTAAAAAAAAAGGTGTTGTCAAGTTAGTACACAAAAAGTTTTAACAGAAGTTCTCTCAGAGATAGATACATAGCATAATTTTTAGTTAGAGGTTTCTTAGCAAGCAACAGTTGTACAGAAATTTAGTTTCTCTTGAAACTGAGATCTTTGAGAATTTTCTTCTATGGATGTTCATAAAGCAAAACCTGTGTGTTGTGTAGGCCATTTCCATATCCAGTCCACTGTGACGAATACAATAATGGCTTTCCTGATACTGGGTATTAGTAATGACCCTCAATCTGGCCAATAACAACACTGCAGTACAATCAGTAAAAGCAATTCTCAAAGGAGGCAACATGCAGCTCTGTGGTGGTGTTTCAAATGAAAGAAAAAGTATAAACTGTAAAAGAATGTTTAGATTACATAGTCCTGAGGATTATTCTAAAATATTATTTATCATGACTAGTTTTGATTAGGACAAAGCAGCACAGTTTGAAATCATAGTCTCTGAGAAGAAACAGGAACATAAATAATCTCTACAGTCTGTGAAGGGCATATCGAACTTTCCTATTCAATTGACCAACAGCCAGCATGGCATCATCTTGTGTGTATATAACTCCAGAGAGGAAGGTTATGATTTCTCTTAAGATAATGGTCATAGGTCCTCTTTAATGCACTGAGGTCCTAGAGACTTTGCGCCTGGTCACAGTGATTTTAGGATGCACAATTTTTAAGACAGTCATCCTCAATTACCGTAAAGAAAAAATGATGACATCTTTAGAATGATTCACATTAGGCAATGTTTCAAGATAACTTTCAGGATAAACTGGCTGTAAAATGTACACTTCCTAGTTGAGTGAGGTAACCTGTTCTGTGGGGTTGTTAACAAAGCAATGAAATGGGAAAGAATACTACAATTCATTTTAGAGAAAGTTCTGTGAAACCATTTTTAATCACAATAATTAGACATCAAAAACAATCTTCTTTAAAGACCACCCCAGTTTGTAGTAATCAATTCACAATAAAAGCATAAGTTATTTATATTCATCTTCTCCAGGCGGGAAGTAAAGTGAGAAGAGGCATTATCCTGCTTACTTAGGAATATATCAAGCTATTAATACTTAAGCTGGAATTCCAAACATATTCTAAATTAACCTGTTGCAAAGTATTTACCAAGCTATCAGGAGAACATTTATAGACCCTGATTCCTACTGCAGTATTAAGGACCTGTTTTTGTAAAGGTACCATAACTGAGTTGAGAGTGGAAAGTGTTATATCATGCATATAGATGTCTTCTGCTCCACAAAATCAAAAATGTCAACAAAACAAAGACTGTATTGCTAAGATATCTTCCTCAGGGTATTGAGTATGAAAATGGCAGTTGCTCACCAGTTTTGTTAAATGTTACCATGAACTTAGAAGCTGCCATACATTCTGACTTGAATCCAAAGTTGGGTAGGGGAGAGATGATCAGTCTTTAAATAATATAGAGACTCTGGGACCAATCACAGAAACATACAACCAGAAATGTAAAGCTAACAAGGATGAGGAATAGAAGTCAGACCTTGAAAGAAAAGAATCTCAAACAGATCCATAGAGAGAACTTTACTCCCAATTGAGGGACAGCCATACGACAGCTAGAGAAAAATGCCTTGAGATCTGTGAAGTCTACAGCCTTTGACATGGATCCATGAAGCTGAAAAATGTAAACTATCCATATTTCAACCAATAGAATATGTGTTTCCACAAGCTCAATAATCGAATTCATTCCATAGGTAAACATCAAGAAACACCCACCTTACATTTCTAAGAATCACATGAAGATTCTCCTGAAATTTATTATGGATTTTTCCCTTGTTTTGGTTATTGTTGTGCCTGAGGTTTTGAGATATATGTTAATCAATGTGTGCCACAGGACTTCCCCAAAAAAAAGGAAATATTACATCCAATTGTAGATAATCAACCATAAGCAAGAACATAGATGTCACTGTAGAATATAATGAATTTTGTCAAAAGGAAGTATTCTAAAAGAGACAAATCTTGCTTGCTTCAACTTAGGCTATTTGTTAAAAAGTAGGGGGAAACCTGGGAAGATGTGTTGGTGATGGCAAATCCAAATGGTCTTGATGCTGGGGTGAGGTTTAGGCAAGATGATATTGAATTGAAGGTTGATATCAAATTACAAAGCCCATTGATTTCAACAGTATATATAAATCAGAAAAAAATTCTTGAAATTTTAGGGAGGAGAGCCAAACTACTTTGGAGTTCCTGAAGGAAAGTTTAACTACTTTGGTTATATCCAAAAAAATAAGAAATTGCCAACCTTCCTATATTTAATTTCTGCATCTGTGCAATGAAGTATTCTGTATCTATAGGAGAATTTTAATGTTGATACAGCTCCAGGTTTTATAAAAATTTAAAGACCATTTGAACTAGAACTTTATTACTGAGTTTAACAAACATTAGCACATTTAACTCTCTCTTTATGTTCACTACCCCAAAGCCAAAGCCTGGGACTGGTCACAAACTATTAAAGCACAGATACCATTAATCACTAACCTATACTGATTAGAGATCACTGAAAATTTCTGACATATATCCAACCTTTAATGTCTTCTTCCCAACCTACTGCCACAAAAAGAAAACAAAGATATAGCTCAATAGCTTCCATGTATATAGCAATAATTCCACATCATTTTAATTTTGCTATAAAGTGGCCACTCTATGAATGTAAAGGTTAAGCTAATGACCCACCATCCTGTGCATTCCTGTGCTTTCTGGGAATGGTGAGGTTGAATCCTTTCACACTCCACTTCTGAGTGCCCTTTGCAAAAAATTACTCACATACACGACACACAACATGAGATGAAATATAAAATGAGGAGAAATGTATCTCTAACCACACTGATGGAAGTAAAAAGGCTGCTTGCTGTAATTGTTAAGTTCTAGCCATATCTGTATAGTTATTAGGATATTTTAAATGTCTACACAGGTAATTTTAAAATATCATCAGTTTTATTAAAACATGATGGACTTTTTTAAATAAACAATTTGAATTCTGCAGGCTCTATTTATATCAGAGGTCAGCAGCCGCTAGAAGTGTTATGCCAAGATGCTGATTCCAGTTTCTGGCAAGCAAAGGGAAAAAGAGGCAGAAGCCCAGAAAAGGCAACTCAAAAATATCTATGATGCCTAGCTATGTGAAGCCTTTCTGACAAATCTATTTCGAATTGAACTTTCACTCTTGTATGATTTCATTTTTGTGCTTTATTTTTCCTAATGGCACTTATCATAATTTAATACACTACCTATGTCATTTTTATCTACCTCTCCACAGCAGGGACTATTGGGTCTTTAGATCGTTAGTGTCTAGAACATAATCTGACACCTAGCAGGAATGCAGGAAGGAAGGAGGGATGAAGGGGAAAAGGGAGGATGGAGAGAAGGAGGTAGAGAAAGGGAAAGGGGGAAGTAATGAATGAATTTCCTATTTTACTGTGTCACTTTAATTAAAAACCAACCCTTCTCACTTGAAACCTAGATGATACTAGCAACTAAGGAAACAGATGTGTTTTGGGGTTTTTTCCTAGATAAAAACAGACAGTGGGGATACAATCAGAAGAAAGATTTTGAGGAGAAACAAACCAAAAAAAAAAAAAAAAAAAGCATGTGAAAAAAAAAAAAAAAAAAACAGGAGGCCCNAAAAAAAAAAAAAAAAAAAGCATGTGAAAAAAAAAAAAAACAAAACAGGAGGCCCTTTGTCTATGACTAGTAGTTACAGCCACTCATGTCATCTGAATTCTCTCTTTCTCAAAATTCAGCCTTTCTGGGTCTGGGTCCACAAGCATCTCAAGAGAGTACCTAAGTGATTTTCCCAGTATCATGTAGACTTAAAATTATAACCTGAAAATGCCTATCATCCAGCTTTATTTTTGAGAGGTGCCCTCACAGCTTTATGCATAAGAAATGTGTTTTCCTTTAAACCAGGAAAAACGGCAGTACAACTATTTTCTTCCTTTCAGTTAGTCCAAAATTCACTCCCTGAATTTGGCACTCTGTAAACAAAATAAACTCCTTTGGAAAAAAAAAAATCTCTACTGAAGACATCTCCACCAACTTCCAAGGGTCGGTGAAAAGTTCTCCCTAAATCACTCTTGTGGTGCTTTAAGCTCTTTCTTGCTTGTCCCCCTGCAGTGAAGAAAGAACAGTTGCTCATCATCGCTCACAGAATATCCTTTCACATGCTGCAAAAACCCAGAAAACAACCATATTAGAGAAAACCTGTCAAAAGACAATTCTTCTGGGAACAATTCTTCATGGCCTCTGTGTCCATGATTTCACTGAACTTGAAGACTGTAATTAAGTCCCTATTCAGACTTCACTTCTCTAGGCTAAATAAACCCAGTTCTTTAGACTTTCATCACAAAGTAATTTCTCAAACCTTTTAATAATTTCTGTTGGATCCCTCTGGATCCTCTCCAAATTCTATATAATAAAGTCATGACCAGGGCTGCAGGAGAAAAAGAAAATTCCTGGCAGTCTGTTAATGTCACACTCTTGCATTTGTACAGTCTTTCCTCCCTATGTGAATTACTCTGCATCTATCTCTACTCAGCTATACTGTTTTACATCTACTTCTTCTAATGTGACTCATCACTTTTGAATTGTAATCCTCTGTTTATTTGCTTGTTTTTTGGGGTAGCCTATCCTGGTTTGGGGACAATGATATATCATGTGTCACTAATAACATGAAAAACACCAAGTTGAGAACTGTGAACTGGAGAGTATTATTCAGAAGACACTACAATAAACTTCCCACAGTAAGCCTAAAATAATGTGACTCAGACGCCCTTGGGTTTAAATTTCAACCTTGCCATCTACTAATTTCAGGATTGTTTGGCAAATATTGACCTTTTCTAGGGATGATACCTATTTCCCAGGGCTGGCATAGCAATGAACTGAGTTTACAGTGGAAAGAACGACCATCCCAACTATTTTATAATGTTTTCATAACATAATGCAAAGGCCATGGTAGCTCCTTTCTCTTAGGCTGAAAAGCAATGTGGAGGATGAAAGACTGGTCAATATAATGATGCTAAGTTACTTAACATATACGTAACTATGCCCAGTTTTTAAGGCAGCACCATATCAATCATATGTAGAATGGGATAGAGCAATGGTACACCCCTAAGGCAGGCAGGAAAACTCAGAAACAGTAAACTGATATAGGTAAAATGAACTTACATGTCAAAGATCTGAATCAGATTACTTATCCCCGTTATTACTGAGCATTAGATCAGAAGACTGTTCAGATACAAATTTAAGGTTTCATTTTAGAAAAGGAGAAGACAATAGCTTACCGTTTCAAGGAGAGTCAAAATATTAATGCTTTCCACTTTCTGTGAAAGCAATTTTTGATTCCAATGTTTCAAAAAAGAATGTACGTTTCAATGCCAAGATGCAGCATGTATTGTTAAATGAAAAAAAAATTTTGAAATGAAAATTTTTCTACATTTTAAAGGATTTAAATTAATCATAAGTAGAACAGGGGTGGAAGTTAACTGTTGTTTTCTCTAATAACTCACTAAACATTTGACCTCTTGGTGGAGAATTGAACTCAACTAGAAAACCAGAGTCACAGGACAACTACAAAAAAGAAACCATTCTCTGACAAAGCACCTAAGGAAATGTTCCAAAATAGCTCACTGACAAGAACATAGCTTTATCTGTTATTTCAAAAGGTATCTCGATAACATGGTAAAAACCAATTACGTCTTAGTTAATGTAGTCTTAGCTGAGAAGAATCATGTTTATAGTATGAATAACTAATGGAATAATTAACATATAATGAGTTCTTCTCTGCACGAGGTACCACTTGAAGTGATTTCTACAACTTACTTCATTTCGTCCACACAATACTCTTCCATAATGATGAAACTGAAACTTATAGAATAAGTCACTGTTCTGAGTGACAAAGTCAAGATTGGTACTCAGGAATATCTGAATTATGATAGAAATCACAACCCAGCCCAGTTTTGGTCATGAAATCAAGTAGTAAATCATAAACAATATTTCTTTTAATAGAATGTGATAGGGCAGTACAGAATAGGACCATAATAAAATCATAAAATAGAAATAAATTTTTAGAAAGTCACTTCTCAAAATCAGTTATACTATAAATCACTAAACACCTATAAAATGTAATTGTACCATTTTCCAGAATATTCAGAGATCACTTAGTTCTACCATTCTATTTTACTTTATAGATTAAGAAACTCAAAAAAAGTTTAGGTGACTTTCATTGCTAAAAGTCACATGACTGAATGGTGGCATGGTCAGAACAAGAGCCCAGGTTTGTTGAAAGTAAATTGATATGAGCAATATATTATGAAGTGTTTTTCACTTTTAGGAATGAAATGAAATGCTATCAATAATTACACAGGAATATAGGCATAAAACTGAAGACTACAGGACAAACCAGAATGTTTTATGAGACACGACTTTAGAAGCAAACCCAAATTGTATGTCAAGCAATGTGATGGAGGGGAAAAAAATGTGTTCAATGGAAGTCTTTTGTTTGTTTTCCAATATTTAGATAGCATTGTTATGTGATTTAGGGGAACAGGTTCACACCTCCTCAGATATGTATGTTACCAGACCATCCTCACCATCAAAGCATCCCGAATCCTTTACCCTCGGCCATTGGACCCTCTCCCCACATTCTTCCCAACCCCATTCTTCCCCTTTAGTGCCTCAGTTCTGCATTCAAATTTTTAGTGTTTATTATTGATTTGATGCTGAGATATGTTCCATCTATTCCCAGGTTTTTGTTTTTTATTCAGGATTTTTATCATAAATGAATGTAGAAGCTTATCAAAGGCTTTCTAGCATCTACTTTTATGATGGTATGATTTTTATCCTTCCCTTAATTAATGCAGGATTACACTGACTGAATTTTGAATATTGAACCATTCTTGTGTCCCTGGAATAAATTGCATCTGGTCATGACATATAATTTTCTTAAATGTATTATTGAATTCAATTTGCTAAGATTTTGTTGAGGATTTTTGCATCTAGGTTTGATAGAGGAAAGTGGGCTATAATTTGTTTTTCCTTATCTGTGTTTGATATCAGAGTAATTTTGGCTTAGTAAAATAGTTTTATTTAGGGAGCATCCCCACTTCCTCAATGTATTTGGATGACTATGAGGATAGATACATCTTTGAAGGTTTGGTAGAATTCACTAACATAGACATCTGGAGTTGGGTTTCTGATTCTGTGGGAGACTTTTAATTACTGTTTCAATTTTCTTGCTTATAATTGGTCTGTTCAGGTTTTTTCTTTCTTCCTGATTTTGTCTTGTAAGGTTGTATGTGTCTAGGATTTTGTCCATTTCTTCCACATTTTCCAATTTGGTAGCATAAAGACATTCATAATACTCTATTATGATCCTGTGTATTTCTGAGGTATCTATAGTAAATTCTCATCTATGGTAAATTCTCATCTATCTATGCACTGAATTTTCTCCCTTTTTTTTCTTAGTGCATATATGCAATCTTCCTTTTTTTTTTTTTAACAAGGTAGTTCAATGTGGACTTACACATAAAGCTATAAACAAGTAATAGCCTTTATACCTATCATGTGATTTTTCTCCTTTTTTGATATTTACATAATTTTAAAATTGAGCTGTAAAAAAATGAGGAAAAAAATATATATATACTCTATGCAATAGAGCAAAGAAATCATCAGGACCTTGAAAGGTGCACAAAGATTTCTCAGTATTTTCAAGTTTGAGGCTCAAAATGCCAAGGACAGATTCACAGTAAATTGCTGATACTGTGAAATCAACCTCACCAGATGCATGCAACATTTAATGGAAGAGAAGGCTTCCTTAAATATAATTTGTAACTAAAATTAATACTGAAAGATTTAAAAAAGAAAAATAAAAAAGGATTATTTTATTTTCATATGTAATTTTCTTAGTATTTCAGAATGAAAATTAGTATAGGTATCTTTTACCCCAGCTAAGTGTTACGAAGCAAAGAAAGTACTTTTCAATCAGTGAGAAGATAACTAATATTTTAGCCTATAAAATTATTATGTAAATTTAACTGTTTTATAGTGTAGCACTTATGACTTGAAACATCTGTTCAATACAAGTTTTTCTTATAATACATTAAGTTTCAAACAGCATAATATACCATTTTGCAGCATATTTATAAAAAGATAATTTTGTCCTTTACTAGATAAGATACTTTTTAAGGAGTGACCTGCATTAAGGTAATAAAAGTATCACTCACATCACCATCTGCTTATATATATTTTCACCAAAAATAATATAGAATTCATAACTATACTAGAAAATGATCTTCATACAGGTTGGCATTTAATCATATGTATTAATATCTCACTTATCTGAGCTCATTAACTCAACAGTATGAAAAATAAGGAAAAAAGAAAAGGGGAGAGAAAGGAGATACAAGATTGAGTAAGTTTGCAAAATAAGTATCGTAATGCCTATTGACTAAACTAATGGTATAGCCCAAAGGCCTTTGCTCTAAGTCTTGTACTCATAATTTAGACACAATTTACACCAAGTAAGCGTATCGGTTTCCCTTTCCACGAACGATTAGAGTAAGTAAATCAGAAAGGAGTCACAAAATTGTCACAGCGAAGCATGGTGAGAACAATATAATATTAAAACTGGGTTTGGAAGCAAGTAAGGAAAAGAAAAAAATATTATATAATTATTTGTAAGAAATCAAAATAAAAAAAAAAGCAGGAACTCTCTTGCCGTGCTAATGGGAATATAAATATGTGTAGACATTGTGTTTAGCAATTTACATATACTTAGTGAAATTAATATGCATATGCCTTACCACCCAGAGATACTTTTCCACATAGCTCCATGGAGCCATGTGCAATAACATGTCATCAGTATAATTTTTGCTAGTAAGCCTAAGGTACAATCATTAGGGAGTTGGGTAATAAAAATGTGGCACAGGAACAAAAATTAACTAACTATGGATCACAGACTTAAATGCAAAACCTGCAACTATAAAGTTTCTAGGAGAAAATGTTTGTGATGTCTTAGTAGACAAGAACTTGTTAGAATGTAAAAAAGGAACTACCAGTAAAGGAACAATAGGCAGTTGAAATTCATAAAATGTCTACTCCACAGAGAAATCATTTAAAAAATTATAAAGGCCAGTGTCACCATCTGAAATACAGAAATAAAGAATTCTTATAACTCTGTAAATACAAATACAGTAATTTAAAAGTGGAAAAAAAATATCTGAATAGACACTTCATTAAAGAAGATCTAGAATGACCAACACACATTTGAAAAGATGCATATCAGGGAAATAAAACACAAAAACAGCAAGATACTAATACACTCCATTAGAATAGATAAGATTAAAAATTGACAATACTATATGTAAACAGATTTTTCACCTGAGTATATGCAAATGACAAACAACAACATACAAAGATTTTCAACAACTTAAACCATTGAAAAATTACAAATTAAAACCAAGATGAGATATTATTGCACAGTTACTATAATGACTAAAAAAAGTAAACGATGGTGAAGCTAAATGCTAGCAAGGGTGAAGGAAGATTGCATAAATCACGTATCACTGGTGTGAATATAAAATGGCACAACTACTCTGGAAAACAGTTTGGCCAGTTTTTTAAAAATAAACAACAACAAAATGTAAATACAATACTGAGCATCTATAAGGGAAATGAAGTCTTTTGTCTGTATAAAAGTATATAAATGGTAGTTCATTGCAGCTTTTTTGTAACAAAACAAAAAAATTGAAACAACTTATATGTTTTCCATGGGCAAATGGTTGAACAAACTGTGCCACATCCATATTACCCAGCAATGAAATGGAAAGAAATCACTGACACAACTCAACATGATAAATGGAAATGAAAGGCATTAAGATAAGTTTTTTTTAAAAAAGTCAGTCTCAAGAGGCTATTTAAACAAACCGATTCTATTAATATAACATCTTTGAAATCACAAAATTATAAAGGTGGAGAACAGGTTATCTGTCATCAGAGTTTTATAAAGGGAGCAGGCAGGGGTGAAGGAAAGAAGCAAAGGGGGATAAATGTGCCTCTAATGGCTAGCATGAAGAATCTTTGTAGTAAGGGGACAGCTCTGTATTTTGATTATGGGGATGGTTATATAAATCTTCACATACAATTCCATACAACTATACCCATGCACACTGATACCAGTGTATATGAAGTTAGTGATACCTAAATAACTCTACAGATTATATCTATGTCACTATTTTTTGACAGTAAAGTTACAGAGGGTATTACCATTGGGGTGAAACTGTGAAGAGTACAAAGGACCTCACAGAATAATTTTCAAGTAGGACTCTAATTATTTCAAAATCAGAAGCTGAAACAACAATGAACTATGTTGGTAAACTTGAGTGCTTCAGTGGTCATGCACTATGGTACTAACACTATGGTGGGAGTACGGGAGTGAGGTGGGTTCTACTTCCAAAATACAAGCAATGATGTAAACCACCATTGCCAGAATAAAACAAAATTAAAACAGAAAACGACTTAAAATAACAAGAATTATCAAGTATGTTTAGGAAACATTCATTACAGGTAAAAGTGTAAAATGAAACAAACATTTGCAAACATTTAATATTCTGCAATAATAAACATATACTATTATAAGATCCAGGAAATCTATTCCAAGTTATTACCCAAGAGAAATAAAAGTTTATGTCAATACAAAGACTTGTATACAAATATTCACACCAGCTGTATTCATTCCAGTCAAAACTAGAAACAACCCAGATGTCCAACAACAGATGAACAGATAGTACATCCACTCAATGGAAAATTGCACAGTAATAAAAAAGAGAAACTATTCAAACAACAGCATGAATGAATCTCAAAAACATACCGAACAAAAGAAGCCACATCAAAGAGTACAAACTCTATGCTTCCATTTATTCAAAATCTAGTATGAAAAAATTAATCCATTCTGACAGATCACAATTCCTTGGCCAGAGGTAGGATTGAAAGGGAAGGATATATCTTGAGGTGAAGGAAATGTTCCAAATATTATGATGTTGGTAATAGGAATGAATATATTTGTCAAAACTCAGTAAATTATATACTTATTTATTTTATGTACACTATACCTTAATAAAGGTGATGCTTGTAAAATGTGGTACGTGCTCATGACAGAACATTAAGTACAAATTAGAGGTCATAAAGTGGATGTGCACATGGCGACATGGGAAAAAGGGAAAGAACCAAATGAGATTTATAGTGTAACATGCTGGCATTAAAGTAGAGGCAGCCTGCTGGAGCATTTAATGGGTAGACTCCAGGGTCAGAGAGCCTATGTTGAAATCTTGACTCCACAACTATGAATTAGGTATTCTTCAGCAAGATTACACGAATTAAAGTTGGTAAAAGCTTGAAATTAACTGAGATGTGAACACTGCTATACAAATATTAGTTAAACACTAAATAAATACAATAAAACCAACAAAATATATCTAAATAAGTTGATATAGAGAATATCAAATTTAGTTTCCACCATGTTCAGTAAATGAAATATTATATTACACATTCAGTAGTTTTCATTATTTATGTATCGCACCACAGAAGCAAAAGCCTCATGAAAATAGGGCTAGTATATAGCAGTGATCCCTGAATACATGTTATTCACTAACAATTACTGAGCACCTACTATGTGCTAGATGTTATGGTGAGGTCTACATCAAATATTCTTCAAGATGCAACACAGAATCAAGTGGACAACTGAAAAACAAATAAGTATGTGGCATTTTCAGGAGTCTGTTGTCATGACGTTTTGCCAAAATCTTAAAAAGTGTAGCTAAAACACAGGGAAAAGAAATGTATGCTTCTCTACTTCAAAAAGACAAAAAGAAAGTAGGTCCTGGGGAAAAGAAAGTATTAAACGTATTCATAAGATAACAGTTTACTGTGGTTTCTGATGATAAGCAGCACACTCAAAAGCGGAATCTCAACTGTAAATTAAATATTTTTTAAAAGACTCCTGCAGTTACAATGCAAAATGACTTATGTGTTCTGTTCATACATAGAATTTTAACTGCCCAGCTAGAGCCCATTTAGAGAAAAGGAGATACAAAATG
The DNA here is from genome assembly GCA_019455555.1 of Galemys pyrenaicus. Taxonomy (NCBI): domain Eukaryota; kingdom Metazoa; phylum Chordata; class Mammalia; order Eulipotyphla; family Talpidae; genus Galemys; species Galemys pyrenaicus. The sequence goes on from JAGFMF010012021.1 coordinate 13,513,152, forward strand.
ACAAACAGCAATCTGCAAACAGGAATAAGCATTGTCAGCATCCTGCCAACAAAATTACTGTAACTACAAGTAATGAAAGTAATTATTTCAACTGGTATCTGAAATAAAAGCTGAATGGACCATGGAAAACATGACAGAAAAAAATTATTTTAAAGAGGAACATATTAAGATATTCATAGATAGCTGGGTACCTCAAGACATTCTCAGTGGAATGGTCTTACTTGAAGTGACTCTGGTCCTCCTCTGAGATCAGGTTACAGACTTGCAAAGTCAAAAGCCTATAACAAGCATCACAACCTAAAGAACATATGGACAACAGCATGCACTAAATGCCTGAGGGACTTACTCACCGCTTTGCAGAGTTTCTCAATCCTGTCTGCCCCAGAGAATCATCTGAATGTTTCTAAAAGCCCCAAGCACAGATCCCACTCCGAAAGCGTGCAATCAGAATAACTGAGGCTGTACATAACTGAGGCTGGAGGCTGTACATTCCCTACCGATGAATCAAACTAATGTAGATTTTTTTTCTTTAAACTTGTTATTTTAAGGGCCTCCCCTGGTGGTGCAGTGGGTTAAGCAGCGCACTACGAAGCAAACCGCAGCCACTGCAGCACGAGTTCGATCCCTGCTGCCGGCCAGGGGGGGGACCCACATGGTGCAGCA